>JAPYXD010000390.1:0-339431 GCA_030998225.1 Diplolepis rosae | reverse complement strand
GAAAGGAAATCTTCTGCCCGACCCTACCTGATTCCTATTCGGCATTTGGATCCAAGAATTAAAATACATAAATATGTTTGGACCCGGATCCTACATGGTTTCTGAAAGGCAGTTGTCGACTTGCAAATTGTAAAGGTGAAAGTAAATCTGCTACCCGGCCCTAACTGGTTCCTTTTTGCATTTGGATCCAGGAATTACAATGCAAAAATATGTTTGGACCCGGATCCTACATGGTTTAATAAAGGCAGTTGTTGACTTATAAATTGTAAATATGAAATGAAATCTGCTGCCCGACCCTACCTGATTCCCTAATTGGCATTTGGATCCAGGAATTCAAATGCAAATATGTTTGGACCCGGATCCTACATGGTTTCTGAAAGGCAGTTGTTGACTTATAAATTGTAAAGGTGAAAGAAAATCTGCTACCCGGGCCTACCTGGTTTCTATTTGGCATATGGATCCTGGAAATAAAATGCAAAAATATGTTTGGACCCGGATCCTTCATGGTTTCTAAAAGGCAGTTGTTGACTCATAAATTGTAAAGGTGAAAAAAAATCTGCTGCACGACCATACCTGGTTCCTATTTGGCATTTGGATCCAGGAATTAAAATGCAAAAATATGTTTGGACCCGGATCCTACCTTGTTTCAGAAAGGCAGTTGTTGACTTATAAATTGTAAAGGTGAAAGGAAATCTTCTGCCCGACCCTACATGATTCCTATTTGGCATTTGGATACAGGAATTAAAATACATAAATTATGTTTGGACCCGGATCCTACATGGTTTCTGAAAGGCAGTTGTTGACTTATAAATTGTAAAGGTGAAAGAAAATCTGCTACCCGGCCCTACCTGGTTCCTATTTTGCATTTGGATCCAGGAATTAAAATGAACAAAAATCTTTGAAACCGGATCCTACATGGTTTCTGAAAGGCAGTTGTTGACTTATAAATTGTAAAGTTGAAAGAAAATCTGCTACCCGGCCCTACCTGGTTCCTATTTTGCATTTGGATCCAGGAATTAAAATGCAAAAATATGTTTGGACCCGGATCCTACATGGTTTCAGAAATGCAGTTGTTGACTTATAAATTGTAAAGGTGAAAGAAAATCTGCTACCCGGCCCTACCTGGTTCCTATTTTTCATTTGGATCCAGGAATTAAAATGCAAAAATATGTTTGGACCCGGATCCTACATGGTTTCAGAAATGCAGTTGTTGACTTATAAATTGTAAAGGTGAAAGGAAATCTGCTGCCCGACCCTACCTGATTCCTATTTGGCATTTGGATCCAGGAATTAAAATAAATAAATTATTTTGGACCCGGATTCTACCTTGTTTCAGAAAGGCAGTTGTTGACTTATAAATTGTAAAGGTGAAAGGAAATCTGCTGCTCGACCCTACCTGATTCCTATTTGGCATTTGGATCCAGGAATTAAAATGCAAAAATATGTTTGGACACGGATCCTACTTGGTTTCTGAAAGGCAGTTGTCGACTTGCAAATTGTAAAGGTGAAAGTAAATCTGCTACCCGGCGCTACCTGGTTCCTATTTTGCATTTGGATGCAGGAATTAAAATGCAAAAATATGTTTGGACCCGGATTCTACCTTGTTTCAGAAAGGCAGTTGTTGACTTATAAATTGTAAAGGTGAAAGGAAATCTTCTGCCCGACCCTACCTGATTCCTATTTGGCATTTGGATCCAGGAATTAAAATACATAAATTATTTTGGACCCGGATCCTACATGGTTTCAGAAAGGCAGTTGTTGACTTATAAATTGTAAAGTTGAAAGAAAATCTGCTACCCGGGCCTACCTGGTTTCTATTTGGCATATGGATCCTGGAAATAAAATGCAAAAAATATGTTTGGACCCGGAACCTTCATGGCTTAAGAAAGGCAGTTGTTGACTTATAAATTGTAAATGTGAAAGAAAATCTGCTGCCCGACCCTACCTGGTTCCTATTTGGCATTTGGATCCAGGAATAAAAATGCAAAAATATGTTTGGACGCGGATCCTTCATGGTTTCTAAAAGGCAGTTATTGATTTATAAATTGTAAAGGTGAAAGAAAATAGGCTGCCCGACCCTACCTGGATCCTATTTGGCATGTGGATCCAAGAATTAAAATGCAAAAATATGTTTGGACCCGGATCCTACATGGTTTAAGAAAGGCAGTTGTTGACTTATAAATTGTAAATGTGAAAGGAAATCTTCTGCCCGACCCTACCTGATTCCTATTCGGCATTTGGATCCAAGAATTAAAATAGATAAATATGTTTGGACCCGGATCCTACATGGTTTAAGAAAGGCATTTGTTGACTTATAAATTGTAAAGGTGAAAGAAAATCTGCTACCCGGCCCTAACTGGTTCCTTTTTGCATTTGGATCCAGGAATTACAATGCAAAAATATGTTTGGACCCGGATCCTACCTGGTTTAAGAAAGGCAGTTGTTGACTTATAAATTGTAAATGTGAAAGAAAATCTGCTGCCCGACCCTACCTGGTTCCTATTTGGCATTTGGATCCAGGAATAAAAATGCAAAAATATGTTTTGGACCCGGATCCTTCATGGTTTCTAAAAGGCAGTTATTGATTTATAAATTGTAAAGGTGAAAGAAAATCTGCAACCCGGGCCTACCTGGTTTCTATTTGGCATATGGATCCTGGAAATAAAATGCAAAAATAGGTTTGGACCCGGATCCTACATGGTTTCTGAAAGGCAGTTGAAAACTTGCAAATTGTAAAGGTGAAAGTAAATATGCTGCCCGACCCTACCTGGTTCCTATTTGGCATTTGGATCCAGGAATAAAAATGCAAAAATATGTTTGGACCCGGATCCTACATGGTTTCTAAAAGGCAGTTATTGATTTATAAATTGTAAAGGTGAAAGAAAATCTGCTACCCGGCCCTAACTGGTTCCTTTTTGCATTTGGATCCAGGAATTACAATGCAAAAATATGTTTGGACCCGGATCCTACCTGGTTTAAGAAAGGCAGTTGTTGACTTGTAAATTTTAAAGGTGAAAGTAAATCTGCTGCCCGACCCTACCTGCTTCCTATTTGGCATTTGGATCCAGGAATTAAAATGCAAAAATATGTTTGGACCCGGATCCTACATGGTTTAAGAAAGGCAGTTGTTGACTTATAAATTGTAAATGTGAAAGAAAATCTGCTGCCCGACCCTACCTGGTTCCTATTTGGCATTTGGATCCAGGAATTAAAATGCAAAAATATGTTTGGACCCGGATCCTTCATGGTTTCTAGAAAGGCAGTTGTTGACTTATAAATTGTAAATGTGAAAGGAAATCTTCTGCCCGACCCTACCTGATTCCTATTCGGCATATGGATCCTGGAAATAAAATGCAAAAATATGTTTGGACCCGGAACCTTCATGGTTTAAGAAAGGCAGTTGTTGACTTATAAATTGTAAATGTGACAGAAAATCTGCTGCCCGACCCTACCTGGTTCCTATTTGGCATTTGGATCCAGGAATAAAAATACAAAAATATGTTTGGACCCGGATCCTACATGGTTTCTAAAAGGCAGTTATTGATTTATAAATTGTAAAGGTGAAAGAAAATCTGCTGCCCGACCCTACCTGGTTCCTATTTGGCATGTGGATCCAAGAATTAAAATGCAAAAATATGTTTGGACCCGGATCCTACATGGTTTAAGAAAGGCAGTTGTTGACTTATAAATTGTAAATGTGAAAGGAAATCTTCTGCCCGACCCTACCTGATTCCTATTCGGCATTTGGATCCAAGAATTAAAATACATAAATATGTTTGGACCCGGATCCTACATGGTTTAAGAAAGGCAGTTGTTGACTTTCAAATTGTAAATGTGAAAGTAAATCTGCTGCCCGACCCTACCTGGTTCCTATTTGGCATTTGGATCCAGGAATTAAAATACATAAATATGTTTGGACCCGGTTCCTACATGGTTTCTAAAAGGCAGTTATTGATTTATAAATTGTAAAGGTGAAAGAAAATCTGCTACCCGGGCCTACCTGGTTTCTATTTGGCATATGGATCCAGGAATTAAAATGCAAAAATATGTTTGGACCCGGATCCTACATGGTTTCTGAAAGGCAGTTGAAAACTTGCAAATTGTAAAGGTGAAAGTAAATATGCTGCCCGACCCTACCTGGTTCCTATTTGGCATTTGGATCCAGGAATAAAAATGCAAAAATATGTTTGGACCCGGATCCTTTATGGTTTCTAAAAGGCAGTTATTGATTTATAAATTGTAAAGTTGAAAGAAAATCTGCTACCCGGCCCTAACTGGTTCCTTTTTGCATTTGGATCCAGGAATTACAATGCAAAAATATGTTTGGACCCGGATCCTACCTGGTTTAAAGAAAGGCAGTTGTTGACTTATAAATTGTAAATGTGAAAGAAAATCTGCTGCCCGACCCTACCTGGTTCCTATTTGGCATTTGGATCCAGGAATAAAAATGCAAAAATATGTTTGGACCCGGATCCTTCATGGTTTCTAAAAGGCAGTTATTGATTTATAAATTGTAAAGGTGAAAGAAAATCTGCTCACCGACCCTACCTGGTTCCTATTTGGCATGTGGATCCAAGAATTAAAATGCAAAAATATGTTTGGACCCGGATCCTACATGGTTTCAGAAATGCAGTTCTTGACTTATAAATTATAAAGGTGAAAGGAAATCTGCTGCCCGACCCTACCTGATTCCTATTTTGCATTTGGATCCAGGAATTAAAATACATAAATATGTTTGGACCCGGATCCTACATGGTTTAAGAAAGGCAGTTGTTGACTTATAAATTGTAAATGTGAAAGAAAATCTGCTGCCCGACCCTACCTGATTCCTATTTTGCATTTGTATCCAGGAATTCAAATTCAAAAATATGTTTGGAACCGGATCCTACATGGTTTCATAAAGGCATTTGTAGACTTGAAAATTGTAAATGTGAATGAAAATCTGCTGCCCGACCCTACCTGGTTCCTATTTGGCATGTGGATCCAAGAATTCAAATGCAAAAATATGTTTGGACCCGGATCCTACATGGTATCTGTAAGGCAGTTGTTGACTTATAAATTGTAAAGGTGAAAGTAAATCTGCTGCCCGACCCTAACTGGTTCCTATTTGGCATTTGGATCCAGGAATTACAATGCAAAAATATGTTTGGACCCGTATCCTACCTGGTTTAAGAAAGGCAGTTGTTGACTTATAAATTGTAAATGTGAAAGGAAATCTTCTGCCCGACCCTACCTGATTCCTATTCGGCATTTGGATCCAAGAATTCAAATGCAAAAATATGTTTGGACCCGGATCCTACATGGTTTCTGAAAGGCAGTTGTTGACTTATAAATTGTAAAGGTGAAAGAAAATCTGCAACCCGGGCCTACCTGGTTCCTATTTGGCATATGGATCCTGGAAATAAAATGCAAAAATATGTTTGGACCCGGATCCTTCATGGTTTCTAAAAGGCAGTTGTTGACTTATAAATTGTAAATATGAAATGAAATCTGCTGCCCGACCCTACCTGATTCCTATTTGGCATTTGGATCCAGGAATGCAAATAGAAAATATGTTTGGACCCGGATCCTACATGGTTTCTGAAAGGCAGTTGTTGACTTATAAATTGTAAAGGTGAAAGAAAATCTGCTACCCGGGCCTACCTGGTTTCTATTTGGCATATGGATCCTGGAAATAAAATGCAAAAATATGTTTGGACCCGGATCCTTCATGGTTTCTAGAAAGGCAGTTGTTGACTTATAAATTGTAAATATGAAAGAAAATCTGCTGCCCGACCCTACCTGGTTCCTATTTGGCATTTGGATCCAGGAATAAAAATGCAAAAATATGTTTGGACCCGGATCCTTCATGGTTTCTAAAAGGCAGTTATTGATTTATAAATTGTAAAGGTGAAAGAAAATCTGCTACCCGGCCCTAACTGGTTCCTTTTTGCATTTGGATCCGGGAATTACAATGCAAAAATATGTTTGGACCCGGATCCTACATGGTTTAATAAAGGCAGTTGTTGACTTATAAATTGTAAATGTGAAAGGAAATCTGCTGCCCGACCCTACCTATTTCCTATTTGGCATTTGGATCCAGGAATTCAAATGCAAAAATATGTTTGGACCCGGATCCTACATGGTATCTGAAAGGCAGTTGTCGACTTGCAAATTGTAAAGGTGACAGTAAATCTGCTACCCGGCCCTAACTGGTTCCTTTTTGCATTTGGATCCAGGAATTACAATGTAAAAATATGTTTGGACCCGGATCCTACATGGTTTAAGAAAGGCAGTTGTTGACTTATAAATTGTAAATGTGAAAGAAAATCTGCTGCCCGACCCTACCTGGTTCCTATTTGGCATGTGGATCCAAGAATTCAAGTGCAAAAATATGTTTGGACCCGGATCCTACATGGTTTCTGAAAGGCAGTTGTCGCCTTGCAAATTGTAAAGGTGAAAGTAAATCTGCTACCCGGCGCTACCTGGTTCCTATTTGGCATGTGGATCCAAGAATTAAAATGCAAAAATATGTTTGGACCCGGATCCTACATGGTTTAAGAAAGGCAGTTGTTGACTTATAAATTGTAAATGTGAAAGCAAATCTTCTGCCCGACCCTACCTGATTCCTATTTGGCATTTGGATCCAGGAATTAAAATACATAAATATGTTTGGACCCGGATCCTACATGGTTTCTGAAAGGCAGTTGTCGACTTGCAAATTGTAAAGGTGAAAGTAAATCTGCTACCCGGCCCTAACTGGTTCCTTTTTGCATTTGGATCCAGGAATTACAATGCAAAAATATGTTTGGACCCGGATCCTACATGGTTTAATAAAGGCAGTTGTTGACTTAAAAATTGTAAATATGAAATGAAATCTGCTGCCCGACCCTACCTGATTCCTAATTGGCATTTGGATCCAGGAATTCAAATGCAAATATGTTTGGACCCGGATCCTACATGGTTTCTGAAAGGCAGTTGTTGACTTATAAATTGTAAAGGTGAAGGAAAATCTGCTACCCGGGCCTACCTGGTTTCTATTTGGCATATGGATCCTGGAATTAAAATGAAAAATATGTTTGGACCCGGATCCTACATGGTTTCTAAAAGGCAGTTGTTGACTTATAAATTGTTAAGGTGGTAAAAAATCTGCTGCACGACCCTACCTGGTTCCTATTTGGCATTTGGATCCAGGAATTAAAATGCAAAAATATGTTTGGACCCGGATCCTACATGGTTTCTAGAAAGGCAGTTATTGACTTATAAATTGTAAATGTGAAAGAAAATCTGCTGCCCAACCCTACCTGGATCCTATTTGGCATTTGGATCCAGGAATTAAAATGCAAAAATATGTTTGGACCCGGATCCTACATGGTTTAAGAAAGGCAGTTGTTGACTTATAAATTGTAAAGGTGAAGGGAAATCTTCTGCCCGACCCTACCTGATTCCTATTTGGCATTTGGATCCAGGAATTAAAATACATAAATATGTTTGGACCCGGATCCTACATGGTTTAAGAAAGGCATTTGTTGACTTATAAATTGTAAATGTGAAAGGAAATCTGCTGCCCGGCCCTACCTGGTTCCTATTTGGCATTTGGATCCAGGAATTAAAATGCAAAAATATGTTTGGACCCGGATCCTACATGGTTTCTGAAAGGCAGTTGTTGACTTATAAATTGTAAAGGTGAAAGAAAATCTGCTACCCGGCCCTACCTGGTTTCTATTTGGCATATGGATCCTGGAAATAAAATGCAAAAATATGTTTGGACCCGGATCCTTCATGGTTTCTAGAAAGGAAGTTGTTGACTTTTAAATTGTAAAGGTGAAAGAAAATCTGCTGACCGACCCTACCTGGTTCCTATTTGGCATTTGGATCCAGGAATTAAAATACAAAAATTTGTTTGGACCCGGATCCTACATGGTTTCTGAAAGGCAGTTGTTGACTTATAAATTGTAAAGGTGAAAGAAAATCTTCTACCCGGCCCTACCTGGTTCCTATTTTGCATTTGGATCCAGGAATTAAAATGCAAAAATATGTTTGGACCCGGATCCTACATGGTTTAATAAAGGCAGTTGTTGACTTATAAATTGTAAATGTGAAAGGAAATCTGCTGCCCGACCCTACCTGGTTCCTATTTGGCATTTGGATCCAGGAATAAAAATGCAAAAATATGTTTGGACCCGGATCCTTCATGGTTTCTAAAAGGCAGTTATTGATTTATAAATTGTAAAGGTGAAAGAAAATCTGCTCACCGACCCTACCTGGTTCCTATTTGGCATGTGGATCCAAGAATTAAAATGCAAAAATATGTTTGGACCCGGATTCTACCTTGTTTCAGAAAGGCAGTTGTTGACTTATAAATTGTAAATGTGAAAGGAAATCTTCTGCCCGACCCTACCTGATTCCTATTCGGCATTTGGATCCAAGAATTAAAATACATAAATATGTTTGGACCCGGATCCTACATGGTTTAAGAAAGGCAGTTGTTGACTTATAAATTGTAAATGTGAAAGAAAATCTGCTGCCCGACCCTACCTGATTCCTATTTGGCATTTGGATCCAGGAATTCAAATGCAAAAATATGTTTGGACCCGGATCCTACATGGTTTCTGAAAGGCAGTTGTTGACTTATAAATTGTAAATGTGAAAGAAAATCTGCTGCCCGACCCTACCTGGTTCCTATTTGGCATGTGGATCCAAGAATTCAAATGCAAAAATATGTTTGGACCCGGATCCTACATGGTATCTGAAAGGCAGTTGTCGACTTGCAAATTGTAAAGGTGAAAGTAAATCTGCTACCCGGCCCTAACTGGTTCCTATTTTGCATTTGGATCCAGGAATTACAATGCAAAAATATGTTTGGATCCGGATCCTACATTGTTTAATAAAGGCAGTTGTTGACTTATAAATTGTAAATGTGAAAGGAAATCTTCTGCCCGACCCTACCTATTTCCTATTTTGCATTTGGATCCAGGAATTCAAATGCAAAAATATGTTTGGACCCGGATCCAACATGGTTTCTGAAAGGCAGTTGTTGACTTATAAATTGTAAAGGTGAAAGAAAATCTGCTACCCTGGCCTACCTGGTTTCTATTTGGCATAGGGATCCTGGAATTAAAATGAAAAATATGTTTGGACCCGGATCCTACATGGTTTAAGAAAGGCAGTTGTTGACTTATAAATTGTAAATGTGAAAGGAAATCTGCTGCCCGACCCTACCTGATTCCTATTTGGCATTTGGATCCAGGAATAAAAATGCAAAAATATGTTTGGACCCGGATCCTACATGGTTTCTAAAAGGCAGTTGTTGACTTATAAATTGTAAAGGTGAAAGAAAATCTGCTACCCGACCCTACCTGCTACCTATTTCGCATTTGGAGCCAGGAATTAACATGCAAAAATATGTTTGGACCCGGATCCTACATGGTATCAGAAATGCAGTTGTTGACTTATAAATTGTAAATGTGAAAGGAAATCTGCTGCCCGACCCTACCTCTTTCCTATTTTGCATTTGGAGCCCGGAATAAAAAACCAAAAATATGTTTGGACCCGGATCCTTCATGGTTTCTAAAAGGCAGTTATTGATTTATAAATTGTAAAGGTGAAAGAAAAATCTGCTACCCGGCCCTAACTGGTTCCTTTTTGGCATTTGGATCCAGGAATTACAATGCAAAAATATGTTTGGACCCGGATCCTACATGGTTTAATAAAGGCAGTTGTTGACTTATAAATTGTAAATGTGAAAGGAAATCTGCTGCCCGACCCTACCTATTTCCTATTTTGCATTTGGATCCAGGAATTAAAATGCAAAAATATGTTTGGACCCGGATCCTACATGGTTTCTGAAATGCAGTTGTTGACTTGGAAATTGTAAAGGTGAAAGTAAATCTGCTACCCGGCGCTAACTGGTTCCTTTTTTGCATTTGGATCCAGGAATTACAATGTAAAAATTATGTTTGGACCCGGATCCTACATGGTTTAAGAAAGGCAGTTGTTTACTTTGAAATTGTAAATGTGAAAGTAAATATGCTGCCCGACCCTACCTGGTTCCTATTTGGCATGTGGATCCAGGAATTCAAATGCAAAAATATGTTTGGACCCGGATCCTACATGGTATCTGAAAGGCAGTTGTTGACTTATAAATTGTAAAGGTGAAAGAAAATCTGCTGCCCGACCCTACCTGGTTCCTATTTGGCATGTGGATCCAAGAATTAAAATGCAAAAATATGTTTGGACCCGGATCCTACATGGTTTCAGAAATGCAGTTGTTGACTTATAAATTGTAAAGGTGAAAGGAAATCTTCTGCCCGACCCTACCTGATTCCTATTTGGCATTTGGATCCAGGAATTAAAATACATAAATATGTTTGGACCCGGATCCTACATGGTTTCTGAAAGGCAGTTGTCGACTTGCAAATTGTAAAGGTGAAAGTAAATCTGCTACCCGGCCCTAACTGGTTCCTTTTTGCATTTGGATCCAGGAATTACAATGCAAAAATATGTTTGGACCCGGATCCTACATGGTTTAATAAAGGCAGTTGTTGACTTATAAATTGTAAATGTGAAATGAAATCTGCTGCCCGACCCTACCTATTTCCTATTTTGCATTTGGATCCAGGAATTCAAATGCAAAAATATGTTTGGACCCGGATCCAACATGGTTTCTGAAAGGCAGTTGTTGACTTATAAATTGTAAAGGTGAAAGAAAATCTGCTACCAGGCCCTACCTGGTTTCTATTTTGCATTTGGATCCAGGAATTAAAATGCAAAAAATTATGTTTGGACCCGGATCCTACATGGTTTCAGAAATGCAGTTGTTGACTTATAAATTGTAAATGTGACAGTAAATCTGCTGCCCGACCCTACCTGGTTCCTATTTGGCATTTGGATCCAGGAATTAAAATGCAAAAATATGTTTGGACCCGGACCCTACATGGTTTAAGAAATGCAGTTGTTGACTTATAAATTGTAAAGGTGAAAGGAAATCTGCTGCCCGACCCTACCTGATTCCTATTTGGCATTTGGATCCAGGAATTAAAATGCAAAAATATGTTTGGACCCGGATTCTACCTTGTTTCAGAAAGGCAGTTGTTGACTTATAAATTGTAAAGGTGAAAGGAAATCTTCTGCCCGACCCTACCTGATTCCTATTTGGCATTTGGATCCAGGAATTAAAATGCACAAATTATTTTGGACCCGGATCCTACATGGTTTCAGAAAGGCAGTTGTTGACTTATAAATTGTAAAGTTGAAAGAAAATCTGCTACCCGGGCCTACCTGGTTTCTATTTGGCATATGGATCCTGGAAATAAAATGCAAAAATATGTTTGGACCCGGAACCTTCATGGCTTAAGAAAGGCAGTTGTTGACTTATAAATTGTAAATGTGAAAGTAATTCTGCTGCCCAACCCTACCTGGATCCTATTTGGCATTTGGATCCAGGAATAAAAATGCAAAAATATGTTTGGACCCGGATCCTACATGGTTTAATAAAGGCCGTTGTTGACTTCTAAATTGTAAAGGTGAAAGAAAATCTGCTGCCCGACCCTACCTGGTTCCTATTTGGCATTTGGATCCAGGAATTAAAATGCAAAAATATGTTTGGACCCGGATTCTACATGGTTTCAGAAAGGCAGTTGTTGACTTATAAATTGTAAAGGTGAAAGGAAATCTTCAGCCCGACCCTACCTGATTCCTATTTGGCATTTGGATCCAGGAATTAAAATACAAAAATATGTTTGGACCCGGATCCTACATGGTTTCTGAAAGGCAGTTGTTGACTTATAAATTGTAAAGGTGAAAGAAAATCTGCTACCCGGCCCTAACTGGTTCCTTTTTGCATTTGGATCCAGGAATTACAATGCAAAAATATGTTTGGACCCGGATCCTACATGGTTTAATAAAGGCAGTTGTTGACTTATAAATTGTAAATGTGAAAGGAAATCTGCTGCCCGACCCTACCTATTTCCTATTTTGCATTTGGATCCAGGAATTCAAATGCAAAAATATGTTTGGACCCGGATCCTACATGGTTTCTGAAAGGCAGTTGTTGACTTATAAATTGTAAAGGTGAAAGAAAATCTGCTGCCCGACCCTACCTGGTTCCTATTTGGCATGTGGATCCAAGAATTAAAATGCAAATATATGTTTGGACCCGGATCCTACATGGTTTAAGAAAGGCAGTTGTTGACTTATAAATTGTAAATGTGAAAGGAAATCTTCTGCCCGACCCTACCTGATTCCTATTCGGCATTTGGATCCAAGAATTAAAATACATAAATATGTTTGGACCCGGATCCTACATGGTTTCTGAAAGGCAGTTGTCGACTTATAAATTGTAAATGTGAAAGTAAATCTGCTACCCGACCCTACCTGGTTCCTTTTTGGCATTTGGATCCAGGAATTACAATGCAAAAATATGTTTGGACCCGGATCCTACATGGTTTCTAAAAGGCAGTTATTGACTTATAAATTGTAAAGGTGAAAGAAAATCTGCTGCCCGACCCTACCTGGTTCCTATTTGGCATGTGGATCCAAGAATTAAAATGCAAAAATATGTTTGGACCCGGATCCTACATGGTTTAAGAAAGGCAGTTGTTGACTTATAAATTGTAAATGTGAAAGGAAATCTTCTGCCCGACCCTACCTGATTCCTATTCGGCATTTGGATCCAGGAATTCAAATGCAAAAATATGTTTGGACCCGGATCCTACATGGTTTCTGAAAGGCAGTTATTGACTTATAAATTGTAAAGGTGAAAGAAAATCTGCTACCCGGCCCTAACTGGTTCCTTTTTGGCATTTGGATCCAGGAATTACAATGCAAAAATATGTTTGGACCCGGATCCTACATGGTTTAAGAAAGGCAGTTGTTGACTTATAAATTGTAAATGTGAAAGAAAATCTGCTGCCCGACCCTACCTGGTTCCTATTTGGCATTTGGATCCAGGAATAAAAATGCAAAAATATGTTTGGACCCGGATCCTTCATGGTTTCTAAAAGGCAGTTATTGATTTATAAATTGTAAAGGTGAAAGAAAATCTGCTCACCGACCCTACCTGGTTCCTATTTGGCATGTGGATCCAAGAATTAAAATGCAAAAATATGTTTGGACCCGGATCCTACATGGTTTCAGAAATGCAGTTCTTGACTTATAAATTATAAAGGTGAAAGGAAATCTGCTGCCCGACCCTACCTGGTTCCTATTTGGCATTTGGATCCAGGAATTAAATATGCAAAAATATGTTTGGATCCGGATCCTTTATGGTTTCTAAAAGGCAGTTATTGACTTGCAAATTGTAAAGGTGAAAGTAAATATGCTGCCCGACCCTACCTGGTTCCTATTTGGCATTTGGATCCAGGAATAAAAATGCAAAAATATGTTTGGACCCGGATCCTTGATGGTTTCTAAAAGGCAGTTATTGACTTATAAATTGTAAAGGTGAAAGAAAATCAGCTACCCGGCCCTAACTGGTTCCTTTTTGCATTTGGATCCAGGAATTACAATGCAAAAATATGTTTGGACCCGGATCCTACCTGGTTTAAGAAAGGCAGTTGTTGACTTATAAATTGTAAAGGTGAAAGTAAATATGCTGCCCGACCCTACCTGGTTCCTAATTGGCATTTGGATCCAGGAATAAAAATGCAAAAATATGTTTGGACCCGGATCCTACATGGTTTCTAAAAGGCAGTTATTGACTTATAAATTGTAAAGGTGAAAGAAAATCTGCTGACCGACCCTACCTGGTTCCTATTTGGCATTTGGATCCAGGAATTAAAATGCAAATATATGTTTGGACCCGGATCCTACATGGTTTCTAGAAGGCAGTTATTGACTTCTAAATTGTAACGGTGAAAGAAAATCTGCTGCCCGACCCTACCTGGTTCCTATTTTGCATTTGGATCCAGGAATTCAAATGCAAAAATATGTTTGGACGCGGATACTACATGGTTTCAGAAATGCAGTTGTTGACTTATAAATTGTAAATGTGACAGAAAATCTGCTGCCCGACCCTACCTGGTTCCTATTTGGCATTTGGATCCAGGAATAAAAATGCAAAAATATGTTTGGACCCGGATCCTACATGGTTTCAGAAATGCAGTTGTTCACTTCCAAATTGTAAATGTGACAGTAACTCTGCTGCCCGACCCTACCTGGTTCCTATTTGGCATTTGGATCCAGGAATAAAAATGCAAAAATATGTTTGGACCCGGATCCTTCATGGTTTCTAAAAGGCAGTTATTGATTTATAAATTGTAAAGGTGAAAGAAAATCTGCTACCCGGCCCTAACTGGTTCCTTTTTGCATTTGGATCCAGGAATTACAATGCAAAAATATGTTTGGACCCGGATCCTACCTGGTTTAAGAAAGGCAGTTGTTGACTTATAAATTGTAAATGTGAAAGAAAATCTGCTGCCCGACCCTACCTGGTTCCTATTTGGCATTTGGATCCAGGAATAAAAATGCAAAAATATGTTTGGACCCGGATCCTTTATGGTTTCTAAAAGGCAGTTATTGACTTATAAATTGTAAAGGTGAAAGAAAATCTGCTCACCGACCCTACCTGGTTCCTATTTGGCATGTGGATCCAAGAATTAAAATGCAAAAATATGTTTGGACCCGGATCCTACATGGTTTCAGAAATGCAGTTCTTGACTTATAAATTATAAAGGTGAAAGGAAATCTGCTGCCCGACCCTACCTGATTCCTATTTGGCATTTGGATCCAGGAATTAAAATACATAAATATGTTTGGACCCGGATCCTACATGGTTTCTGAAAGGCAGTTGTTGACTTATAAATTGTAAAAGTGAAATAAAGTCTGCTGCCCAACCCTACCTGGATCCTATTTTGCATTTGGATCCAGGAATTTAAATGCACAAATATGTTTGGACCCGGATCCTACATGGTTTAATAAAGGCAGTTGTTGACTTATAAATTGTAAATGTGAAAGGAAATCTGCTGCCCGACCCTACCTATTTCCTATTTTGCATTTGGATCCAGGAATTCAAATGCAAAAATATGTTTGGACCCGGATCCAACATGGTTTCTGAAAGGCAGTTGTTGACTTATAAATTGTAAAGGTGAAAGAAAATCTGCTGCCCGGGCCTACCTGGTTCCTATTTGGCATTTGGATCCAGGAATTAAAATGCAAAAATATGTTTGGACCCGGATCCTTTATGGTTTCTAAAAGGCAGTTATTGACTTATAAATTGTAAATGTGAAAGGAAATCTGCTGCCCGACCCTACCTATTTCCTATTTTGCATTTGGATCCAGGAATTCAAATGCAAAAATATGTTTGGACCCGGATCCTACATGGTTTCTGAAAGGCAGTTGTTGACTTATAAATTGTAAAGGTGAAAGAAAATCTGCTACCCGGCCCTACCTGGTTTCTATTTTGCATTTGGATCCAGGAATTAAAATGCAAAAATATGTTTGGACCCGGATCCTACATGGTTTCAGAAATGCAGTTGTTGACTTATAAATTGTAAAGGTGAAAGTAAATATGCTGCCCGACCCTACCTGGTTCCTATTTGGCATTTGGATCCAGGAATAAAAATGCAAAAATATGTTTGGACCCGGATCCTTTATGGTTTCTAAAAGGCAGTTATTGACTTATAAATTGTAAAGGTGAAAGAAAATCTGCTACCCGGCCCTAACTGGTTCCTATTTTGCATTTGGATCCAGGAATTACAATGCAAAAATATGTTTGGACCCGGATCCTACATGGTTTAATAAAGGCAGTTGTTGACTTATAAATTGTAAATGTGAAAGGAAATCTGCTGCCCGACCCTACCTGATTCCTATTTGGCATTTGGATCCAGGAATTAAAATGCAAAAATATGTTTGGACCCGGATCCTACATGGTTTCTGAAAGGCAGTTGTCGACTTGCAAATTGTAAAGGTGAAAGTAAATCTGCTACCCGGCCCTAACTGGTTCCTATTTTGCATTTGGATCCAGGAATTACAATGCAAAAATATGTTTGGACCCGGATCCTACATGGTTTAATAAAGGCAGTTGTTGACTTATAAATTGTAAATGTGAAAGGAAATCTGCTGCCCGACCCTACCTATTTCCTATTTTGCATTTGGATCCAGGAATTCAAATGCAAAAATATGTTTGGACCCGGATACTAAATGGTTTCTGAAAGGCAGTTGTTGACTTATAAATTGTAAAGGTGAAAGAAAATCTGCTACCCGGGCCTACCTGGTTTCTATTTGGCATATGGATCCTGGAAATAAAATGCAAAAATATGTTTGGACCCGGATCCTTCATGGTTTCTAAAAGGCAGTTCTTGACTTATAAATTGTAAAGGTGAAAGAAAATCTGCTGACCGACCCTACCTGGTTCCTATTTGGCATTTGGATCCAGGAATTAAAATGCAAAAATATGTTTGGACCCGGATCCTACATGGTTTCAGAAATGCAGTTCTTGACTTATAAATTGTAAAGGTGAAAGAAAATCTGCTACCCGACCCTACCTGGTTCCTATTTGGCATTTGGATCCAGGAATTAAAATGCAAAAATATGTTTGGACCCGGATCCTAAATGGTTTCAGAAATGCAGTTGTTGACTTATAAATTGTAAATGTGAAAGGAAATCTCCTGCCCGACCCTACCTGATTCCTATTTGGCATTTGGATCCAGGAATTAAAATACAAAAATATGTTTTGACCCGGATCCTACATGGTTTCTGAAAGGCAGTTGTCGACTTGCAAATTGTAAAGGTGAAAGTAAATCTGCTACCCGGCCCTAACTGGTTCCTATTTGCATTTGGATCCAGGAATTAAAATGCAAAAATCTTTTTGGACCCGGATCCTAAATGGTTTCAGAAATGCAGTTGTTGACTTATAAATTGTAAATGTGAAAGGAAATCTCCTGCCCAACCCTACCTGGATCCTATTTTGCATTTGGATCCAGGAATTAAAATGCACAAATATGTTTGGACCCGGATCCTACATGGTTTCTGAAAGGCAGTTGTAGACTTGCAAATTGTAAAGGTGAAAGTAAATATGCTGCCCGACCCTACCTGGTTCCTATTTGGCATTTGGATCCAGGAATTAAAATGCAAAAATATGTTTGGACCCGGTTCCTACATGGTTTCAGAAATGCAGTTCTTGACTTATAAATTGTAAAGGTGAAAGAAAATCTGCTACCCGTCCCTACCTGGTTCCTATTTGGCATGTGGATCCAGGAATTAAAATGCAAAAATATGTTTGGACCCGGAACCTTCATGGCTTAAGAAAGGCAGTTGTTGACTTATAAATTGTAAATGTGAAAGAAAATCTGCTGCCCGACCCTACCTGGTTCCTATTTGGCATTTGGATCCAGGAATAAAAATGCAAAAATATTTTTTGAACCGGATCCTTTATGGTTTCTTAAAGGCAGTTTTTGACTTATAAATTGTAAAGGTGAAAGAAAATCTGCTCACCGACCCTACCTGGTTCCTATTTGGCATGTGGATCCAAGAATTAAAATGCAAAAATATGTTTGGACCCGGATCCTACATGGTTTCAGAAATGCAGTTCTTGACTTATAAATTGTAAATGTGAAAGGAAATCTTCTGCTCGACCCTACCTGATTCCTATTTGGCATTTGGATCCAGGAATTAAAATAGATAAATATGTTTGGACCCGGATCCTACATGGTTTAAGAAAGGCATTTGTTGACTTATAAATTGTAAATGTGAAAGAAAATCTGCTGCCCGACCCTACCTGATTCCTATTTGGCATTTGGATCCAGGAATTCAAATGCAAAAATATGTTTGGACCCGGATCCTACATGGTTTCTGAAAGGCAGTTATTGACTTATAAATTGTAAAGGTGAAAGAAAATCTGCTCTCCGACCCTACCTGGTTCCTATTTGGCATGTGGATCCAAGAATTAAAATGCAAAAATATGTTTGGACCCGGATCCTACATGGTTTAATAAAGGCAGTTGTTGACTTATAAATTGTAAATGTGAAAGGAAATCTGCTGCCCGACCCTACCTATTTCCTATTTTGCATTTGGATCCAGGAATTCAAATGCAAAAATATGTTTGGACCCGGATCCTACATGGTTTCTGAAAGGCAGTTGAAAACTTGCAAATTGTAAAGGTGAAAGTAAATATGCTGCCCGACCCTACCTGGTTCCTATTTGGCATTTGGATCCAGGAATAAAAATGCAAAAATATGTTTGGACCCGGATCCTTTATGGTTTCTAAAAGGCAGTTATTGACTTATAAATTGTAAAGGTGAAAGAAAATCTGCTGCCCGACCCTACCTGATTCCTATTTGGCATTTGGATCCAGGAATAAAAATACAAAAATATGTTTGGACCCGGATCCTACATGGTTTCTAAAAGGCAGTTATTGATTTATAAATTGTAAAGGTGAAAGAAAATCTGCTACCCGGCCCTAACTGGTTCCTTTTTGCATTTGGATCCAGGAATTACACTGCTAATATATGTTTGGACCCGGATCCTAGATGGTTTAATAAAGGCAGTTTTTGACTTATAAATTGTAAATGTGAAAGAAAATCTGCTGACCGACCCTACCTGGTTCCTATTTGGCATTTGGATCCAGGAATAAAAATGCAAAAATATGTTTGGACCCGGATCCTTCATGGTTTCTAAAAGGCAGTTATTGACTTATAAATTGTAAAGGTGAAAGAAAATCTGCTGACCGACCCTACCTGGTTCCTATTTGGCATGTGGATCCAAGAATTAAAATGCAAAAATATGTTTGGACCCGGATCCTACATGGTTTAAGAAAGGCAGTTGTTGACTTATAAATTGTAAATGTGAAAGAAAATCTGCTGCCCGACCCTACCTGGTTCCTATTTGGCATTTGGATCCAGGAATAAAAATGCAAAAATATGTTTGGACCCGGATCCTTCATGGTTTCTAAAAGGCAGTTATTGATTTATAAATTGTAAAGGTGAAAGAAAATCTGCTGCCCGACCCTACCTGGTTCCTATTTGGCATGTGGATCCAAGAACTAAAATGCAAAAATATGTTTGGACCCGGATCCTTCATGGTTTAAGAAAGGCAGTTGTTGACTTATAAATTGTAAAGGTGAAAGAAAATCTGCTACCCGGGCCTACCTGGTTTCTATTTGGCATATGGATCCTGGAAATAAAATGCAAAAATATGTTTGGACCCGGATCCTTCATGGTTTAAGAAAGGCAGTTGTTGACTTATAAATTGTAAATGTGAAAGAAAATCTGCTGCCCGACCCTACCTGGTTCCTATTCGGCATTTGGATCCAGGAATAAAAATGCAAAAATATGTTTGGACCCGGATCCTACATGGTATTCTGAAAGGCAGTTGTCGACTTGCAAATTGTAAAGGTGAAAGTAAATCTGCTACCCGGCCCTAACTGGTTCCTTTTTGCATTTGGATCCAGGAATTACAATGCAAAAATATGTTTGGACCCGGATCCTACATGGTTTAATAAAGGCAGTTGTTGACTTATAAATTGTAAATGTGAAAGGAAATCTGCTGCCCGACCCTACCTATTTCCTATTTTGCATTTGGATCCAGGAATTCAAATGCAAAAATATGTTTGGACCCGGATCCTACATGGTTTCTGAAAGGCAGTTGTTGACTTATAAATTGTAAAGGTGAAAGAAAATCTGCTACACGGGCCCTACCTGGTTTCTATTTGGCATATGGATCCTGGAAATAAAATGCAAAAATATGTTTGGACCCGGATCCTTCATGGTTTCTAAAAGGCAGTTATTGATTTATAAATTGTAAAGGTGAAAGAAAATCTGCTGCCCGACCCTACCTGGTTCCTATTTGGCATGTGGATCCAAGAATTAAAATGCAAAAATATGTTTGGACCCGGATCCTACATGGTTTAAGAAAGGCAGTTGTTGACTTATAAATTGTAAATGTGAAAGGAAATCTTCTGCCCGACCCTACCTGATTCCTATTCGGCATTTGGATCCAGGAATTAAAATACAAAAATATGTTTTGACCCGGATCCTACATGGTTTAATAAAGGCAGTTGTTGACTTATAAATTGTAAATGTGAAAGCAAATCTGCTGCCCGACCCTACCTATTTCCTATTTTGCATTTGGATCCAGGAATTCAAATGCAAAAATATGTTTGGACCCGGATCCTACATGGTTTAATAAAGGCAGTTGTTGACTTATAAATTGTAAATGTGAAAGCAAATCTGCTGCCCGACCCTACCTGGTTCCTATTTGGCATGTGGATCCAAGAATTCAAATGCAAAAATATGTTTGGACCCGGATCCTACATGGTATCTGAAAGGCAGTTGTCGACTTGCAAATTGTAAAGGTGAAAGTAAATCTGCTACCCGGCCCTAACTGGTTCCTTTTTGCATTTGGATCCAGGAATTACAATGCAAAAATATGTTTGGACCCGGATCCTACATGGTTTAATAAAGGCAGTTGTTGACTTATAAATTGTAAATGTGAAAGGAAATCTGCTGCCCGACCCTACCTATTTCCTATTTTGCATTTGGATCCAGGAATTCAAATGCAAAAATATGTTTGGACCCGGATCCTACATGGTTTCTGAAAGGCAGTTGTTGACTTATAAATTGTAAAGGTGAAAGAAAATCTGCTACCCGGCCCTACCTGGTTCCTATTTTGCATTTGGATCCAGGAATTAAAATGCAAAAATATGTTTGGACCCGGATCCTACATGGTTTAAGAAAGGCATTTGTTGACTTATAAATTGTAAATGTGAATGAAATCTTCTGCCCGACCCTACCTGATTCCTATTTTGCATTTGGATCCAGGAATTAAAATGCAAAAATATGTTTGGACCCGGATCCTACATGGTTTCAGAAATGCAGTTGTTGACTTATAAATTGTAAAGGTGAAAGAAAATCTGCTGCACGACCCTACCTGATTCCTATTTGGCATTTGGATCCAGGAATTAAAATGCAAAAATATGTTTGGACCCGGATCCTACATGGTTTCTGAAAGGCAGTTGTTGACTTATAAATTGTAAAGGTGAAAGAAAATCTGCTACCCGACCCTACCTGGTTCCTATTTTGCATTTGGATCCAAGAATTAAAATGCAAAAATATGTTTGGACCCGGATCCTACATGGTTTAATAAAGGCAGTTGTTGACTTATAAATTGTAAATGTGAAAGGAAATCTGCTGCCCGACCCTACCTGGTTCCTATTTTGCATTTGGATCCAGGAATTAAAATGCAAAAATATGTTTGGATCCAGATCCTACATGGTTTCTAAAAGGCAGTTCTTGACTTATAAATTGTAAAGGTGAAAGAAAATCTGCTACCCGGCCCTAACTGGTTCCTATTTTGCATTTGGATCCAGGAATTAATATGGAAAAATATGTTAGGACCCGCATCCTACCAGTTTTATTAAATGCAGTTGTAGACATATAAATTGTAAATGTCAAATGAAAACTGATGCCCGACCCTACCTGATTCCTATTTGCCATTTGGATCCAGGAATTCAAATGCAAAAATATGTTTGGACCCGGATCATTCATGGTTTCT
Source organism: Diplolepis rosae (assembly GCA_030998225.1). NCBI lineage: Eukaryota > Metazoa > Arthropoda > Insecta > Hymenoptera > Diplolepididae > Diplolepis > Diplolepis rosae. Next base: position 317,963 of record JAPYXD010000390.1, on the reverse strand, counting down.
AAAAGGCAGTTGTTGACTTATAAATTGTAAAGGTGAAAGAAAATCTGCTGCACGACCCTACCTGGTTCCTATTTGGCATTTGGATCCAGGAATTAAAATGCAAAAATATGTGTGGACCCGGATCCTTCATGGTTTCATAAATGCAGTTGTTGACTTATAAATTGTAATGGTGAAAGGAAATCTTCTTCCCGACCCTACCTGATTACTATTTGGCATTTGGATCCAGGAATTAAAATACATAAATTATATTTGGACCCGGATCCTACATGGTTTCAGAAATGCAGTTGTTGACTTATAAATTGTAAAGGTGAAAGAAAATCTGCTACCCGGCCCTACCTGGTTCCTATTTTGCATTTGGATCCAGGAATTAAAATGCAAAAATATGTTTGGACCCGGATCCTACATGGTTTCTAAAAGGCAGTTGTTGACTTATAAATTGTAAAGGTGAAAGAAAATCTGCTGCCCGACCCTACCTGGTTCCTATTTGGCATTTGGATCCAGGAATTAAAATGCAAAAATATGTTTGGACCCGGATCCTACATGGTTTCTGAAAGGCAGTTGTTGACTTATAAATTGTAAAAGTGAAAGGAAATCTGCTGCCCGACCCTACCTGATTCCTATTTGGCATTTGGATCCAGGAATTAGAATGCAAAAATATGTTTGGACACGGATCCTACTTGGTTTCTGAAAGGCAGTTGTCGACTTGCAAATTGTAAAGGTGAAAGTAAATCTGCTACCCGGCGCTACCTGGTTCCTATTTTGCATTTGGATGCAGGAATTAAAATGCAAAAATATGTTTGGACCCGGATTCTACCTTGTTTCAGAAAGGCAGTTGTTGACTTATAAATTGTAAAGGTGAAAGGAAATCTTCTGCTCGACCCTAGTTGATTCCTATTTGGCATTTGGATCCAGGAATTAAAATACATAAATTATTTTGGACCCGGATCCTACATGGTTTCAGAAAGGCAGTTGTTGACTTATAAATTGTAAAGTTGAAAGAAAATCTGCTACCCGGGCCTACCTGGTTTCTATTTGGCATATGGATCCTGGAAATAAAATGCAAAAATATGTTTGGACCCGGAACCTTCATGGCTTAAGAAAGGCAGTTGTTGACTTATAAATTGTAAATGTGAAAGAAAATCTGCTGCCCGACCCTACCTGGTTCCTATTTGGCATTTGGATCCAGGAATAAAAATGCAAAAATATGTTTGGACGCGGATCCTTCATGGTTTCTAAAAGGCAGTTATTGATTTATAAATTGTAAAGGTGAAAGAAAATCTGCTGCCCGACCCTACCTGGTTCCTATTTGGCATGTGGATCCAAGAATTAAAATGCAAAAATATGTTTGGACCCGGATCCTACATGGTTTAAGAAAGGCAGTTGTTGACTTATAAATTGTAAATGTGAAAGGAAATCTTCTGCTCGACCCTACCTGATTCCTATTCGGCATTTGGATCCAAGAATTAAAATACATAAATATGTTTGGACCCGGATCCTACATGGTTTAAGAAAGGCAGTTGTTGACTTATAAATTGTAAATGTGAAAGAAAATCTGCTGCCCGACCCTACCTGATTCCTATTTGGCATTTGGATCCAGTAATGCAAATGCAAAAAAATGTTTGGACCCGGATCCTACATGGTTTCTGAAAGGCAGTTATTGACTTATAAATTGTGAAGGTGAAAGAAAATCTGCTGCCCGACCCTACCTGGTTCCTATTTGGCATGTGGATCCAAGAATTAAAATGCAAAAATATGTTTGGACCCGGATCCTACATGGTTTAAGAAAGGCAGTTGTTGACTTATAAATTGTAAATGTGAAAGGAAATCTGCTGCCCGACCCGACCTATTTCCTAGTTTGCATTATGATCCATTATTTAGAATGCTAACTTATGTTTGGACCCGGATCCTACAGGGTTTAAGAAAGGCAGTTGTTGACTTATAAATTGTAAAGGTTTGAAAGGAAATCTGCTGCCCGACCCTACCTGGTTTCCTATTTGGCATGTGGATCCAGGAATTAATAATGCAAAAATATGTTTGGACCCGGATCCTTTACATGGTTTAAGAAAGGCAGTTATTGACTTATAAATTGTAAATGTGAAAGAAAATCTGCTGCCCGACCCTACCTGGTTCCTATTTGGCATGTGGATCCAAGAATTAAAATGCAAAAATATGTTTGGACCCGGATCCTACATGGTTTAAGAAAGGCAGTTGTTGACTTATAAATTGTAAATGTGAAAGGAAATCTTCTGCCCGACCCTACCTGATTCCTATTCGGCATTTGGATCCAAGAATTAAAATACATAAATATGTTTGGACCCGGATCCTACATGGTTTAAGAAAGGCAGTTGTTGACTTATAAATTGTAAATGTGAAAGAAAATCTGCTGCCCGACCCTACCTGATTCCTATTTGGCATTTGGATCCAGGAATTCAAATGCAAAAATATGTTTGGACCCGGATCCTACATGGTTTCTGAAAGGCAGTTATTGACTTATAAATTGTAAAGGTGAAAGAAAATCTGCTCACCGACCCTACCTGGTTCCTATTTGGCATGTGGATCCAAGAATTAAAATGCAAAAATATGTTTGGACCCGGATCCTACATGGTTTCAGAAATGCAGTTCTTGACTTATAAATTGTAAAGGTGAAAGGAAATCTGCTGCCCGACCCTACCTGGTTCCTATTTGGCATTTGGATCCAGGAATAAAAATGCAAAAATATGTTTGGACCCGGATCCTTCATGGTTTCTAAAAGGCAGTTATTGATTTATAAATTGTAAAGGTGAAAGAAAATCTGCTACCCGGCCCTAGCTGGTTCCTTTTTGCATTTGGATCCAGGAATTACAATGCAAAAATATGTTTGGACCCGGATCCTACCTGGTTTAAGAAAGGCAGTTGTTGACTTATAAATTGTAAATTTGAAAGGAAATCTGCTGCCCGACCCTACCTGGTTCCTATTTGGCATTTGGATCCAGGAATAATAATGCAAAAATATGTTTGGATCCGGATCCTTTATGGTTTCTAAAAGGCAGTTATTGACTTATAAATTGTAAAGGTGAAAGTAAATATGCTGCCCGACCCTACCTGGTTCCTATTTGGCATTTGGATCCAGGAATAAAAATGCAAAAATATGTTTGGACCCGGATCCTTCATGGTTTCTATAAGGCAGTTATTGATTTATAAATTGTAAAGTTGAAAGAAAATCTGCTACCCGGCCCTAACTGGTTCCTTTTTGCATTTGGATCCAGGAATTACAATGCAAAAATATGTTTGGACCCGGATCCTACCTGGTTTAAGAAAGGCAGTTGTTGACTTATAAATTGTAAATGTGAAAGAAAATCTGCTGCCCGACCCTACCTGGTTCCTATTTGGCATTTGGATCCAGGAATAAAAATGCAAAAATATGTTTTGACCCGGATCCTTCATGGTTTCTAAAAGGCAGTTATTGATTTATAAATTGTAAAGGTGAAAGAAAAATCTGCTGCCCGACCGTACCTGGTTCCTATTTGGCATGTGGATCCAAGAATTAAAATGCAAAAATATGTTTGGACCCGGATCCTACATGGTTTAAGAAAGGCAGTTGTTGACTTATAAATTGTAAATGTGAAAGGAAATCTTCTGCCCGACCCTACCTGATTCCTATTCGGCATTTGGATCCAGGAATTAAAATACATAAATATGTTTGGACCCGGATCCTACATGGTTTCTGAAAGGCAGTTGTCGACTTGCAAATTGTAAAGGTGAAAGTAAATCTGCTACCCGGCCCTAACTGGTTCCTTTTTGCATTTGGATCCAGGAATTACAATGCAAATTATGTTTGGACCCGGATCCTACATGGTTTAATAAAGGCAGTTGTTGACTTATAAATTGTAAATGTGAAAGGAAATCTGCTGCCCGACCCTACCTATTTCCTATTTTGCATTTGGATCCAGGAACTCAAATGCAAAAATATGTTTGGACCCGGATCCTTCATGGTTTCTAAAAGGCAGTTATTGATTTATAAATTGTAAAGGTGAAAGAAAATCTGCTACCCGGCCCTAACTGGTTCCTTTTTGCATTTGGATCCAGGAATTACAATGCAAAAATATGTTTGGACCCGGATCCTACATGGTTTAATAAAGGCAGTTGTTGACTTATAAATTGTAAATGTGAAAGGAAATCTGCTGCCCGACCCTACCTGGTTCCTATTTGGCATTTGGATCCAGGAATAAAAATGCAAAAATATGTTTGGACCCGGATCCTTCATGGTTTCTAAAAGGCAGTTATTGATTTATAAATTGTAAAGGTGAAAGAAAATCTGCTACCCAGCCCTAACTGGTTCCTTTTTGGCATTTGGATCCAGGAATTACAATGCAAAAATATGTTTGGACCCGGATCCTACATGGTTTAATAAAGGCAGTTGTTGACTTATAAATTGTAAATGTGAAAGGAAATCTGCTACCTGGGCCTACCTGGTTTCTATTTGGCATATGGATCATGGAAATAAAATGCAAAAATATGTTTGGACCCGGAACCTTCATGGTTTAATAAAGGCAGTTGTTGACTTATAAATTGTAAATGTGAAAGTAAATCTGCTGCCCGACCCTACCTGGTTCCTATTTGGCATTTGGATCCAGGAATTAAAATACAAAAATATGTTTGGACCCGGATCCTTCATGGTTTCTAAAAGGCAGTTATTGACTTATAAATTGTAAAGGTGAAAGAAAATCTGCTACCCGGCCCTAACTGGTTCCTTTTTGCATTTGGATCCAGGAATTACAATGCAAAAATATGTTTGGACCCGGATCCTACATGGTTTAATAAAGGCAGTTGTTGACTTATAAATTGTAAATGTGAAAGGAAATCTGCTGCCCGACCCTACCTATTTCCTATTTTGCATTTGGATCCAGGAATTCAAATGCAAAAATATGTTTGGACCCGGATCCTACATGGTTTCTGAAAGGCAGTTGTCGACTTGCAAATTGTAAAGGTGAAAGTAAATCTGCTACCCGGCCCTAACTGGTTCCTTTTTGCATTTGGATCCAGGAATTAAAATGCAAAAATATGTTTGGACCCGGATCCTACATGGTTTAATAAAGGCAGTTGTTGACTTATAAATTGTAAATGTGAAAGGAAATCTCCTGCCCGACCCTACCTGATTCCTATTTGGCATTTGGATCCAGGAATTAAAATGCAAAAATATGTTTGCACCCGGATCCTACATGGTTTCTGAAAGGCAGTTGAAAACTTGCAAATTGTAAAGGTGAAAGTAAATATGCTACCCGGCCCTACCTGGTTCCTATTTTGCATTTGGATCCAGGAATTAAAATGCAAAAATATGTTTGGACCCGGATCCTACATGGTTTAAGAAAGGCATTTGTTGACTTATAAATTGTAAATGTGAAAGGAAATCTGCTGCCCGACCCTACCTATTTCCTATTTTGCATTTGGATCCAGGAATTCAAATGCAAAAATATGTTTGGACCCGGATCCTACATGGTTTCTGAAAGGCAGTTGTTGACTTATAAATTGTAAAGGTGAAAGAAAATCTGCTACCCGGGCCTACCTGGTTTCTATTTGGCATATGGATCCTGGAAATAAAATGCAAAAATATGTTTGGACCCGGATCCTTCATGGTTTCTAAAAGGCAGTTGTTGACTCATAAATTGTAAAGGTGACAGGAAATCTTCTGCCCGACCCTACCTGATTCCTATTTGGCATTTGGATCCAGGAATTAAAATAAATAAATTATTTTGGACCCGGATCCTACATGGTTTCAGAAATGCAGTTGTTGACTTATAAATTGTAAAGGTGAAAGGAAATCTGCTGCCCGACCCTACCTGATTCCTATTTGGCATTTGGATCCAGGAATTAAAATGCAAAAATATGTTTGGACACGGATCCTACTTGGTTTCTGAAAGGCAGTTGTCGACTTGCAAATTGTAAAGGTGAAAGTAAATCTGCTACCCGGCGCTACCTGGTTCCTATTTTGCATTTGGATGCAGGAATTAAAATGCAAAAATATGTTTGGACCCGGATTCTACCTTGTTTCAGAAAGGCAGTTGTTGACTTATAAATTGTAAAGGTGAAAGGAAATCTGCTGCTCGACCCTAGTTGATTCCTATTTGGCATTTGGATCCAGGAATTAAAATGCATAAATTATTTTGGACCCGGATCCTACATGGTTTCAGAAAGGCAGTTGTTGACTTATAAATTGTAAAGTTGAAAGAAAATCTGCTACCCGGGCCTACCTGGTTTCTATTTGGCATATGGATCCTGGAAATAAAATGCAAAAATATGTTTGGACCCGGAACCTTCATGGCTTAAGAAAGGCAGTTGTTGACTTATAAATTGTAAATGTGAAAGAAAATCTGCTGCCCTACCCTACCTGGTTCCTATTTGGCATTTGGATCCAGGAATAAAAATGCAAAAATATGTTTGGACCCGGATCCTTTATGGTTTCTAAAAGGCAGTTATTGACTTATAAATTGTAAAGGTGAAAGAAAATCTGCTGACCGACCCTACCTGGTTCCTATTTGGCATTTGGATCCAGGAATTAAAATGCAAAAATATGTTTGGACCCGGATCCTACATGGTTTATGAAAGGCAGTTGTTGACTTATAAATTGTAAATGTGAAAGGAAATCTGCTGCCCGACCCTACCTATTTCCTATTTTGCATTTGGATCCAGGAATTAAAATGCAAAAATATGTTTGGACCCGGATCCTACATGGTTTCTGAAAGGCAGTTGTCGACTTGCAAATTGTAAAGGTGAAAGTAAATATGCTGCCCGACCCTACCTGGTTCCTATTTGGCATTTGGATCCAGGAATTAAAATGCAAAAATATGTTTGGACCCGGATCCTACATGGTTTAATAAAGGCAGTTGTTGACTTATAAATTGTAAATGTGAAAGGAAATCTGCTGCCCGACCCTACCTATTTCCTATTTTGCATTTGGATCCAGGAATTCAAATGCAAAAATATGTTTGGACCCGGATCCTACATGGTTTCTGAAAGGCAGTTGTTGACTTATAAATTGTAAAGGTGAAAGAAAATCTGCTACCCGGGCCTACCTGGTTTCTATTTGGCATATGGATCCTGGAAATAAAATGCAAAAATATGTTTGGACCCGGATCCTTCATGGTTTCTAAAAGGCAGTTGTTGACTCATAAATTGTAAAGGTGACAGGAAATCTTCTGCCCGACCCTACCTGGTTCCTATTTGGCATGTGGATCCAAGAATTAAAATGCAAAAATATGTTTGGACCCGGATCCTACATGGTTTCAGAAAGGCAGTTGTTGACTTATAAATTGTAAAGGTGAAAGGAAATCTTCTGCCCGACCCTACCTGATTCCTATTCGGCATTTGGATCCAAGAATTAAAATGCAAAAATATGTTTGGACCCGGATCCTACATGGTTTAAGAAAGGCAGTTGTTGACTTATAAATTGTAAATGTGAAAGAAAATCTGCTGCCCGACCCTACCTGATTCCTATTTGGCATTTGGATCCAGGAATTAAAATGCAAAAATATATTTGGACCCGGATCCTACATGGTTTCTGAAAGGCAGTTGTTGACTTATAAATTGTAAAAGTGAAAGGAAATCTGCTGCGTGACCCTACCTAGTTCCTATTTGGCATGTGGATCCAAGAATTAAAATGCAAAAATATGTTTGGACCCGGATCCTACATGGTTTAAGAAAGGCATTTGTTGACTTATAAATTGTAAATGTGAAAGGAAATCTGCTGCCCGACCCTACCTATTTTCTATTTTGCATTTGGATCCAGGAATTAAAATGCAAAAATATGTTTGGACCCGGATCCTACATGGTTTCAGAAAGGCAGTTGTTGACTTATAAATTGTAAAGGTGAAAGAAAATCTGCTACCCGGCCCTACCTGGTTCCTATTTTGCATTTGGATCCAGGAATTAAAATGCAAAAATATGTTTGGATCCAGATCCTACATGGTTTATAAAAGGCAGTTGTCCACTTATAAATTGTAAGTGTGAACGAAAATCTGCTGCCCGACCCTACAAGTTTCCTATTTGGCATTTGGATCCAGGAATAAAAATGCAAAAATATGTTTGGACCCGGATCCTTTATGGTTTCTAAAAGGCAGTTATTGACTTATAAATTGTAAAGGTGAAAGAAAATCTGCTCACCGACCCTACCTGGTTCCTATTTGGCATGTGGATCCAAGAATTAAAATGCAAAAATATGTTTGGACCCGGATTCTACCTTGTTTCAGAAAGGCAGTTGTTGACTTATAAATTGTAAAGGTGAAAGGAAATCTTCTGCCCGACCCTACCTGATTCCTATTTGGCATTTGGATCCAGGAATTAAAATACATAAATATGTTTGGACCCGGATCCTACATGGTTTCTGAAAGGCAGTTGTCGACTTGCAAATTGTAAAGGTGAAAGTAAATATGCTACCCGGCCCTAACTGGTTCCTTTTTGCATTTGGATCCAGGAATTACAATACAAATTATGTTTGGACCCGGATGCTACATGGTTTAAGAAAGGCAGTTGTTGACTTATAAATTGTAAATGTGAAAGGAAATCTCCTGCCCGAACCTACCTGATTCCTATTTGGCATTTGGATCCAGGAACTCATAATGCAAAAATATGTTTGGACCCGGATCCTACATGGTTTCTGAAAGGCAGTTATTGACTTATAAATTGTAAAGGTGAAAGAAAATCTGCTGCCCGGCCCTAACTGGTTCCTTTTTGGCATTTGGATCCAGGAATTACAATGTAAAAATATGTTTGGACCCGGATCCTACATGGTTTAAGAAAGGCAGTTGTTGACTTATAAATTGTAAAGGTGAAAGTAAATCTGCTGCCCGACCCTACCTATTTCCTATTTTGCATTTGGATCCAGGAATTCAAATGCAAAAATATGTTTGGACCCGGATCCTACATGGTTTCTGAAAGGCAGTTGTCGACTTGCAAATTGTAAAGGTGAAAGTAAATCTGCTACCCGGCCCTAACTGGTTCCTTTTTGCATTTGGATCCAGGAATTACAATGCAAAAATATGTTTGGACCCGGATCCTACATGGTTTAATAAAGGCAGTTGTTGACTTATAAATTGTAAATGTGAAAGGAAATCTGCTGCCCGACCCTACCTATTTCCTATTTTGCATTTGGATCCAGGAATTCAAATGCAAAAATATGTTTGGACCCGGATCCAACATGGTTTCTGAAAGGCAGTTGTTGACTTATAAATTGTAAAGGTGAAAGGAAATCTTCTGCCCGACCCTACCTGATTCCTATTTGGCATTTGGATCCAGGAATTAAAATGCAAAAATATGTTTGGACCCGGATCCTACATGGTTTCTAAAAGGCAGTTGTTGACTTATAAATTGTAAAGGTGAAAGAAAATCTGCTGCCCGGCGCTACCTGGTTCCTATTTTGCATTTGGATGCAGGGATTAAAATGCAAAAATATGTTTGAACCCGGATTCTACCTTGTTTCAGAAAGGCAGTTGTTGACTTATAAATTGTAAAGGTGAAAGGAAATCTTCTGCCCGACCCTACCTGATTCCTATTTGGCATTTGGATCCAGGAATTAAAATACATAAATATGTTTGGACCCGGATCCTACATGGTTTCTAAAAGGCAGTTGTAGACTTATAAATTGTAAAGGTGAAAGAAAATATGCTACCCGACCCTACCTGGTTCCTATTTTGCATTTGGATCCAGGGATTAAAATGCAAAAATATGTTTGGAACCAGATCCTACATGGTTTCTGAAAGGCAGTTGTTGACTTATAAATTGTAAATGTGAACGAAAATCTGCTGCCCGACCCTACCTGGTTCCTATTTGGCATTTGGATCCAGGAATAAAAATGCAAAAATATGTTTGGAACCGGATCCTTTATGGTTTCTAAAAGGCAGTTATTGACTTATAAATTGTAAAGGTGAAAGAAAATCTGCTCACCGACCCTACCTGGTTCCTATTTGGCATGTGGATCCAAGAATTAAAATGCAAAAATATGTTTGGACCCGGATCCTACATGGTTTAAGAAAGGCAGTTGTTGACTTATAAATTGTAAATGTGAAAGGAAATCTTCTGACCGACCCTACCTGATTCCTATTCGGCATTTGGATCCAAGAATTAAAATACATAAATATGTTTGGACCCGGATCCTACATGGTTTCTGAAAGGCAGTTGTCGACTTGCAAATTGTAAAGGTGAAAGTAAATCTGCTACCCGGCCCTAACTGGTTCCTTTTTGCATTTGGATCCAGGAATTACAATACAAATTATGTTTGGACCCGGATGCTACATGGTTTAAGAAAGGCAGTTGTTGACTTATAAATTGTAAATGTGAAAGGAAATCTGCTGCCCGAACCTACCTGATTCCTATTTGGCATTTGGATCCAGGAACTCAAATGCAAAAATATGTTTGGACCCGGAGCCTACATGGTTTCTGAAAGGCAGTTATTGACTTATAAATTGTAAAGGTGAAAGAAAATCTGCTGCCCGGCCCTAACTGGTTCCTTTTTGCATTTGGATCCAGGAATTACGATGTAAAAATATGTTTGGACCCGGATCCTACATGGTTTAAGAAAGGCAGTTGTTGACTTATAAATTGTAAATGTGAAAGAAAATCTGCTGCCCGACCCTACCTGGTTCCTATTTGGCATGTGGATCCAAGAATTCAAATGCAAAAATATGTTTGGACCCGGATCCTACATGGTATTTGAAAGGCAGTTGTCGACTTGCAAATTGTAAAGGTGAAAGTAAATCTGCTACCCGGCCATAACTGGTTCCTTTTTGCATTTGGATCCAGGAATTACAATGCAAAAATATGTTTGGACCCGGATCCTACATGGTTTAATAAAGGCAGTTGTTGACTTATAAATTGTAAAGGTGAAAGAAAATCTGCTACCCGGCCCTACCTGGTTCCTATTTTGCATTTGGATCCAGGAATTAAAATGCAAAAATATGTTTTGAACCCGATCCTACATAGTTTCTGAAAGGCAGTTGTTGACTCATAAATTGTAAAGGTGAAAAAAAATCTGCTGCACGAACCTACCTGGTTCCTATTTGGCATTTGGATCCAGGAATTAAAATGCAAAAATATGTTTGGACACGGATCCTACTTGGTTTCTGAAAGGCAGTTGTCGACTTGCAAATTGTAAAGGTGAAAGTAAATCTGCTACCCGGCGCTACCTGGTTCCTATTTTGCATTTGGATGCAGGAATTAAAATGCAAAAATATGTTTGGACCCGGATTCTACCTTGTTTCAGAAAGGGAGTGGTTGACTTATATATGGGTAATGTGAAATGAAATCTTCTGCCCGACCCTACCTGATTCCTATTTGGCATTTGGATCCAGGAATTAAAATACAAAAATATGTTTGGACCCGGATCCTACATGGTTTCTGAAAGGCAGTTGTTGACTTATAAATTGTAAAGGTGAAAGAAAATCTGCTACCCGGCCCTACCTGGTTCCTATTTTGCATTTGGATCCAGGAATTAAAATGCAAAAATATGTTTGGATCCAGATCCTACATGGTTTCTAAAAGGCAGTTGTTGACTTATAAATTGTAAAGTTGAAAGAAAATCTGCCACCCGGCCCTACCTGTTTCCTATTTTGCATTTGGATCCAGGAATTAAAATTCAAAAATATGTTTGGACCCGGATCCTACATGGTTTAAGAAAGGCATTTGTTGACTTATAAATTGTAAATGTGAAAGGAAATCTGCTGCCCGACCCTACCTATTTCCTATTTTGCATTAGGATCCAGGAATTAAAATGCAAAAATATGTTTGGACCCGGATCCTTGATGGTTTCTTAAAGGCAGTTTTTTACTTATAAATTGTAAAGGTGAAAGTAAATATGCTGCCCGACCCTACCTGGTTCCTATTTGGCATTTGGATCCAGGAATTAAAATACATAAATATGTTTGGACCGGGATCCTTCATGGTTTCTAAAAGGCAGTTGTTGACTCATAAATTGTAAAGGTGAAAAAAAATCTGCTGCACGACCCTACCTGGTTCCTATTTGGTATTTGGATCCAGGAATTAAAATGCAAAAATATATTTGGACCCGGATTATACCTGGTTTCAGAAAGGCAGTTGTTGACTTATAAATTGTAAAGGTGAAAGAAAATCTGCTACCCGGCCCTACCTGGTACCTATTTTGCATTTGGATCCAGGAATTAAAATGCAAAAATATGTTTGGACCCGGATCCTTTATGGTTTCTAAAATGCAGTTATTGACTTATAAATTGTAAAGGTGAAAGAAAATCTGCTGCCCGACCCTACCTGGTTCCTATTTGGCATGTGGAGCCAAGAATTAAAATGCAAAAATATGTTTGGACCCGGATCCTACATGGTTTAAGAAAGGCAGTTGTTGACTTATAAATTGTAAATGTGAAAGGAAATCTGCTGCTCGACCCTACCTGATTCCTATTTGGCATTTGGATCCAGGAATTCAAATGCAAAAATTTGTTTGGACCCGGATCCTATATGGTATCTGAAAGGCAGTTGTCGACTTGCAAATTGTAAAGGTGAAATTAAATCTGCTAACCGGCCCGACCTGGTTCCTATTTTGCATTTGGATCCAGGACTTCAAATGCTAAAATATGTTTGGACCCGGATCCTACATGGTTTCTGTAAGGCAGTTGTTGACTTATAAATTGTAAAAGTGAAAGGAAATCTGCTGCGTGACCCTACCTAGTTCCTATTTGGCATGTGGATCCAAGAATTAAAATGTAGAAATATGTTTGGACCCGTATCCTACATGGTTTAAGAAAGGCAGTTGTTGACATATAAATTGTAAATGTGAAAGGAAATCTTCTGCACGACCCTACCTGATTCCTATTCGGCATTTGGATCCAAGAATTAAAATACATAACTATGTTTGGACCCGGATCCTACATGGTTTCTGAAAGGCAGTTGTCGACTTATAAATTGTAAAGTTGAAAGAAAATCTGCGACCCGGCCCGACCTGGTTCCTATTTTGCATTTGGATCCAGGAATTAAAATGCAAAAATATGTTTGGACCCGGATCCTACATGGTTTCAGAAATGCAGTTGTTGACTTATAAATTGTAAAGGTGAAAGAAAATCTGCTACCCGGCCCTACCTGGTTCCTATTTTGCATTTGGATCCAGGAATTAAAATGCAAAAATATGTTTGGACCCGGATCCTTTATGGTTTCTAAAAGGCAGTTATTGACTTATAAATTGTAAAGGTGAAAGAAAATCTGCTGACCGACCCTACCTGATTCCTATTTTGCATTTGGATCCAGGAATTAAAATGCAAAAATATGTTTGGACCCGGATCCTACATGGTTTAATAAAGGCAGTTGTTGACTTATAAATTGTAAATGTGAAAGGAAATCTGCTGCCCGACCCTACCTGATTCCTATTTGGCATTTGGATCCAAGAATTCAAATGCAAAAATATGTTTGGACCCGGATCCTACATGGTATCTGAAAGGCAGTTGTCGACTTGCAAATTGTAAAGGTGAAAGTAAATCTGCTACCCGGCCCTAACTGGTTCCTTTTTGCATTTGGATCCAGGAATTACGATGAAAAAATATGTTTGGACCCGGATCCTACATGGTTTAATAAAGGCAGTTGTTGACTTATAAATTGTAAATGTGAAAGAAAATCTGCTGCCCGACCCTACCTGGTTCCTATTTGGCATGTGGATCCAAGAATTAAAATACATAAATATGTTTGGACCGGGATCATACTTGGTTTCTGAAAGGCAGTTGTCGACTTGCAAATTGTAAAGGTGAAAGTAAATCTGCTACCCGGCCCTAACTGGTTCCTTTTTGCATTTGGATCCAGGAATTACAATGCAAAAATATGTTTGGACCCGGATCCTACATGGTTTAATAAAGGCAGTTGTTGACTTATAAATTGTAAATGTGAAAGTAAATCTGCTGCCCGACCCTACCTATTTCCTATTTTGCATTTGGATCCAGGAATTCAAATGCAAAAAAATGTTTGGACCCGGATCCTTTATGGTTTCTAAAAGGCAGTTATTGACTTATAAATTGTAAAGGTGAAAGAAAATCTGCTGCCCGACCCTACCTGGTTCCTATTTGGCATGTGGGTCCAAGAATTAAAATGCAAAAATATGTTTGGACCCGGATCCTACATGGTTTAAGAAAGGCAGTTGATGACTTATAAATTGTAAAGGTGAAAGGAAATCTTCTGCCCGACCCTACCTGATTCCTATTTGGCATTTGGATCCAGGAATTAAAATACATAAATATGTTTGGACCCGGATCCTACATGGTTTCTGAAAGGCAGTTGTCGACTTGCAAATTGTAAAGGTGAAAGTAAATCTGCTACCCGGCCCTAACTGGTTCCTTTTTGCATTTGGATCCAGGAATTACGATGTAAAAATATGTTTGGACCCGGATCCTACATGGTTTCAGAAATGCAGTTGTTGACTTATAAATTGTAAAAGTGAAAGGAAATCTGCTGCCCGACCCTACCTGATTCCTATTTTGCATTTGGATCCAGGAATTCAAATGCAAAAATATGTTTGGACCCGGATCCCACAGGGGTTCTGAAAGGCAGTTGTTGACTTATAAATTGTAAAGGTGAAAGAATATCTGCTACCCGGGCCTACCTGGTTTCTATTTGGCATATGGATCCTGGAAATAAAATGCAAAAATATGTTTGGACACGGATCCTTCATGGTTTAAGAAAGGCAGTTGTTGACTTATAAATTGTAAAGGTGAAAAAAAATCTGCTGCACGACCCTACCTGATTCCTATTTGGCATTTGGATCCAGGAATTAAAATGCAAAAATATGTTTGGACACGGATCCTACTTGGTTTCTGAAAGGCAGTTGTCGACTTGCAAATTGTAAAGGTGAAAGTAAATCTGCTACCCGGCGCTACCTGGTTCCTATTTTGCATTTGGATGCAGGAATTAAAATGCAAAAATATGTTTGGACCCGGATTCTACCTTGTTTCAGAAAGGCAGTTGTTGACTTATAAATTGTAAAGGTGAAAGGAAATCTTCTGCCCGACCCTACCTGATTCCTATTTGGCATTTGGATCCAGGAATTAAAATGCAAAAATATGTTTGGATCCAGATCCTACATGGTTTCTGAAAGGCAGTTGTTGACTTATAAATTGTAAAGGTGAAAGAAAATCTGCTACCCGGCCCTACCTGGTTCCTATTTTGCATTTGGATCCAGGAATTAAAATGCAAATATATGTTTGGACCCGGATCCTACATGGTTTATGAAAGGCAGTTGTTGACTTATAAATTGTAAATGTGAAAGGAAATCTGCTGCCCGTCCCTACCTGGTTCCTATTTGGCATGTGGTTCCAAGAATTCAAAAGCAAAAATATGTTTGGACCCGGATCCTACATGGTATCTGAAAGGCAGTTGTCGACTTGCAAATTGTGAATGTGAAAGTAAATCTGCTACCCGGCCCTAACTGGGTCCTTTGTGCATTTGGATCCAGGAATTACAATGCAAAAATATGATTGGACCCGGATCCTACTTGGTTTTAGTAAGGCAGTTGTTGACTTATAAATTGTAAATGTGAAAGAAAATCTGCTACCCGGCCCTACCTGGTTCCTATTTTGCATTTGGATCCAGGAAATACAATGCAAAAATATGTTTGGACCCGGATCCTACCTGGTTGAAGAAAGGCAGTTGTTGACTTATAAATTGTAAATGTGAAAGGAAATCTGCTGCCCGACCCTACCTCTTTCCTATTTTGCATTTGGATCCAGGAATTCAAATGCAAAAATATGTTTGGACCCGGATCCTACATGGTTTCTGAAAGGCAGTTATTGACTTATAAATTGTAAAGGTGAAAGAAAATCTGCTGCCCGACCCTACCTGGTTCCTATTTGGCATGTGGATACAAGAATTAAAATGCAAAAATATGTTTGGACCCGGATCCTACATGGTTTAATACAGGCAGTTGTTGTCTTATATATTGTATATGTGATAGGAAATCTGCTGCCCGCCCCTACCTCGTTCCTATTTTGCATTTGGATCCAGGAATAAAATTGCAAAAATATGTTTGGACCCGGATCCTTCATGGTTTCTAAAAGGCAGTTATTGATTTATAAATTGTAAAGGTGAAAGAAAATCTGCTACCCGGCCCTAACTGGTTCCTTTTTGCATTTGGATCCAGGAATTACAATGCAAAAATATGTTTGGACCCGGATCCTACCTGGTTTAAGAAAGGCAGTTGTTGACTTATAAATTGTAAATGTGAAAGAAAATCTGCTGCCCGACCCTACCTGTTTCCTATTTGGCATTTGGATCCAGGAATAAAAATGCAAAAATATGTTTGGATCCGGATCCTTTATGGTTTCTAAAAGGCAGTTATTGACTTATAAATTGTAAAGGTGAAAGAAAATCTGCTCACCGACCCTACCTGGTTCCTATTTGGCATGTGGATCCAAGAATTAAAATGCAAAAATATGTTTGGACCCGGATCCTGCATGGTTTAAGAAAGGCAGTTGTTGACTTATAAATTGTAAATGTGAAAGGAAATCTTCTGCCCGACCCTACCTGATTCCTATTTGGCATTTGGATCCAGGAATTAAAATACATAAATATGTTTGGACCCGCATCCTACATGGTTTCTGAAAGGCAGTTGTCGACTTGCAAATTGTAAAGGTGAAAGTAAATATGCTACCCGGCCCTAACTGGTTCCGTTTTGCATTTGGATCCAGGAATTACAATACAAATTATGTTTGGACCCGGATGCTACATGGTTTAAGAAAGGCAGTTGTTGACTTATAAATTGTAAATGTGAAAGGAAATCTGATGCCCGAACCTACCTGATTCCTATTTGGCATTTGGATCCAGGAACTCAAATGCAAAAATATGTTTGGACCCGGAGCCTACATGGTTTCTGAAAGGCAGTTATTGACTTATAAATTGTAAAGGTGAAAGAAAATCTGGTTCCCGGCCCTAAATGGTTCCTATTTTGCATTTGGATCCAGGAATTACGATGTAAAAATATGTTTGGACCCGGATCCTACATGGTTTAAGAAAGGCAGTTATTGACTTATAAATTGTAAATGTGAAAGAAAATCTGCTGCCCGACCCTACCTGGTTCCTATTTGGCATGTGGATCCAAGAATTCAAATGCAAAAATATGTTTGGACCCGGATCCTACATGGTTTCTGAAAGGCAGTTGTCGACTTGCAAATTGTAAAGGTGAAAGTAAATCTGCTACCCGGCCCTAACTGGTTCCTTTTTGCATTTGGATCCAGGAATTACAATGCAAAAATATGTTTGGACCCGGATCCTACATGGTTTAATAAAGGCAGTTGTTGACTTATAAATTGTAAATGTGAAAGGAAATCTGCTGCCCGACCCTACCTATTTCCTATTTTGCATTTGGATCCAGGAATTCAAATGCAAAAATATGTTTGGACCCGGATCCTACATGGTTTCTGAAAGGCAGTTGTTGACTTATAAATTGTAAAGGTGAAAGAAAATCTGCTACCCGGCCCTACCTGGTTCCTATTTTTCATTTGGATCCAGGAATTAAAATGCACAAATATGTTTGGATCCAGATCCTACATGGTTTCTAAAAGGCAGTTGTTGACTCATAAATTGTAAAGGTGAAAAAAAATCTGCTCCACGACCCTACCTGGTTCCTATTTGGCATTTGGATCGAGGAATTAAAATACATAAATATGTTTGGACCCGGATCCTACTTGTTTTCTGAAAGGCAGTTGTCGACTTGCAAATTGTAAAGGTGAAAGTAAATCTGCTACCCGGCGCTACCTGGTTCCTATTTTGCATTTGGATGCAGGAATTAAAATGCAAAAATATGTTTGGACCCGGATTCTACCTTGTTTCAGAAAGGCAGTTGTTGACTTATAAATTGTAAAGGTGAAAGGAAATCTTCTGCCCGACCCTACCTGATTCCTATTTGGCATTTGGATCCAGGAATTAAAATACATAAATATGTTTGGACCCGGATCCTACATGGTTTCAGAAATGCAGTTGTTGACTTATAAATTGTAAAGGTGAAAGAAAATCTGCTACCCGGCCCTACCTGGTTCCTATTTTGCATTTGGATCCAGGAATTAAAATGCAAAAATATGTTTGGACCCGGATCCTACATGGTTTCTAAAAGGCAGTTGTTGACTTATAAATTGTAAAGTTGAAAGAAAATCTGCTACCCGGCCCTACCTGGTTCCTATTTTGCATTTGGATCCAGGAATTAAAATTCAAAAATATGTTTGGACCCGGATCCTACATGGTTTCAGAAAGGCAGTTGTTGACTTATAAATTGTAAAGGTGAAAGAAAATCTGCTACCCGGCCCTACCTGGTTCCTATTTTGCATTTGGATCCAGGAATTAAAATGCAAAAATATGTTTGGACCCGGATCATTTATGGTTTCTCAAAGGCAGTTATTGACTTATAAATTGTAAAGGTGAAAGAAAATCTGCTGCCCGACCCTACCTGGTTTCTATTTGGCATTTGGATCCAGGAATTAAAATACAAAAATATGTTTGGACCGGGATCCTTCATGGTTTCTAAAAGGCAGTTGTTGACTCATAAATTGTAAAGGTGAAAAAAAATCTGCTGCACGACCCTACCTGGTTCCTATTTGGCATGTGGATCCAGGAATTAAAATGCAAAAATATATTTGGACCCGGATTCTACCTGGTTTCAGAAAGGCAGTTGTTGACTTATAAATTGTAAATGTGAAAGAAAATCTGCTGCTCGACCCTACCTGATTCCTATTTGGCATTTGGATCCAGGAATTCAAATGCAAAAATTTGTTTGGACCCGGATCCTACATGGTTTCTGAAAGGCAGTTGTCGACTTGCAAATTGTAAAGGTGAAAGTAAATATGCTACCCGGCCCTACCTGGTTCCTATTTTGCATTTGGATCCAGGAATTAAAATGCAAAAATATGTTTGGACCCGGATCCTACATGGTTTCAGAAATGCAGTTGTTGACTTATAAATTGTAAAGGTGAAAGAAAATCTGCTGCCCGACCCTGCCTGGTTCCTATTTGGCATGTGGATCCAAGAATTACAATCCAAATATATGATTGGACCCGGATCCTACATGGTTTCTGAAAGGCAGTTGTTGACTTATAAATTGTAAAGGTGAAAGAAAATCTGCTACCCGGCCCTACCTGGTTCCTATTTTGCATTTGGATCCAGGAATTAAAATGCAAAAATATGTTTGGACCCGGATCCTTTATGGTTTCTAAAAGGCAGTTATTGACTTATAAATTGTAAAGGTGAAAGAAAATCTGCTGACCGACCCTACCTGATTCCTATTTTGCATTTGGATCCAGGAATTAAAATGCAAAAATATGTTTGGACCCGGATCCTACATGGTTTAATAAAGGCAGTTGTTGACTTATAAATTGTAAATGTGAAAGGAAATCTGCTGCCCGACCCTACCTATTTCCTATTTTGCATTTGGATCCAGGAATTCAAATGCAAAAATATGTTTGGACGCGGATAATACATGGTATCTGAAAGGCAGTTGTCGACTTGCAAATTGTAAAGGTGAAAGTAAATCTGCTACCCGGCCCTAACTGGTTCCTTTTTGCATTTGGATCCAGGAATTACAATGTAAAAATATGTTTGGACCCGGATCCTACATGGTTTAAGAAAGGCAGTTGTTGACTTATAAATTGTAAATGTGAAAGAAAATCTGCTGCCCGACCCTACCTGGTTCCTATTTGGCATGTGGATCTAAGAATTCAAATGCAAAAATATGTTTGGACCCGGATCCTACATGGTTTCTGAAAGGCAGTTGTCGACTTGCAAATTGTAAAGGTGAAAGTAAATCTGCTACCCGGCCCTAACTGGTTCCTTTTTGCATTTGGATCCAGGAATTACAATGCAAAAATATGTTTGGACCCGGATCCTACCTGGTTTAACAAAGGCAGTTGTTGACTTATAAATTGTAAATGTGAATGAAAATCTGCTGCCCGACCCTACCTGGTTCCTATTTGGCATTTGGATCCAGGAATAAAAATGCAAAAATATGTTTGGACCCGGATCCTTTATGGTTTCTAAAAGGCAGTTATTGACTTATAAATTGTAAAGGTGAAAGAAAATCTGCTGACCGACCCTACCTGGTTCCTATTTGGCATGTGGATCCAAGAATTAAAATGCAAAAATATGTTTGGACCCGGATCCTACATGGTTTAAGAAAGGCAGTTGTTGACTTATAAATTGTAAATGTGAAAGGAAATCTTCTGCTCGACCCTACCTGATTCCTATTCGGCATTTGGATCCAAGAATTAAAATACATAAATATGTTTGGACCCGGATCCTACATGGTTTAAGAAAGGCAGTTGTTGACTTATAAATTGTAAATATGAAAGAAAATCTGCTGCCCGACCCTACCTGATTCCTATTTTGCATTTGGATCCAGGAATTAAAATGCAAAAATATGTTTGGACCCGGATCCTTCATGGTTTCTGAAAGGCAGTTTTTTACTTTAAAATTGTAAAGGTGAAAGAAAATCTGCTGCCCGACCCTACCTGGTTCCTATTTGGCATGTGGATCCAAGAATTAAAATGCAAAAATATGTTTGGACCCGGATCCTACATGGTTTAAGAAAGGCAGTTGTTGACTTATATATTGTAAATGTGAAAGGAAATCTTCTGCCCAACCCTACCTGATTCCTATTCGGCATTTGGATCCAAGAATTAAAATACATAAATATGTTTGGACCCGGATCCTACATTGTTTCTGAAATGCAGTTGTCGACTGGCAAATTGTAAAGGTGAAAGTAAATCTGCTACCCGGCCCTAACTGGTTCCTTTTTGCATTTGGATCCAGGAATTAAAATACATAAATTATGTTTGGACGCGGATACTACATGGTTTCAGAAATGCAGTTGTTGACTTATAAATTGTAAAGGTGAAAGAAAATCTGCTACCCGGCCCTACCTGGTTCCTATTTTGCATTTGGATCCAGGAATTAAAATGCAAAAATATGTTTGGACCCGGATCCTACATGGTTTCTGAAAGGCAGTTGAAAACTTGCAAATTGTAAAGGTGAAAGTAAATATGCTGCCCGACCCTACCTGGTTCCTATTTGGCATTTGGATCCAGGAATAAAAATGCAAAAATATGTTTGGACCCGGATCCTTTATGGTTTCTAAAAGGCAGTTATTGACTTATAAATTGTAAAGGTGAAAGAAAATCTGCTGACCGACCCTACCTGGTTCCTATTTGGCATTTGGATCCAGGAATTAAAATGCAAAAATATGTTTGGACCCGGATGCTTTATGGTTTCTAAAAGGCAGTTATTGACTTATAAATTGTAAAGGTGAAAGAATATCTGTTACCCGGGCCTACCTGGTTTCTATTTGGCATATGGATCCTGGAAATAAAATGCAAAAATATGTTTGGACCCGGATCCTTCATGGTTTCTAAAAGGCAGTTGTTGACTCATAAATTGTAAAGGTTAAAAAAATCTGCTGCCCGACCCTACCTGGTTCCTATTTGGCATGTGGATCCAAGAATTAAAATGCAAAAATATGTTTGGACCCGGATGCTTTATGGTTTCTAAAAGGCAGTTATTGACTTATAAATTGTAAAGGTGAAAGAATATCTGCTACCCGGGCCTACCTGGTTTCTATTTGGCATATGGATCCTGGAAATAAAATGCAAAAATATGTTTGGAACCGGATCCTACATGGTTTCTGAAAGGCAGTTGTTGACTTATAAATTGTAAATGTGAAAGAAAATCTGCTGCCCGACCCTACCTGGTTCCTATTTGGCATGTGGATCCAAGAATTAAAATGCAAAAATATGTTTGGACCCGGATCCTACATGGTATCTGAAAGGCATTTGTCGACTTGCAAATTGTAAATGTGAAAGTAAATCTGCTACCCGGCCCTAACTGGTTCCTTTTTGCATTTGGATCCAGGAATTTCAATGCAAAAATATGTTTGGACCCGGATCCTACCTGGTTTAAGAAAGGCAGTTGTTGACTTATAAATTGTAAATGTGAAAGAAAATCTGCTGCCCGACCCTACCTGGTTTCTGTTTGGCATGTGGATCCAAGAATTCAAATGCAAAAATATGTTTGGACCCGGATCCTTCATGGTTTCTAAAAGGCAGTTATTGACTTATAAATTGTAAAGGTGAAAGAAAATCTGCTGCACGACCCTACCTGGTTCCTATTTGGCATTTGGATCCAGGAATTTCAATGCAAAAATATGTTTGGACCCGGATCCTACCTGGTTTAAGAAAGGCAGTTGTTGACTTATAAATTGTAAATGTGAAAGAAAATCTGCTGCCCGACCCAACCTGGTTCCTATTTGGCATGTGGTTCCAAGAATTAAAATGCAAAAATATGTTTGGACCCGGATCCTACATGGTATCTGAAAGGCATTTGTCGACTTGCAAATTGTAAATGTGAAAGTAAATCTGCTACCCGGCCCTAACTGGTTCCTTTTTGCATTTGGATCCAGGAATTTCAATGCAAAAATATGTTTGGACCCGGATCCTACCTGGTTTAAGAAAGGCAGTTGTTGACTTATAAATTGTAAAGGTGAAAGAATATCTGCTACCCGGGCATACCTGGTTTCTATTTGGCATATGGATCCTGGAAATAAAATGCAAAAATATGTTTGGACCCGGATCCTTCATGGTTTCTAAAAGGCAGTTGTTGACTCATAAATTGTAAAGGTTAAAAAAATCTGCTGCACGACCCTACCTGGTGCCTATTTGGCATTTGGATCCAGGAATTAAAATGCAAAAATATGTTTGGACCCGGATGCTTTATGGTTTCTAAAAGGCAGTTGTTGACTTATAAATTGTAAAGTTGAAAGAAAATCTGCTACCCGGGCCTACCTGGTTTCTATTTGGCATATGGATCCAGGAATAAAAATGCAAAAATATGTTTGGACCCGGATCCTACATGGTATCTGAAAGGCATTTGTCGACTTGCAAATTGTAAATGTGAAAGTAAATCTGCTACCCGGCCCTAACTGGTTCCTTTTTGCATTTGGATCCAGGAATTTCAATGCAAAAATATGTTTGGACCCGGATCCTACCTGGTTTAAGAAAGGCAGTTGTTGACTTAAAAATTGTAAATGTGAAAGAAAATCTGCTGCCCGACCCTACCTGGTTTCTGTTTGGCATGTGGATCCAAGAATTCAAATGCAAAAATATGTTTGGACCCGGATCCTTTATGGTTTCTAAAAGGCAGTTATTGACTTATAAATTGTAAAGGTGAAAGAAAATCTGCTGCACGACCCTACCTGGTTCCTATTTGGCATTTGGATCCAGGAATTTCAATGCAAAAATATGTTTGGACCCGGATCCTACCTGGTTTAAGAAAGGCAGTTGTTGACTTATAAATTGTAAATGTGAAAGAAAATCTGCTGCCCGACCCAACCTGGTTCCTATTTGGCATGTGGTTCCAAGAATTAAAATGCAAAAATATGTTTGGACCCGGATCCTACATGGTATCTGAAAGGCATTTGTCGACTTGCAAATTGTAAATGTGAAAGTAAATCTGCTACCCGGCCCTAACTGGTTCCTTTTTGCATTTGGATCCAGGAATTTCAATGCAAAAATATGTTTGGACCCGGATCCTACCTGGTTTAAGAAAGGCAGTTGTTGACTTATAAATTGTAAAGGTGAAAGAATATCTGCTACCCGGGCATACCTGGTTTCTATTTGGCATATGGATCCTGGAAATAAAATGCAAAAATATGTTTGGACCCGGATCCTTCATGGTTTCTAAAAGGCAGTTGTTGACTCATAAATTGTAAAGGTTAAAAAAATCTGCTGCACGACCCTACCTGGTGCCTATTTGGCATTTGGATCCAGGAATTAAAATGCAAAAATATGTTTGGACCCGGATGCTTTATGGTTTCTAAAAGGCAGTTGTTGACTTATAAATTGTAAAGTTGAAAGAAAATCTGCTACCCGGGCCTACCTGGTTTCTATTTGGCATATGGATCCAGGAATAAAAATGCAAAAATATGTTTGGACCCGGATCCTACATGGTATCTGAAAGGCATTTGTCGACTTGCAAATTGTAAATGTGAAAGTAAATCTGCTACCCGGCCCTAACTGGTTCCTTTTTGCATTTGGATCCAGGAATTTCAATGCAAAAATATGTTTGGACCCGGATCCTACCTGGTTTAAGAAAGGCAGTTGTTGACTTAAAAATTGTAAATGTGAAAGAAAATCTGCTGCCCGACCCTACCTGGTTTCTGTTTGGCATGTGGATCCAAGAATTCAAATGCAAAAATATGTTTGGACCCGGATCCTTTATGGTTTCTAAAAGGCAGTTATTGACTTATAAATTGTAAAGGTGAAAGAAAATCTGCTGCACGACCCTACCTGGTTCCTATTTGGCATTTGGATCCAGGAATTTCAATGCAAAAATATGTTTGGACCCGGATCCTACCTGGTTTAAGAAAGGCAGTTGTTGACTTATAAATTGTAAATGTGAAAGAAAATCTGCTGCCCGACCCAACCTGGTTCCTATTTGGCATGTGGTTCCAAGAATTAAAATGCAAAAATATGTTTGGACCCGGATCCTACATGGTATCTGAAAGGCATTTGTCGACTTGCAAATTGTAAATGTGAAAGTAAATCTGCTACCCGGCCCTAACTGGTTCCTTTTTGCATTTGGATCCAGGAATTTCAATGCAAAAATATGTTTGGACCCGGATCCTACCTGGTTTAAGAAAGGCAGTTGTTGACTTATAAATTGTAAAGGTGAAAGAATATCTGCTACCCGGGCATACCTGGTTTCTATTTGGCATATGGATCCTGGAAATAAAATGCAAAAATATGTTTGGACCCGGATCCTTCATGGTTTCTAAAAGGCAGTTGTTGACTCATAAATTGTAAAGGTTAAAAAAATCTGCTGCACGACCCTACCTGGTGCCTATTTGGCATTTGGATCCAGGAATTAAAATGCAAAAATATGTTTGGACCCGGATGCTTTATGGTTTCTAAAAGGCAGTTGTTGACTTATAAATTGTAAAGTTGAAAGAAAATCTGCTACCCGGGCCTACCTGGTTTCTATTTGGCATTTGGATCCAGGAATTACAATGCAAAAATATGTTTGGACCCGGATCCTACCTGGTTTAAGAAAGGCAGTTGTTGACTTATAAATTGTAAAGGTGAAAGAATATCTGCTACCCGGGCATACCTGGTTTCTATTTGGCATATGGATCCTGGAAATAAAATGCAAAAATATATTTGGACCCGGATTCTACCTGGTTTCAGAAAGGCAGTTGTTGACTTATAAATTGTAAATGTGAAAGAAAATCTGCTGCTCGACCCTACCTGATTCCTATTTGGCATTTGGATCCAGGAATTCAAATGCAAAAATTTGTTTGGACCCGGATCCTACATGGTTCCTGAAAGGCAGTTGTTCCCTTGCAAATTGTAAAGGTGAAAGTAAATATGCTACCCGGCCCTACCTGGTTCCTATTTTGCATTTGGATCCAGGAATTAAAATTCAAAAATATGTTTGGACCCGGATCCTACATGGTTTCAGAAAGGCAGTTGTTGACTTATAAATTGTAAAGGTGAAAGAAAATCTGCTGCCCGACCCTGCCTGGTTCCTATTTGGCATGTGGATCCAAGAATTAAAATGCAAAAATATGTTTGGACCCGGATCCTACATGGTATCTGAAAGGCAGTTGTTGACTTATAAATTGTAAAGGTGAAAGAAAATCTGCTACCCGGCCCTACCTGGTTCCTATTTTGCATTTGGATCCAGGAATAAAAATGCAAAAATATGTTTGGACCCGGATCCTTTATGGTTTCTAAAAGGCAGTTATTGACTTATAAATTGTAAAGGTGAAAGAAAATCTGCTGACCGACCCTACCTGATTCCTATTTTGCATTTGGATCCAGGAATTAAAATGCAAAAATATGTTTGGACCCGGATCCTACATGGTTTAATAAAGGCAGTTGTTGACTTATAAATTGTAAATGTGAAAGGAAATCTGCTGCCCGAGCCTACCTGATTCCTATTTTGCATTTGGATCCAGGAATTAAAATTCAAAAATATGTTTGGACCCGGATCCTACATGGTTTCTGAAAGGCAGTTGTCGACTGGCAAATTGTAAAGGTGAAAGTAAATCTGCTACCCGGCCCTAACTGGTTCCTTTTTGCATTTGGATCCAGGAATTACAATGTAAAAATATGTTTGGACCCGGATCCTACATGGTTTAAGAAAGGCAGTTGTTGACTTATAAATTGTAAATGTGAAAGAAAATCTGCTGCCCGACCCTACCTGGTTCCTATTTGGCATGTGGATCTAAGAATTCAAATGCAAAAATATGTTTGGACCCGGATCCTACATGGTATCTGAAAGGCAGTTGTCGACTTGCAAATTGTAAAGGTGAAAGTAAATCTGCTACCCGGCCCTAACTGGTTCCTTTTTGCATTTGGATCCAGGAATTACAATGCAAAAATATGTTTGGACCCGGATCCTACATGGTTTAATAAAGGCAGTTGTTGACTTATAAATTGTAAATGTGAATGAAAATCTGCTGCCCGACCCGACCTGGTTCCTAATTGGCATTTGGATCCAGGAATAAAAATGCAAAAATATGTTTGGACCCGGATCCTTTATGGTTTCTAAAAGGCAGTTATTGACTTATAAATTGTAAAGGTGAAAGAAAATCTGCTGACCGACCCTACCTGGTTCCTATTTTGCATATGTATCCAGGAATTAAAATGCAAAAATATGTTTGGACCCGGATCCTACATGGTTTCAGAAATGCAGTTGTTGACTTATAAATTGTAAATGTGAAAGGAAATCTTCTGCTCGACCCTACCTGATTCCTATTCGGCATTTGGATCCAAGAATTAAAATACATAAATATGTTTGGACCCGGATCCTACATGGTTTAAGAAAGGCAGTTGTTGACTTATAAATTGTAAATATGAAAGAAAATCTGCTGCCCGACCCTACCTGATTCCTATTTTGGATTTGGAGCCAGGAATTAAAATGCAAAAAAATGTTTGGACCCGGATCCTACATGGTTTCTTAAAGGCAGTTTATAACTTGCAAATTGTAAAGGTGAAAGTAAATATGCTGCCCGACCCTACCTGGTTCCTATTTGGCATGTGGATCCAAGAATTAAAATGCAAAAATATGTTTGGACCCGGATCCTACATGGTTTAAGAAAGGCAGTTGTTGACTTATATATTGTAAATGTGAAAGGAAATCTTCTGCCCAACCCTACCTGATTCCTATTCGGCATTTGGATCCAAGAATTAAAATACATAAATATGTTTGGACCCGGATCTTTCATGGTTTCTGAAAGGCAGTTGTCGACTGGCAAATTGTAAAGGTGAAAGTAAATCTGCTACCCGGCCCTAACTGGTTCCTATTTTGCATTTGGATCCAGGAATTAAAATGCAAAAATCTTTTTGGACCCGGATCCTACATGGTTTCAGAAATGCAGTTGTTGACTTATAAATTGTAAAGGTGAAAGAAAATCTGCTACCCGGCCCTACCTGGTTCCTATTTTGCATTTGGATCCAGGAATTAAAATGCAAAAATATGTTTGGACCCGGATCCTACATGGTTTCTGAAAGGCAGTTGAAAACTTGCAAATTGTAAAGGTGAAAGTAAATATGCTGCCCGACCCTACCTGGTTCCTATTTGGCATTTGGATCCAGGAATAAAAATGCAAAAATATGTTTGGACCCGGATCCTTTATGGTTTCTAAAAGGCAGTTATTGACTTATAAATTGTAAAGGTGAAAGAAAATCTGCTCACCGACCCTACCTGGTTCCTATTTGGCATGTGGATCCAAGAATTAAAATGCAAAAATATGTTTGGACCCGGATGCTTTATGGTTTCTAAAAGGCAGTTATTGACTTATAAATTGTAAAGGTGAAAGAATATCTGTTACCCGGGCCTACCTGGTTTCTATTTGGCATATGGATCCTGGAAATAAAATGCAAAAATATGTTTGGACCCGGATCCTTCATGGTTTCTAAAAGGCAGTTGTTGACTCATAAATTGTAAAGGTTAAAAAAATCTGCTGCCCGACCCTACCTGGTTCCTATTTGGCATGTGGATCCAAGAATTAAAATGCAAAAATATGTTTGGACCCGGATGCTTTATGGTTTCTAAAAGGCAGTTATTGACTTATAAATTGTAAAGGTGAAAGAATATCTGCTACCCGGGCCTACCTGGTTTCTATTTGGCATATGGATCCTGGAAATAAAATGCAAAAATATGTTTGGAACCGGATCCTACATGGTTTCTGAAAGGCAGTTGTTGACTTATAAATTGTAAATGTGAAAGAAAATCTGCTGCCCGACCCTACCTGGTTCCTATTTGGCATGTGGATCCAAGAATTAAAATGCAAAAATATGTTTGGACCCGGATCCTACATGGTATCTGAAAGGCATTTGTCGACTTGCAAATTGTAAATGTGAAAGTAAATCTGCTACCCGGCCCTAACTGGTTCCTTTTTGCATTTGGATCCAGGAATTTCAATGCAAAAATATGTTTGGACCCGGATCCTACCTGGTTTAAGAAAGGCAGTTGTTGACTTATAAATTGTAAATGTGAAAGAAAATCTGCTGCCCGACCCTACCTGGTTTCTGTTTGGCATGTGGATCCAAGAATTCAAATGCAAAAATATGTTTGGACCCGGATCCTTCATGGTTTCTAAAAGGCAGTTATTGACTTATAAATTGTAAAGGTGAAAGAAAATCTGCTGCACGACCCTACCTGGTTCCTATTTGGCATTTGGATCCAGGAATTTCAATGCAAAAATATGTTTGGACCCGGATCCTACCTGGTTTAAGAAAGGCAGTTGTTGACTTATAAATTGTAAATGTGAAAGAAAATCTGCTGCCCGACCCAACCTGGTTCCTATTTGGCATGTGGTTCCAAGAATTAAAATGCAAAAATATGTTTGGACCCGGATCCTACATGGTATCTGAAAGGCATTTGTCGACTTGCAAATTGTAAATGTGAAAGTAAATCTGCTACCCGGCCCTAACTGGTTCCTTTTTGCATTTGGATCCAGGAATTTCAATGCAAAAATATGTTTGGACCCGGATCCTACCTGGTTTAAGAAAGGCAGTTGTTGACTTATAAATTGTAAAGGTGAAAGAATATCTGCTACCCGGGCCTACCTGGTTTCTATTTGGCATATGGATCCTGGAAATAAAATGCAAAAATATGTTTGGACCCGGATCCTTCATGGTTTCTAAAAGGCAGTTGTTGACTCATAAATTGTAAAGGTTAAAAAAATCTGCTGCACGACCCTACCTGGTGCCTATTTGGCATTTGGATCCAGGAATTAAAATGCAAAAATATGTTTGGACCCGGATGCTTTATGGTTTCTAAAAGGCAGTTGTTGACTTATAAATTGTAAAGTTGAAAGAAAATCTGCTACCCGGGCCTACCTGGTTTCTATTTGGCATATGGATCCAGGAATAAAAATGCAAAAATATGTTTGGACCCGGATCCTACATGGTATCTGAAAGGCATTTGTCGACTTGCAAATTGTAAATGTGAAAGTAAATCTGCTACCCGGCCCTAACTGGTTCCTTTTTGCATTTGGATCCAGGAATTTCAATGCAAAAATATGTTTGGACCCGGATCCTACCTGGTTTAAGAAAGGCAGTTGTTGACTTAAAAATTGTAAATGTGAAAGAAAATCTGCTGCCCGACCCTACCTGGTTTCTGTTTGGCATGTGGATCCAAGAATTCAAATGCAAAAATATGTTTGGACCCGGATCCTTTATGGTTTCTAAAAGGCAGTTATTGACTTATAAATTGTAAAGGTGAAAGAAAATCTGCTGCACGACCCTACCTGGTTCCTATTTGGCATTTGGATCCAGGAATTTCAATGCAAAAATATGTTTGGACCCGGATCCTACCTGGTTTAAGAAAGGCAGTTGTTGACTTATAAATTGTAAATGTGAAAGAAAATCTGCTGCCCGACCCAACCTGGTTCCTATTTGGCATGTGGTTCCAAGAATTAAAATGCAAAAATATGTTTGGACCCGGATCCTACATGGTATCTGAAAGGCATTTGTCGACTTGCAAATTGTAAATGTGAAAGTAAATCTGCTACCCGGCCCTAACTGGTTCCTTTTTGCATTTGGATCCAGGAATTTCAATGCAAAAATATGTTTGGACCCGGATCCTACCTGGTTTAAGAAAGGCAGTTGTTGACTTATAAATTGTAAAGGTGAAAGAATATCTGCTACCCGGGCATACCTGGTTTCTATTTGGCATATGGATCCTGGAAATAAAATGCAAAAATATGTTTGGACCCGGATCCTTCATGGTTTCTAAAAGGCAGTTGTTGACTCATAAATTGTAAAGGTTAAAAAAATCTGCTGCACGACCCTACCTGGTGCCTATTTGGCATTTGGATCCAGGAATTAAAATGCAAAAATATGTTTGGACCCGGATGCTTTATGGTTTCTAAAAGGCAGTTGTTGACTTATAAATTGTAAAGTTGAAAGAAAATCTGCTACCCGGGCCTACCTGGTTTCTATTTGGCATATGGATCCAGGAATAAAAATGCAAAAATATGTTTGGACCCGGATCCTACATGGTATCTGAAAGGCATTTGTCGACTTGCAAATTGTAAATGTGAAAGTAAATCTGCTACCCGGCCCTAACTGGTTCCTTTTTGCATTTGGATCCAGGAATTTCAATGCAAAAATATGTTTGGACCCGGATCCTACCTGGTTTAAGAAAGGCAGTTGTTGACTTATAAATTGTAAATGTGAAAGAAAATCTGCTGCCCGACCCTACCTGGTTTCTATTTGGCATGTGGATCCAAGAATTCAAATGCAAAAATATGTTTGGACCCGGATCCTTCATGGTTTCTAAAAGGCAGTTATTGACTTATAAATTGTAAAGGTGAAAGAAAATCTGCTGCCCGACCCTACCTGGTTCCTATTTGGCATGTGGATCCAGGAATTAAAATGCAAAAATATGTTTGGACCCGGATGCTTTATGGTTTCTAAAAGGCAGTTGTTGACTTATAAATTGTAAAGTTGAAAGAAAATCTGCTACCCGGGCCTACCTGGTTTCTATTTGGCATATGGATCCAGGAATAAAAATGCAAAAATATGTTTGGACCCGGATCCTACATGGTATCTGAAAGGCATTTGTCGACTTGCAAATTGTAAATGTGAAAGAAAATCTGCTGCCCGACCCTACCTGGTTTCTATTTGGCATGTGGATCCAAGAATTCAAATGCAAAAATATGTTTGGACCCGGATCCTTCATGGTTTCTAAAAGGCAGTTATTGACTTATAAATTGTAAAGGTGAAAGAAAATCTGCTGCCCGACCCTACCTGGTTCCTATTTGGCATGTGGATCCAAGAATTAAAATGCAAAAATATGTTTGAACCCGGATCCTACATGGTTTAAGAAAGGCAGTTGTTGACTTATAAATTGTAAATGTGAAAGGAAATCTTCTGCCCGACCCTACCTGATTCCTATTCGGCATTTGGATCCAAGAATTAAAATACATAAATATGTTTGGACCCGGATCTTTCATGGTTTCTGAAAGGCAGTTGTCGACTTGCAAATTGTAAAGGTGAAATTAAATCTGCTACCCGGCCCTAACTGGTTCCTTTTTGCATTTGGATCCAGGAATTAAAATACATAAATTATTTTGGACCCGGATCCTACATGGTTTCAGAAATGCAGTTGTTGACTTATAAATTGTAAAGGTGAAAGAAAATCTGCTACCCGGCCCTACCTGGTTCCTATTTTGCATTTGGATCCAGGAATTAAAATGCAAAAATATGTTTGGAACCGGATCCTACATGGTTTCTGAAAGGCAGTTGTTGTCATATAAATTTTAAAGGTGAAAGAAAATCTGCTACCCGGCCCTACCTGGTTCCTATTTTGCATTTGGATCCAGGAATTAAAATGCAAAAATATGTTTGGACCCGGATCCTACATGGTTTCAGAAATGCAGTTGTTGACTTATAAATTGTAAAGGTGAAAGGAAATCTGCTGCCCGACCCTACCTGATTCATATTTGGCATGTGGATCCAAGAATTAAAATGCAAAAATATGTTTGGACCCGGATCCTACATGGTTTAAGAAAGGCAGTTATTGACTTATAAATTGTAAATGTGAAAGAAAATCTGCTGCCCGACCCTACCTGGTTCCTATTTGGCATTTGGATCCAGGAATAAAAATGCAAAAATATGTTTGGAACCGGATCCTTTATGGTTTCTAAAAGGCAGTTATTGACTTATAAATTGTAAAGGTGAAAGAAAATCTGCTCACCGACCCTACCTGGTTCCTATTTGGCATTTGGATCCAGGAATTTCAATGCAAAAATATGTTCGGACCCGGATCCTACCTGGTTTAAGAAAGGCAGTTGTTGACTTATAAATTGTAAAGTTGAAAGAAAATCTGCTACCCGGGCCTACCTGGTTTCTATTTGGCATATGGATCCAGGAATAAAAATGCAAAAATATGTTTGGACCCGGATCCTACATGGTATCTGAAAGGCATTTGTCGACTTGCAAATTGTAAATGTGAAAGTAAATCTGCTACCCGGCCCTAACTGGTTCCTTTTTGCATTTGGATCCAGGAATTTCAATGCAAAAATATGTTTGGACCCGGATCCTACCTGGTTTAAGAAAGGCAGTTGTTGACTTATAAATTGTAAATGTGAAAGAAAATCTGCTGCCCGACCCTACCTGGTTTCTATTTGGCATGTGGATCCAGGAATTAAAATTCAAAAATATGTTTGGACCCGGATCCTACCTAGTTTCTATAAGGCACTTCTTGACTTATAAATTGTAAAGGTGAAAGTAAATCTGCTGCCCGAACCTACCTGGTTCCTATTTTGCATGTGTATCGAAGAATTAAAATGCAAAAATATGTTTGTAACCGTATCCTACATGGTTTAAGAAAGGCAGTTGTTGACTTATAAATTGTAAATGTGAAAGGAAATCTTCTGCCCGACCCTACCTGATTCCTATTCGGCATTTGGATCCAAGAATTAAAATACATAAATATGTTTGGACCCGGATCTTTCATGGTTTCTGAAAGGCAGTTGTCGACTTGCAAATTGTAAAGGTGAAAGTAAATATGCTACCCGGCCCTACCTGGTTCCTTTTTGCATTTGTAACCGGGAATTAAAATGCAAAAGACAGTTTGGACCCGGATCCTACATGGTTTCAGAAATGCAGTTGTTGACTTATAAATTGTAAAGGTGAAAGAAAATCTGCTACCCGGCCCTACCTGGTTCCTATTTTGCATTTGGATCCAGGAATTAAAATGCAAAAATATGTTTGGACCCGGATCCTACATGGTTTCTGAAAGGCAGTTGTTGACTTATAAATTGTAAAGTTGAAAGAAAATCTGCTACCCGGCCCTACCTGGTTCCTATTTTGCATTTGGATCCAGGAATTAAAATGCAAAAATATGTTTGGACCCGGATCCTACATGGTTTCAGAAATGCAGTTGTTGACTTATAAATTGTAAAGGTGAAAGGAAATCTGCTGCCCGACCCTACCTGGTTCCTATTTTGCATTTGGATCCAGGAATTAAAATGCAAAAATATGTTTGGACCCGGATCCTACATGGTTTCTGTAAGGCAGTTGAAAACTGGCAAATTGTAAAGGTGAAAGTAAATATGCTGCCCGACCCTACCTGGTTCCTATTTGGCATTTGGATCCAGGAATAAAAATGCAAAAATATGTTTGGACCCGGATCCTTTATGGTTTCTAAAAGGCAGTTATTGACTTATAAATTGTAAAGGTGAAAGAAAATCTGCTCACCGACCCTACCTGGTTCCTATTTGGCATTTGGATCCAGGAATTTCAATGCAAAAATATGTTCGGACCCGGATCCTACCTGGTTTAAGAAAGGCAGTTGTTGACTTATAAATTGTAAAGTTGAAAGAAAATCTGCTACCCGGGCCTACCTGGTTTCTATTTGGCATATGGATCCAGGAATAAAAATGCAAAAATATGTTTGGACCCGGATCCTACATGGTATCTGAAAGGCATTTGTCGACTTGCAAATTGTAAATGTGAAAGTAAATCTGCTACCCGGCCCTAACTGGTTCCTTTTTGCATTTGGATCCAGGAATTTCAATGCAAAAATATGTTTGGACCCGGATCCTACCTGGTTTAAGAAAGGCAGTTGTTGACTTATAAATTGTAAATGTGAAAGAAAATCTGCTGCCCGACCCTACCTGGTTTCTATTTGGCATGTGGATCCAAGAATTCAAATGCAAAAATATGTTTGGACCCGGATCCTTCATGGTTTCTAAAAGGCAGTTATTGACTTATAAATTGTAAAGTTGAAAGTAAATCTGATGCCCGACCCTACCTGGTTCCTATTTGGCATGTGGATCCAAGAATTAAAATGCAAAAATATGTTTGAACCCGGATCCTACATGGTTTAAGAAAGGCAGTTGTTGACTTATAAATTGTAAATGTGAAAGGAAATCTTCTGCCCGACCCTACCTGATTCCTATTCGGCATTTGGATCCAAGAATTAAAATACATAAATATGTTTGGACCCGGATCTTTCATGGTTTCTGAAAGGCAGTTGTCGACTTGCAAATTGTAAAGGTGAAAGTAAATCTGCTACCCGGCCCTAACTGGTTCCTATTTTGCATTTGGATCCAGGAATTAAAATGCAAAAATCTTTTTGGACCCGGATCCTAAATGGTTTCAGAAATGCAGTTGTTGACTTATAAATTGTAAAGGTGAAAGAAAATCTGCTACCCGGCCCTACCTGGTTTCTATTGTGCATTTGGATCCAGGAATTAAAATGCAAAAATATGTTTGGACCCGGATCCTACATGGTTTCAGAAATGCAGTTGTTGACTTATAAATTGTAAAGGTGAAAGAAAATCTGCTACCCGGCCCTACCTGGTTTCTATTGTGCATTTGGATCCAGGAATTAAAATGCAAAAATATGTTTGGACCCGGATTCTACCTTGTTTCAGAAAGGCAGTTGTTGACTTATAAATTGTAAAGGTGAAAGGAAATCTGCTGCTCGACCCTAGTTGATTCCTATTTGGCATTTGGATCCAGGAATTAAAATGCAAAAATATGTTTGGACCCGGATCCTACATGGTTTCTGAAAGGCAGTTGTTGACTTATAAATTGTAAAGTTGAAAGGAAATCTGCTGCCCGACCCTACCTGGTTCCTATTTGGCATTTGGATCCAGGAATAAAAATGCAAAAATATGTTTGTACCCGGATCCTTTATGGTTTCTAAAAGGCAGTTGTTGACTTATAAATTGTAAAGTTGAAAGAAAATCTGCTACCCGGGCCTACCTGGTTTCTATTTGGCATCTGGATCCTGGAAATAAAATGCAAAAATATGTTTGGACCCGGAACCTTCATGGTTTAAGAAAGGCAGTTGTTGACTTATAAATTGAAAATGTGAAAGAAAATCTGCTGCCCGACCCTACCTGGTTCCTATTTGGCATGTGGATCCAAGAATTCAAATGCAAAAATATGTTTGGACCCGGATCCTACATAGTTTCTGAAAGGCAGTTGTCGACTTGCAAATTGTAAATGTGAAAGTAAATCTGCTACCCGGCCCTAACTGGTTCCTTTTTGCATTTGGATCCAGGAATTACAATGCAAAAATATGTTTGGACCCGGATCCTACATGGTTTAATAAAGGCAGTTGTTGACTTATAAATTGTAAATGTGAAAGGAAATCTGCTGCCCGACCCAACCTGGTTCCTATTTGGCATGTGGTTCCAAGAATTAAAATGCAAAAATATGTTTGGACCCGGATCCTACATGGTATCTGAAAGGCATTTGTCGACTTGCAAATTGTAAATGTGAAAGTAAATCTGCTACCCGGCCCTAACTGGTTCCTTTTTGCATTTGGATCCAGGAATTTCAATGCAAAAATATGTTTGGACCCGGATCCTACCTGGTTTAAGAAAGGCAGTTGTTGACTTATAAATTGTAAATGTGAAAGAAAATCTGCTGCCCGACCCTACCTGGTTTCTGTTTGGCATGTGGATCCAAGAATTCAAATGCAAAAATATGTTTGGACCCGGATCCTTCATGGTTTCTAAAAGGCAGTTATTGACTTATAAATTGTAATGGTGAAAGAAAATCTGCTGCACGACCCTACCTGGTTCCTATTTGGCATTTGGATCCAGGAATTTCAATGCAAAAATATGTTTGGACCCGGATCCTACCTGGTTTAAGAAAGGCAGTTGTTGACTTATAAATTGTAAATGTGAAAGAAAATCTGCTGCCCGACCCAACCTGGTTCCTATTTGGCATGTGGTTCCAAGAATTAAAATGCAAAAATATGTTTGGACCCGGATCCTACATGGTATCTGAAAGGCATTTGTCGACTTGCAAATTGTAAATGTGAAAGTAAATCTGCTACCCGGCCCTAACTGGTTCCTTTTTGCATTTGGATCCAGGAATTTCAATGCAAAAATATGTTTGGACCCGGATCCTACCTGGTTTAAGAAAGGCAGTTGTTGACTTATAAATTGTAAAGGTGAAAGAATATCTGCTACCCGGGCCTACCTGGTTTCTATTTGGCATATGGATCCTGGAAATAAAATGCAAAAATATGTTTGGACCCGGATCCTTCATGGTTTCTAAAAGGCAGTTGTTGACTCATAAATTGTAAAGGTTAAAAAAATCTGCTGCACGACCCTACCTGGTGCCTATTTGGCATTTGGATCCAGGAATTAAAATGCAAAAATATGTTTGGACCCGGATGCTTTATGGTTTCTAAAAGGCAGTTGTTGACTTATAAATTGTAAAGTTGAAAGAAAATCTGCTACCCGGGCCTACCTGGTTTCTATTTGGCATATGGATCCAGGAATAAAAATGCAAAAATATGTTTGGACCCGGATCCTACATGGTATCTGAAAGGCATTTGTCGACTTGCAAATTGTAAATGTGAAAGTAAATCTGCTACCCGGCCCTAACTGGTTCCTTTTTGCATTTGGATCCAGGAATTTCAATGCAAAAATATGTTTGGACCCGGATCCTACCTGGTTTAAGAAAGGCAGTTGTTGACTTAAAAATTGTAAATGTGAAAGAAAATCTGCTGCCCGACCCTACCTGGTTTCTGTTTGGCATGTGGATCCAAGAATTCAAATGCAAAAATATGTTTGGACCCGGATCCTTTATGGTTTCTAAAAGGCAGTTATTGACTTATAAATTGTAAAGGTGAAAGAAAATCTGCTGCACGACCCTACCTGGTTCCTATTTGGCATTTGGATCCAGGAATTTCAATGCAAAAATATGTTTGGACCCGGATCCTACCTGGTTTAAGAAAGGCAGTTGTTGACTTATAAATTGTAAATGTGAAAGAAAATCTGCTGCCCGACCCAACCTGGTTCCTATTTGGCATGTGGTTCCAAGAATTAAAATGCAAAAATATGTTTGGACCCGGATCCTACATGGTATCTGAAAGGCATTTGTCGACTTGCAAATTGTAAATGTGAAAGTAAATCTGCTACCCGGCCCTAACTGGTTCCTTTTTGCATTTGGATCCAGGAATTTCAATGCAAAAATATGTTTGGACCCGGATCCTACCTGGTTTAAGAAAGGCAGTTGTTGACTTATAAATTGTAAAGGTGAAAGAAAATCTGCTGCCCGACCCTACCTGGTTCCTATTTGGCATGTGGATCCAGGAATTAAAATGCAAAAATATGTTTGGACCCGGATGCTTTATGGTTTCTAAAAGGCAGTTGTTGACTTATAAATTGTAAAGTTGAAAGAAAATCTGCTACCCGGGCCTACCTGGTTTCTATTTGGCATATGGATCCAGGAATAAAAATGCAAAAATATGTTTGGACCCGGATCCTACATGGTATCTGAAAGGCATTTGTCGACTTGCAAATTGTAAATGTGAAAGAAAATCTGCTGCCCGACCCTACCTGGTTTCTATTTGGCATGTGGATCCAAGAATTCAAATGCAAAAATATGTTTGGACCCGGATCCTTCATGGTTTCTAAAAGGCAGTTATTGACTTATAAATTGTAAAGGTGAAAGAAAATCTGCTGCCCGACCCTACCTGGTTCCTATTTGGCATGTGGATCCAGGAATTAAAATGCAAAAATATGTTTGGACCCGGATGCTTTATGGTTTCTAAAAGGCAGTTGTTGACTTATAAATTGTAAAGTTGAAAGAAAATCTGCTACCCGGGCCTACCTGGTTTCTATTTGGCATATGGATCCAGGAATAAAAATGCAAAAATATGTTTGGACCCGGATCCTACATGGTATCTGAAAGGCATTTGTCGACTTGCAAATTGTAAATGTGAAAGAAAATCTGCTGCCCGACCCTACCTGGTTTCTATTTGGCATGTGGATCCAAGAATTCAAATGCAAAAATATGTTTGGACCCGGATCCTTCATGGTTTCTAAAAGGCAGTTATTGACTTATAAATTGTAAAGGTGAAAGAAAATCTGCTGCCCGACCCTACCTGGTTCCTATTTGGCATGTGGATCCAAGAATTAAAATTCAAAAATATGTTTGGACCCGGATCCTACCTAGTTTCTATAAGGCACTTCTTGACTTATAAATTGTAAAGGTGAAAGTAAATCTGCTGCCCGAACCTACCTGGTTCCTATTTTGCATGTGTATCGAAGAATTAAAATGCAAAAATATGTTTGTAACCGTATCCTACATGGTTTAAGAAAGGCAGTTGTTGACTTATAAATTGTAAATGTGAAAGGAAATCTTCTGCCCGACCCTACCTGATTCCTATTCGGCATTTGGATCCAAGAATTAAAATACATAAATATGTTTGGACCCGGATCTTTCATGGTTTCTGAAAGGCAGTTGTCGACTTGCAAATTGTAAAGGTGAAAGTAAATCTGCTACCCGGCCCTAACTGGTTCCTTTTTGCATTTGGATCCAGGAATTAAAATACATAAATTATTTTGGACCCGGATCCTACATGGTTTCAGAAAGGCAGTTGTTGACTTATAAATTGTAAAGGTGAAAGAAAATCTGCTACCCGGCCCTACCTGGTTCCTATTTTGCATTTGGATCGAGGAATTAAAATGCAAAAATATGTTTGCACCCGGATCCTACATGGTTTCTGAAAGGCAGTTGAAAACTTGCAAATTGTAAAAATGAAAGAAAATCTGCTACCCGGCCCTACCTGGTTTCTATTGTGCATTTGGATCCAGGAATTAAAATGCAAAAATATGTTTGGACCCGGATTCTACCTTGTTTCAGAAAGGCAGTTGTTGACTTATAAATTGTAAAGGTGAAAGGAAATCTGCTGCTCGACCCTAGTTGATTCCTATTTGGCATTTGGATCCAGGAATTAAAATGCAAAAATATGTTTGGACACGGTTCCTACTTGGTTTAAGAAAGGCAGTTATTGACTTATAAATTGTAAATGTGAAAGAAAATCTGCTGCCCGACCCTACCTGGTTCCTATTTGGCATTTGGATCCAGGAATAAAAATGCAAAAATATGTTTGTACCCGGATCCTTTATGGTTTCTAAAAGGCAGTTGTTGACTTATAAATTGTAAAGTTGAAAGAAAATCTGCTACCCGGGCCTACCTGGTTTCTATTTGGCATCTGGATCCTGGAAATAAAATGCAAAAATATGTTTGGACCCGGAACCTTCATGGTTTAAGAAAGGCAGTTGTTGACTTATAAATTGAAAATGTGAAAGAAAATCTGCTGCCCGACCCTACCTGGTTCCTATTTGGCATGTGGATCCAAGAATTCAAATGCAAAAATATGTTTGGACCCGGATCCTACATGGTTACTGAAAGGCAGTTGTCGACTTGCAAATTGTAAATGTGAAAGTAAATCTGCTACCCGGCCCTAACTGGTTCCTTTTTGCATTTGGATCCAGGAATTACAATGCAAAAATATGTTTGGACCCGGATCCTACATGGTTTAATAAAGGCAGTTGTTGACTTATAAATTGTAAATGTGAAAGAAAATCTGCTGCCCGACCCAACCTGGTTCCTATTTGGCATGTGGTTCCAAGAATTAAAATGCAAAAATATGTTTGGACCCGGATCCTACATGGTATCTGAAAGGCATTTGTCGACTTGCAAATTGTAAATGTGAAAGTAAATCTGCTACCCGGCCCTAACTGGTTCCTTTTTGCATTTGGATCCAGGAATTTCAATGCAAAAATATGTTTGGACCCGGATCCTACCTGGTTTAAGAAAGGCAGTTGTTGACTTATAAATTGTAAATGTGAAAGAAAATCTGCTGCCCGACCCTACCTGGTTTCTGTTTGGCATGTGGATCCAAGAATTCAAATGCAAAAATATGTTTGGACCCGGATCCTTCATGGTTTCTAAAAGGCAGTTATTGACTTATAAATTGTAATGGTGAAAGAAAATCTGCTGCACGACCCTACCTGGTTCCTATTTGGCATTTGGATCCAGGAATTTCAATGCAAAAATATGTTTGGACCCGGATCCTACCTGGTTTAAGAAAGGCAGTTGTTGACTTATAAATTGTAAATGTGAAAGAAAATCTGCTGCCCGACCCAACCTGGTTCCTATTTGGCATGTGGTTCCAAGAATTAAAATGCAAAAATATGTTTGGACCCGGATCCTACCTGGTTTAAGAAAGGCAGTTGTTGACTTATAAATTGTAAATGTGAAAGAATATCTGCTACCCGGGCCTACCTGGTTTCTATTTGGCATATGGATCCTGGAAATAAAATGCAAAAATATGTTTGGACCCGGATCCTTCATGGTTTCTAAAAGGCAGTTGTTGACTCATAAATTGTAAAGGTTAAAAAAATCTGCTGCACGACCCTACCTGGTGCCTATTTGGCATTTGGATCCAGGAATTAAAATGCAAAAATATGTTTGGACCCGGATGCTTTATGGTTTCTAAAAGGCAGTTGTTGACTTATAAATTGTAAAGTTGAAAGAAAATCTGCTACCCGGGCCTACCTGGTTTCTATTTGGCATATGGATCCAGGAATAAAAATGCAAAAATATGTTTGGACCCGGATCCTACATGGTATCTGAAAGGCATTTGTCGACTTGCAAATTGTAAATGTGAAAGTAAATCTGCTACCCGGCCCTAACTGGTTCCTTTTTGCATTTGGATCCAGGAATTTCAATGCAAAAATATGTTTGGACCCGGATCCTACCTGGTTTAAGAAAGGCAGTTGTTGACTTAAAAATTGTAAATGTGAAAGAAAATCTGCTGCCCGACCCTACCTGGTTTCTGTTTGGCATGTGGATCCAAGAATTCAAATGCAAAAATATGTTTGGACCCGGATCCTTTATGGTTTCTAAAAGGCAGTTATTGACTTATAAATTGTAAAGGTGAAAGAAAATCTGCTGCACGACCCTACCTGGTTCCTATTTGGCATTTGGATCCAGGAATTTCAATGCAAAAATATGTTTGGACCCGGATCCTACCTGGTTTAAGAAAGGCAGTTGTTGACTTATAAATTGTAAATGTGAAAGAAAATCTGCTGCCCGACCCAACCTGGTTCCTATTTGGCATGTGGTTCCAAGAATTAAAATGCAAAAATATGTTTGGACCCGGATCCTACATGGTATCTGAAAGGCATTTGTCGACTTGCAAATTGTAAATGTGAAAGTAAATCTGCTACCCGGCCCTAACTGGTTCCTTTTTGCATTTGGATCCAGGAATTTCAATGCAAAAATATGTTTGGACCCGGATCCTACCTGGTTTAAGAAAGGCAGTTGTTGACTTATAAATTGTAAAGGTGAAAGAATATCTGCTACCCGGGCATACCTGGTTTCTATTTGGCATATGGATCCTGGAAATAAAATGCAAAAATATGTTTGGACCCGGATCCTTCATGGTTTCTAAAAGGCAGTTGTTGACTCATAAATTGTAAAGGTTAAAAAAATCTGCTGCACGACCCTACCTGGTGCCTATTTGGCATTTGGATCCAGGAATTAAAATGCAAAAATATGTTTGGACCCGGATGCTTTATGGTTTCTAAAAGGCAGTTGTTGACTTATAAATTGTAAAGTTGAAAGAAAATCTGCTACCCGGGCCTACCTGGTTTCTATTTGGCATATGGATCCAGGAATAAAAATACAAAAATATGTTTGGACCCGGATCCTACATGGTATCTGAAAGGCATTTGTCGACTTGCAAATTGTAAATGTGAAAGTAAATCTGCTACCCGGCCCTAACTGGTTCCTTTTTGCATTTGGATCCAGGAATTTCAATGCAAAAATATGTTTGGACCCGGATCCTACCTGGTTTAAGAAAGGCAGTTGTTGACTTATAAATTGTAAATGTGAAAGAAAATCTGCTGCCCGACCCTACCTGGTTTCTATTTGGCATGTGGATCCAAGAATTCAAATGCAAAAATATGTTTGGACCCGGATCCTTCATGGTTTCTAAAAGGCAGTTATTGACTTATAAATTGTAAAGGTGAAAGAAAATCTGCTGCCCGACCCTACCTGGTTCCTATTTGGCATGTGGATCCAGGAATTAAAATGCAAAAATATGTTTGGACCCGGATGCTTTATGGTTTCTAAAAGGCAGTTGTTGACTTATAAATTGTAAAGTTGAAAGAAAATCTGCTACCCGGGCCTACCTGGTTTCTATTTGGCATATGGATCCAGGAATAAAAATGCAAAAATATGTTTGGACCCGGATCCTACATGGTATCTGAAAGGCATTTGTCGACTTGCAAATTGTAAATGTGAAAGAAAATCTGCTGCCCGACCCTACCTGGTTTCTATTTGGCATGTGGATCCAAGAATTCAAATGCAAAAATATGTTTGGACCCGGATCCTTCATGGTTTCTAAAAGGCAGTTATTGACTTATAAATTGTAAAGGTGAAAGAAAATCTGCTGCCCGACCCTACCTGGTTCCTATTTGGCATGTGGATCCAAGAATTAAAATGCAAAAATATGTTTGAACCCGGATCCTACATGGTTTAAGAAAGGCAGTTGTTGACTTATAAATTGTAAATGTGAAAGGAAATCTTCTGCCCGACCCTACCTGATTCCTATTCGGCATTTGGATCCAAGAATTAAAATACATAAATATGTTTGGACCCGGATCTTTCATGGTTTCTGAAAGGCAGTTGTCGACTTGCAAATTGTAAAGGTGAAAGTAAATCTGCTACCCGGCCCTAACTGGTTCCTTTTTGCATTTGGATCCAGGAATTAAAATACATAAATTATTTTGGACCCGGATCCTACATGGTTTCAGAAATGCAGTTGTTGACTTATAAATTGTAAAGGTGAAAGAAAATCTGCTACCCGGCCCTACCTGGTTCCTATTTTGCATTTGGATCCAGGAATTAAAATGCAAAAATATGTTTGGACCCGGATCCTACATGGTTTCTGAAAGGCAGTTGTTGACTTATAAATTGTAAAGTTGAAAGAAAATCTGCTACCCGGCCCTACCTGGTTCCTATTTTGCATTTGGATCCAGGAATTAAAATGCAAAAATATGTTTGGACCCGGATCCTACATGGTTTCAGAAATGCAGTTGTTGACTTATAAATTGTAAAGGTGAAAGGAAATCTGCTGCCCGACCCTACCTGATTCATATGTGGCATGTGGATCCAAGAATTAAAATGCAAAAATATGTTTGGACCCGGATCCTACATGGTTTAAGAAAGGCAGTTATTGACTTATAAATTGTAAAGGTGAAAGTTAATCTGCTGCCCGACCCTACCTGGTTCCTATTTGGCATTTGGATCCAGGAATAAAAATGCAAAAATATGTTTGGACCCGGATCCTTTATGGTTTCTAAAAGGCAGTTATTGACTTATAAATTGTAAAGGTGAAAGAAAATCTGCTGCACGACCCTACCTGGTTCCTATTTGGCATTTGGATCCAGGAATTTCAATGCAAAAATATGTTCGGACCCGGATCCTACCTGGTTTAAGAAAGGCAGTTGTTGACTTATAAATTGTAAATGTGAAAGAAAATCTGCTACCCGGCCCTACCTGGTTCCTATTTTGATCCAGGAATTAAAATGCAAAAATATGTTTGGACCCGGATCCTACATGGTT
The DNA here is from genome assembly GCA_030998225.1 of Diplolepis rosae. Lineage (NCBI taxonomy): Eukaryota > Metazoa > Arthropoda > Insecta > Hymenoptera > Diplolepididae > Diplolepis > Diplolepis rosae. The sequence goes on along the minus strand of JAPYXD010000390.1, from coordinate 274,050 downwards.
TAAGAAAGGCATTTGTCGACTTGCAAATTGTAAAGGTGAAAGTAAATATGCTACCCGGCCCTAACTGGTTCCTATTTTCCATTTGGAACAAGGAATTTCAATGCAAAAATATGTTTGGACCCGGATCCTACCTGGTTTAAGAAAGGCAGTTGTTGACTTATAAATTGTAAAGGTGAAAGAATATCTGCTACCCGGGCCTACCTGGTTTCTATTTGGCATATGGATCCTGGAAATAAAATGCAAAAATATGTTTGGACCCGGATCCTTCATGGTTTCTAAAAGGCAGTTGTTGACTCATAAATTGTAAAGGTTAAAAAAATCTGCTGCACGACCGTACCTGGTGCCTATTTGGCATTTGGATCCAGGAATTAAAATGCAAAAATATGTTTGGACCCGGATGCTTTATGGTTTCTAAAAGGCAGTTGTTGACTTATAAATTGTAAAGTTGAAAGAAAATCTGCTACCCGGGCCTACCTGGTTTCTATTTGGCATATGGATCCAGGAATAAAAATGCAAAAATATGTTTGGACCCGGATCCTACATGGTATCTGAAAGGCATTTGTCGACTTGCAAATTGTAAATGTGAAAGTAAATCTGCTACCCGGCCCTAACTGGTTCCTTTTTGCATTTGGATCCAGGAATTTCAATGCAAAAATATGTTTGGACCCGGATCCTACCTGGTTTAAGAAAGGCAGTTGTTGACTTATAAATTGTAAATGTGAAAGAAAATCTGCTGCCCGACCCTACCTGGTTTCTATTTGGCATGTGGATCCAAGAATTCAAATGCAAAAATATGTTTGGACCCGGATCCTTCATGGTTTCTAAAAGGCAGTTATTGACTTATAAATTGTAAAGGTGAAAGTAAATCTGCTGCCGGACCCTACCTGGTTCCTATTTGGCATGTGGATCCAAGAATTAAAATGCAAAAATATGTTTGAACCCGGATCCTACATGGTTTAAGAAAGGCAGTTGTTGACTTATAAATTGTAAATGTGAAAGGAAATCTTCTGCCCGACCCTACCTGATTCCTATTCGGCATTTGGATCCAAGAATTAAAATACATAAATATGTTTGGACCCGGATCTTTCATGGTTTCTGAAAGGCAGTTGTCGACTTGCAAATTGTAAAGGTGAAAGTAAATCTGCTACCCGGCCCTAACTGGTACCTTTTGGCATTTGGATCCAGGAATTAAAATACATAAATTATTTTGGACCCGGATCCTACATGGTTTCAGAAAGGCAGTTGTTGACTTATAAATTGTAAAGGTGAAAGAAAATCTGCTACCCGGCCCTACCTGGTTCCTATTTTGCATTTGGATCCAGGAATTAAAATGCAAATATATGTTTGGACCCGGATCCTACATGGTTTCTGAAAGGCAGTTGTTGACTTATAAATTGTAAAGGTGAAAGAAAATCTGCTACCCGGCCCTACCTGGTTTCTATTGTGCATTTGGATCCAGGAATTAAAATGCAAAAATATGTTTGGACCCGGATTCTACCTTGTTTCAGAAAGGCAGTTGTTGACTTATAAATTGTAAAGGTGAAAGGAAATCTGCTGCTCGACCCTAGTTGATTCCTATTTGGCATTTGGATCCAAGAATTAAAATGCAAAAATATGTTAGGACCCGGATCCTACATGGTTTAAGAAAGGCAGTTATTGACTTATAAATTGTAAATGTGAAAGAAAATCTGCTGCCCGACCCTACCTGGTTCCTATTTGGCATTTGGATCCAGGAATAAAAATGCAAAAATATGTTTGTACCCGGATCCTTTATGGTTTCTAAAAGGCAGTTGTTGACTTATAAATTGTAAAGTTGAAAGAAAATCTGCTACCCGGGCCTACCTGGTTTCTATTTGGCATCTGGATCCTGGAAATAAAATGCAAAAATATGTTTGGACCCGGAACCTTCATGGTTTAAGAAAGGCAGTTGTTGACTTATAAATTGAAAATGTGAAAGAAAATCTGCTGCCCGACCCTACCTGGTTCCTATTTGGCATGTGGATCCAAGAATTCAAATGCAAAAATATGTTTGGACCCGGATCCTACATGGTATCTGAAAGGCAGTTGTCGACTTGCAAATTGTAAATGTGAAAGTAAATCTGCTACCCGGCCCTAACTGGTTCCTTTTTGCATTTGGATCCAGGAATTACAATGCAAAAATATGTTTGGACCCGGATCCTACATGGTTTAAGAAAGGCAATTGTTGACTTATAAATTGTAAATGTGAAAGGAAATTTGCTGCCCGACCCTACCTGATTCCTATTTGGCATTTGGATCCAGGAATTCAAATGCAAAAATATGTTTGGACCCGGATCCTACATGGTATCTGAAAGGCAGTTGTCGACTTGCAAATTGTAAAGGTGAAAGTAAATCTGCTACCCGGCCCTAACTGGTTCCTTTTTGCATTTGGATCCAGGAATTACAATGTAAAAATATGTTTGGACCCGGATCCTACATGGTTTAAGAAAGGCAGTTGTTGACTTATAAATTGTAAATGTGAAAGAAAATCTGCTGTCCGACCCTACCTGGTTCCTATTTGGCATGTATATCCAAGAATTCAAATGCAAAAATATGTTTGGACCCGGATCCTACATGGTATCTGAAAGGCAGTTGTCGACTTGCAAATTGTAAGTGTGAAAGTAAATCTGCTACCCGGCCCTAACTGGTTCCTTTTTGCATTTGGACCCAGGAATTTCAATGCAAAAATATGTTTGGACCCGGATCCTACCTGGTTTAAGAAAGGCACTTGTTGACTTATAAATTGTAAATGTGAAAGAAAATCTGCTGCCCGACCCTACCTGGTTCCTATTTGGCATTTGGATACAGGAATAAAAATGCAAAAATATGTTTGGACCCGGATCCTTTATGGTTTCTAAAAGGCAGTTATTGACTTATAAAATGTAAAGGTGAAAGAAAATCTGCTGCCCGACCCTACCTGGTTCCTATTTGGCATGTGGATACAAGAATTAAAATGCAAAAATATGTTTGGACCCGGATGCTTTATGGTTTCTAAAAGGCAGTTGTTGACTTATAAATTGTAAAGTTGAAAGAAAATCTGCTACCCGGGCCTACCTGGTTTTTATTTGGCATATGGATCCTGGAAATAAAATGCAAAAATATGTTTGGACCCGGAACCTTCATGGTTTAAGAAAGGCAGTTGTTGACTTATAAATTGTAAATGTGAAAGAAAATCTGCTGCCCGACCCTACCTGGTTCCTATTTGTCATTTGGATCCAGGAATAAAAATGCAAAAATATGTTTGGATCCGGATCCTTCATGGTTTCTAAAAGGCAGTTATTGACTTATAAATTGTAAAGGTGAAAGAAAATCTGCTGTCCGACCCTACCTGGTTCCTATTTGGCATGTGGATCCAAGAATTAAAATGCAAAAATATGTTTGGACCCGGATCCTACATGGTTTAAGAAAGGCAGTTGTTGACTTATATATTGTAAATGTGAAAGGAAATCTGCTGCCCGACCCTACCTATTTCCTATTTTGCATTTGGATCCAGGAATTCAAATGCAAAAATATGTTTGGACCCGGATCCTACATGGTTTCTGAAAGGCAGTTGTCGACTTGCAAATTGTAAAGGTGAAAGTAAATCTGCTACCCGGCCCTAACTGGTTCCTTTTTGCATTTGGATCCAGGAATTACAATGCAAAAATATGTTTGGACCCGGATCCTACATGGTTTAAGAAAGGCAGTTGTTGACTTATAAATTGTAAATGTGAAAGGAAGTCTGCTGCCCGACCCTACCTGATTCCTATTTGGCATTTGGATCCAGGAATTCAAATGCAAAAATATGTTTGGACCCGGATCCTACATGGTTTCTGACAGGCAGTTGTAGACTTATAAATTGTAAAGGTGAAAGAATATCTGCTACCCGGGCCTACCTGGTTTCTATTTGTCATATGGATCCTGGAAATAAAATGCAAAAATATGTTTGGACCCGGATCCTTCATGGTTTCTAAAAGGCAGTTGTTGACTCATAAATTGTAAAGGTGAAAAAAAATCTGCTGCACGACCCTACCTGGTTCCTATTTGGCATTTGGATCCAGGAATTAAAATGCAAAAATATGTTTGGACCCGGATGCATTATGGTTTCTAAAAGGCAGTTGTTGACTTATAAATTGTAAAGTTGAAAGAAAATCTGCTACCCGGGCCTACCTGGTTTCTATTTGGCATATGGATCCAGGAATAAAAATGCAAAAATATGTTTGGACCCGGATCCTACATGGTATCTGAAAGGCAGTTGTCGACTTGCAAATTGTAAATGTGAAAGTAAATCTGCTACCCGGCCCTAACTGGTTCCTTTTTGCATTTGGATCCAGGAATTTCAATGCAAAAATATGTTTGGACCCGGATCCTACCTGGTTTAAGAAAGGCAGTTGTTGACTTATAAATTGTAAATGTGAGAGAAAATCTGCTGCCCGACCCTACCTGGTTTCTATTTGGCATGTGGATCCAAGAATTCAAATGCAAAAATATGTTTGGACCCGGATCCTTCATGGTTTCTAAAAGGCAGTTATTGACTTATAAATTGTAAAGGTGAAAGAAAATCTGCTGCCCGACTCTACCTGGTTCCTATTTGGCATGTGGATCCAAGAATTAAAATGCAAAAATATGTTTGCACCCGGATCCTACATGGTTTAAGAAAGGCAGTTGTTGACTTATAAATTGTAAATGTGAAAGGAAATCTGCTGCCCGACCCTACCTGATTCATATTTGGCATTTGGATCCAGGAATTCAAATGCAAAAATATGTTTGGACCCGGATCCTACATGGTATCTGAAAGGCAGTTGTCGACTTTCAAATTGTAAAGGTGAAAGTAAATCTGCTACCCGGCCCTAAATGGTTCCTTTTTGCATTTGGATCCAGGAATTACAATGTAAAAATATGTTTGGACCCGGATCCTACATGGTTTAAGAAAGGCAGTTGTTGACTTATAAATTGTGAATGTGAAAGAAAATCTGCTGCCCGACCCTACCTGGTTTCTATTTGGCATGTGGATCCAAGAATTCAAATGCAAAAATATGTTTGGACCCGGATCCTACATGGTATCTGAAAGGCAGTTGTCGACTTGCAAATTGTAAATGTGAAAGTAAATCTGCTACCCGGCCCTAACTGGTTCCTTTTTGCATTTGGATCCAGGAATTTCAATGCAAAAATATGTTTGGACCCGGATCCTACCTGGTTTAAGAAAGGCAGTTGTTGACTTATAAATTGTAAATGTGAAAGAAAATCTGCTGCCCGACCCTACCTGGTTCCTATTTGGCATTTGGATCCAGGAATAAAAATGCAAAAATATGTTTGGACCCGGATACTTTATGGTTTCTAAAAGGCAGTTATTGACTTATAAATTGTAAAGGTGAAAGAAAATCTGCTGCACGACCCTACCTCGTTCCTATTTGGCATGTGGATCCAAGAATTAAAATGCAAAAATATGTTTGGACCCGGATCCTACATGGTTTAAGAAAGGCAGTTGTTGACTTATAAATTGTAAAGTTGAAAGAAAATCTGCTACCCGGGCCTACCTGGTTTCTATTTGGCATATGGATCCAGGATAAAAAATGCAAAAATATGTTTGGACCCGGATCCTACATGGTATCTGAAAGGCAGTTGTAGACTTGCAAATTGTAAATGTGAAAGTAAATCTGCTACCCGGTCCTAACTGGTTCCTTTTTGCATTTGGATCCAGGAATTTCAATGCAAAAATATGTTTGGACCCGGATCCTTTATGGTTTCTAAAAGGCAGTTATTGACTTATAAATTGTAAAGGTGAAAGAAAATCTGTTGCCCGACCCTACCTGGTTCCTATTTGGCATGTGGATCCAAGAATTAAAATGCAAAAATATGTTTGGACCCGAATGCTTTATGGTTTCTAAAAGGCAGTTGTTGACTTATAAATTGTAAAGTTGAAAGAAAATCTGCTACCCGGGCCTACCTGGTTTCTATTTGGCATATGGATCCAGGAATAAAAATGCAAAAATATGTTTGGACCCGGATCCTACATGGTATCTGAAAGGCAGTTGTCGACTTGCAAATTGTAAATGTGAAAGTAAATCTGCTACCCGGCCCTAACTGGTTCCTTTTTGCATTTGGATCCAGGAATTTCAATGCAAAAATATGTTTGGACCCGGATCCTTCATGGTTTCTAAAAGGCAGTTGTTGACTCATAAATTGTAAAGGTGAAAAAAAATCTGCTGCCCGACCCTACCTGGTTCCTATTTGGCATTTGGATCCAGGAATAAAAATGCAAAAATATGTTTGGAACCGGATCCTACATGGTATCTGAAAGGCAGTTGTCGACTTGCAAATTGTAAAAGTGAAAGGAAATCTGCTACACGGCCCTAACTGATTCCTATTTGCAATTGGATCCAGGAATTACAATGCAAAAATATGTTTGGACCCGGATCCTACATGGTTTAAGAAAGGCATTTGTTGTCTTATAAATTGTAAAGGTGAAAGAAAATCTGCTACCCGGGCCTACCTGGTTTCTATTTGGCATCTGGATCCTGGAAATAAAATGCAAAAATATGTTTGGACCCGGAACCTTCATGGTTTAAGAAAGGCAGTTGTTGACTTATAAATTGAAAATGTGAAAGAAAATCTGCTGCCCGACCCTACCTGGTTCCTATTTGGCATGTGGATCCAAGAATTCAAATGCAAAAATATGTTTGGACCCGGATCCTACATAGTTTCTGAAAGGCAGTTGTCGACTTGCAAATTGTAAATGTGAAAGTAAATCTGCTACACGGCCCTAACTGTTTCCTTTTTGCATTTGGATCCAGGAATTACAATGCAAAAATATGTTTGGACCCGGATCCTACATGGTTTAAGAAAGGCATTTGTTGACTTATAAATTGTAAATGTGAAAGGAAATCTGCTGCCCGACCCTACCTGATTCCTATTTGGCATTTGGATCCAGGAATTCAAATGCAAAAATATGTTTGGACCCGGATCCTACATGGTATCTGAAAGGCAGTTGTCGACTTGCAAATTGTAAAGGTGAAAGTAAATCTGCTACCCGGCCCTAACTGGTTCCTTTTTGCATTTGGATCCAGGAATTACAATGTAAAAATATGTTTGGACCCGGATCCTACATGGTTTAAGAAAGGCAGTTGTTGACTTATAAATTGTAAATGTGAAAGAAAATCTGCTGTCCGACCCTACCTGGTTCCTATTTGGCATGTATATCCAAGAATTCAAATGCAAAAATATGTTTGGACCCGGATCCTACATGGTATCTGAAAGGCAGTTGTCGACTTGCAAATTGTAAGTGTGAAAGTAAATCTGCTACCCGGCCCTAACTGGTTCCTTTTTGCATTTGGACCCAGGAATTTCAATGCAAAAATATGTTTGGACCCGGATCCTACCTGGTTTAAGAAAGGCACTTGTTGACTTATAAATTGTAAATGTGAAAGAAAATCTGCTGCCCGACCCTACCTGGTTCCTATTTGGCATTTGGATACAGGAATAAAAATGCAAAAATATGTTTGGACCCGGATCCTTTATGGTTTCTAAAAGGCAGTTATTGACTTATAAAATGTAAAGGTGAAAGAAAATCTGCTGCCCGACCCTACCTGGTTCCTATTTGGCATGTGGATACAAGAATTAAAATGCAAAAATATGTTTGGACCCGGATGCTTTATGGTTTCTAAAAGGCAGTTGTTGACTTATAAATTGTAAAGTTGAAAGAAAATCTGCTACCCGGGCCTACCTGGTTTTTATTTGGCATATGGATCCTGGAAATAAAATGCAAAAATATGTTTGGACCCGGAACCTTCATGGTTTAAGAAAGGCAGTTGTTGACTTATAAATTGTAAATGTGAAAGAAAATCTGCTGCCCGACCCTACCTGGTTCCTATTTGTCATTTGGATCCAGGAATAAAAATGCAAAAATATGTTTGGATCCGGATCCTTCATGGTTTCTAAAAGGCAGTTATTGACTTATAAATTGTAAAGGTGAAAGAAAATCTGCTGTCCGACCCTACCTGGTTCCTATTTGGCATGTGGATCCAAGAATTAAAATGCAAAAATATGTTTGGACCCGGATCCTACATGGTTTAATAAAGGCAGTTGTTGACTTATAAATTGTAAATGTGAAAGGAAATCTGCTGCCCGACCCTACCTATTTCCTATTTTGCATTTGGATCCAGGAATTCAAATGCAAAAATATGTTTGGACCCGGATCCTACATGGTTTCTGAAAGGCAGTTGTCGACTTGCAAATTGTAAAGGTGAAAGTAAATCTGCTACCCGGCCCTAACTGGTTCCTTTTTGAATTTGGATCCAGGAATTACAATGCAAAAATATGTTTGGACCCGGATCCTACATGGTTTAAGAAAGGCATTTGTTGACTTATAAATTGTAAATGTGAAAGGAAGTCTGCTGCCCGACCCTACCTATTTTCTATTTTGCATTAGGATCCAGGAATTACAATGCAAAAATATGTTTGGACCCGGATCCTACATGGTTTATGAAAGGCAGTTGTAGACTTATAAATTGTAAAGGTGAAAGAATATCTGCTACCCGGGCCTACCTGGTTTCTATTTGTCATATGGATCCTGGAAATAAAATGCAAAAATATGTTTGGACCCGGATCCTTCATGGTTTCTAAAAGGCAGTTGTTGACTCATAAATTGTAAAGGTGAAAAAAAATCTGCTGCACGACCCTACCTGGTTCCTATTTGGCATTTGGATCCAGGAATTAAAATGCAAAAATATGTTTGGACCCGGATGCATTATGGTTTCTAAAAGGCAGTTGTTGACTTATAAATTGTAAAGTTGAAAGAAAATCTGCTACCCGGGCCTACCTGGTTTCTATTTGGCATATGGATCCAGGAATAAAAATGCAAAAATATGTTTGGACCCGGATCCTACATGGTATCTGAAAGGCAGTTGTCGACTTGCAAATTGTAAATGTGAAAGTAAATCTGCTACCCGGCCCTAACTGGTTCCTTTTTGCATTTGGATCCAGGAATTTCAATGCAAAAATATGTTTGGACCCGGATCCTACCTGGTTTAAGAAAGGCAGTTGTTGACTTATAAATTGTAAATGTGAGAGAAAATCTGCTGCCCGACCCTACCTGGTTTCTATTTGGCATGTGGATCCAAGAATTCAAATGCAAAAATATGTTTGGACCCGGATCCTTCATGGTTTCTAAAAGGCAGTTATTGACTTATAAATTGTAAAGGTGAAAGAAAATCTGCTGCCCGACTCTACCTGGTTCCTATTTGGCATGTGGATCCAAGAATTAAAATGCAAAAATATGTTTGCACCCGGATCCTACATGGTTTAAGAAAGGCAGTTGTTGACTTATAAATTGTAAATGTGAAAGGAAATCTGCTGCCCGACCCTACCTGATTCATATTTGGCATTTGGATCCAGGAATTCAAATGCAAAAATATGTTTGGACCCGGATCCTACATGGTATCTGAAAGGCAGTTGTCGACTTTCAAATTGTAAAGGTGAAAGTAAATCTGCTACCCGGCCCTAAATGGTTCCTTTTTGCATTTGGATCCAGGAATTACAATGTAAAAATATGTTTGGACCCGGATCCTACATGGTTTAAGAAAGGCAGTTGTTGACTTATAAATTGTGAATGTGAAAGAAAATCTGCTGCCCGACCCTACCTGGTTTCTATTTGGCATGTGGATCCAAGAATTCAAATGCAAAAATATGTTTGGACCCGGATCCTACATGGTATCTGAAAGGCAGTTGTCGACTTGCAAATTGTAAATGTGAAAGTAAATCTGCTACCCGGCCCTAACTGGTTCCTTTTTGCATTTGGATCCAGGAATTTCAATGCAAAAATATGTTTGGACCCGGATCCTACCTGGTTTAAGAAAGGCAGTTGTTGACTTATAAATTGTAAATGTGAAAGAAAATCTGCTGCCCGACCCTACCTGGTTCCTATTTGGCATTTGGATCCAGGAATAAAAATGCAAAAATATGTTTGGACCCGGATACTTTATGGTTTCTAAAAGGCAGTTATTGACTTATAAATTGTAAAGGTGAAAGAAAATCTGCTGCACGACCCTACCTCGTTCCTATTTGGCATGTGGATCCAAGAATTAAAATGCAAAAATATGTTTGGACCCGGATCCTACATGGTTTAAGAAAGGCAGTTGTTGACTTATAAATTGTAAAGTTGAAAGAAAATCTGCTACCCGGGCCTACCTGGTTTCTATTTGGCATATGGATCCAGGATAAAAAATGCAAAAATATGTTTGGACCCGGATCCTACATGGTATCTGAAAGGCAGTTGTAGACTTGCAAATTGTAAATGTGAAAGTAAATCTGCTACCCGGTCCTAACTGGTTCCTTTTTGCATTTGGATCCAGGAATTTCAATGCAAAAATATGTTTGGACCCGGATCCTTTATGGTTTCTAAAAGGCAGTTATTGACTTATAAATTGTAAAGGTGAAAGAAAATCTGTTGCCCGACCCTACCTGGTTCCTATTTGGCATGTGGTTCCAAGAATTAAAATGCAAAAATATGTTTGGACCCGAATGCTTTATGGTTTCTAAAAGGCAGTTGTTGACTTATAAATTGTAAAGTTGAAAGAAAATCTGCTACCCGGGCCTACCTGGTTTCTATTTGGCATATGGATCCAGGAATAAAAATGCAAAAATATGTTTGGACCCGGATCCTACATGGTATCTGAAAGGCAGTTGTCGACTTGCAAATTGTAAATGTGAAAGTAAATCTGCTACCCGGCCCTAACTGGTTCCTTTTTGCATTTGGATCCAGGAATTTCAATGCAAAAATATGTTTGGACCCGGATCCTTCATGGTTTCTAAAAGGCAGTTGTTGACTCATAAATTGTAAAGGTGAAAAAAAATCTGCTGCCCGACCCTACCTGGTTCCTATTTGGCATTTGGATCCAGGAATAAAAATGCAAAAATATGTTTGGAACCGGATCCTACATGGTATCTGAAAGGCAGTTGTCGACTTGCAAATTGTAAAGGTGAAAGTAAATCTGCTACCCGGCCCTACCTGGTTCCTATTTTGATCCAGGAATTAAAATGCAAAAATATGTTTGGACCCGGATCCTACATGGTTTAAGAAAGGCATTTGTTGACTTATAAATTGTAAAGGTGAAAGAAAATCTTCTACCCGGCCCTACCTGGTTCCTATTTTGCATTTGGATCCAGGAAATAAAATGCAAAAATATGTTTGGACCCGGATCCTTCATGGTTTCTAAAAGGCAGTTGTCGACTTGCAAATTGTAAAGGTGAAAGTAAATCTGCTACCCGGCCCTAACATGTTCCTTTTTGCATTTGGATCCAGGAATTACAATGCAAAAATATGTTTGGACGCGGATACTACATGGTTTCAGAAAGGCAGTTGTTTACTTTCAAATTGTAAAGGTGAAAGTAAATATGCTGCCCGACCCTACCTGGTTCCTATTTGGCATTTGGATCCAGGAATTAAAATACATAAATATGTTTGGACCCGGATCCTACATGGTTTCAGAAATGCAGTTGTTGACTTATAAATTGTAAAGGTGAAAGTAAATCTGCTACCCGGCGCTACCTGGTTCCTATTTTGCATTTGGATGCAGGAATTAAAATGCAAAAATATGTTTGGACCCGGATTCTACCTTGTTTCAGAAAGGCAGTTGTTGACTTTTAAATTGTAAAGGTGAAAGGAAATCTTCTTCCCGACCCTACCTGATTCCTATTGGGCATTTGGATCCAGGAATTAAAATACTTAAATATGTTTGGACCCGGATCCTACATGGTTTCAGAAAGGCAGTTGTTGAATTATAAATTGTAAAGGTGAAAGAAAATCTGCTACCTGGCCCTACCTGGATCCTATTCTGCATTTGGTCCAGGAATTAAAATGCAAAAATATGTTTGGAACCGGATCCTACATGGTTTCTGAAAGGCAGTTGTTGACTTATAAATTGTAAATGTGAAAGGAAATCTTCTGCCCGACCCTACCTGATTCCTATTCGGCAATTGGATCCAAGAATTAAAATACATAAATATGTTTGGACCCGGATCCTACATGGTTTCTGAAAGGCAGTTGAAAACTTGCAAATTTTAAAGGTGAAAGTAAATCTGCTACCCGGCCCTAAATGGTTCCTTTTTGCATTTGGATCCAGGAATTACAATGTAAAAATATGTTTGGACCCGGATCCTACATGGTTTAAGAAAGGCAGTTGTTGACTTATAAATTGTAAATGTGAAAGAAAATCTGCTGCCCGACCCTACCTGGTTCCTATTTGGCATTTGGATCCAGGAATAAAAATGCAAAAATATGTTTGGACCCGGATACTTTATGGTTTCTAAAAGGCAGTTATTGACTTATAAATTGTAAAGGTGAAAGAAAATCTGCTGCACGACCCTACCTCGTTCCTATTTGGCATGTGGATCCAAGAATTAAAATGCAAAAATATGTTTGGACCCGGATCCTACATGGTTTAAGAAAGGCAGTTGTTGACTTATAAATTGTAAAGTTGAAAGAAAATCTGCTACCCGGGCCTACCTGGTTTCTATTTGGCATATGGATCCAGGATAAAAAATGCAAAAATATGTTTGGACCCGGATCCTACATGGTATCTGAAAGGCAGTTGTAGACTTGCAAATTGTAAATGTGAAAGTAAATCTGCTACCCGGTCCTAACTGGTTCCTTTTTGCATTTGGATCCAGGAATTTCAATGCAAAAATATGTTTGGACCCGGATCCTTTATGGTTTCTAAAAGGCAGTTATTGACTTATAAATTGTAAAGGTGAAAGAAAATCTGTTGCCCGACCCTACCTGGTTCCTATTTGGCATGTGGATCCAAGAATTAAAATGCAAAAATATGTTTGGACCCGAATGCTTTATGGTTTCTAAAAGGCAGTTGTTGACTTATAAATTGTAAAGTTGAAAGAAAATCTGCTACCCGGGCCTACCTGGTTTCTAGTTGGCATATGGATCCAGGAATAAAAATGCAAAAATATGTTTGGACCCGGATCCTACATGGTATCTGAAAGGCAGTTGTCGACTTGCAAATTGTAAATGTGAAAGTAAATCTGCTACCCGGCCCTAACTGGTTCCTTTTTGCATTTGGATCCAGGAATTTCAATGCAAAAATATGTTTGGACCCGGATCCTTCATGGTTTCTAAAAGGCAGTTGTTGACTCATAAATTGTAAAGGTGAAAAAAATCTGCTGCCCGACCCTACCTGGTTCCTATTTGGCATTTGGATCCAGGAATAAAAATGCAAAAATATGTTTGGAACCGGATCCTACATGGTATCTGAAAGGCAGTTGTCGACTTGCAAATTGTAAAGGTGAAAGTAAATCTGCTACCCGGCCCTAACTGGTTCCTTTTTGCAATTGGATCCAGGAATTACAATGCAAAAATATGTTTGGACCCGGATCCTACATGGTTTAAGAAAGGCAGTTGTTGTCTTATAAATTGTAAAGGTGAAAGAAAATCTGCTACCCGGGCCTACCTGGTTTCTATTTGGCATATGGATCCTGGAAATAAAATGCAAAAATATGTTTGGACCCGGATCCTTCATGGTTTCTAAAAGGTAGTTGTCGACTTGCAAATTGTAAAGGTGAAAGTAAATCTGCTACCCGGCCCTAACTGGTTCCTTTTTGCATTTGGATCCAGGAATTACAATGCAAAAATATGTTTGGACCCGGATCCTACATGGTTTCAGAAATGCAGTTGTTGACTTATAAATTGTAAAGGTGAAAGTAAATCTGCTGCCCGACCCTACCTGGTTCCTATTTGGCATTTGGATCCAGGAATTAAAATACATAAATATGTTTGGACCCGGATCCTACATGGTTTCAGAAATGCAGTTGTTGACTTATAAATTGTAAAGGTGAAAGTAAATCTGCTACCCGGCGCTACCTGGTTCCTATTTTGCATTTGGATGCAGGAATTAAAATGCAAAAATATGTTTGGACCCGGATTCTACCTTGTTTCAGAAAGGCAGTTGTTCACTTATAAATTGTAAAGTTGAAAGGAAATCTTCTGCCCGACCCTACCTGATTCCTATTTGGCATTTGGATCCAGGAATTAAAATACATAAATATGTTTGGACCCGGATCCTACATGGTTTCAGAAAGGCAGTTGTTGAATTATAAATTGTAAAGGTGAAAGAAAATCTGCTACCTGGCCCTACCTGGATCCTATTCTGCATTTGGATCCAGGAATTAAAATGCAAAAATATGTTTGGAACCGGATCCTACATGGTTTCTGAAAGGCAGTTGTTGACTTATAAATTGTAAATGTGAAAGGAAATCTTCTGCCCGACCCTACCTGATTCCTATTCGGCAATTGGATCCAAGAATTAAAATACATAAATATGTTTGGACCCTGATCCTACATGGTTTCTGAAAGGCAGTTGATAACTTGCAACTTGTAAAGGTGAAAGTAATAATGCTACCCTGCCCTAAATGGTTCCTTTTTGCATTTGGATCCAGGAATTACGATGTAAAAATATGTTTGGACCCGGATCCTACATGGTTTAATAAAGGCAGTTGTTAACTTATAAATTGTAAATGTGAAAGTAAATCTGCTGCCCGACCCTACCTGGTTTCTCTTTGGCATGTGGATCCAAGAATTCAAATGCAAAAATATGTTTGGACCCGGATCCTACATGGTATCTGAAAGGCAGTTGACGACTTGAAAATTGTAAATGTGAAAGGAAATCTGCTACCCGGCCCTAACTGGTTCCTTTTTGCATTTGGATCCAGGAATTTCAATGCAAAACTATGTTTAGACCCGGATCCTTTATGGTTTCTAAAAGGCAGTTGTTGACTTATAAATTGTAAAGTTGAAAGAAAATCTGCTACCCGGGCCTACCTGGTTTCTATTTGGCATATGGATCCAGGAATAAAAATGCAAAAATATGTTTGGACCCGGATCCTACATGGTATCTGAAAGGCAGTTGACGACTTGAAAATTGTAAATGTGAAAGGAAATCTGCTACCCGGCCCTAACTGGTTCCTTTTTGCATTTGGATCCAGGAATTTCAATGCAAAAATATGTTTGGACCCGGATCCTACCTGGTTTAAGAAAGGCAGTTGTTGACTTATAAATTGTAAATGTGAGAGAAAATCTGCTGCCCGACCCTACCTGGTTTCTATTTGGCATGTGGATCCAAGAATTCAAATGCAAAAATATGTTTGGACCCGGATCCTTCATGGTTTCTAAAAGGCAGTTATTGACTTATAAATTGTAAAGGTGAAAGAAAATCTGCTGCCCGACTCTACCTGGTTCCTATTTGGCATGTGGATCCAAGAATTAAAATGCAAAAATATGTTTGCACCCGGATCCTACATGGTTTAAGAAAGGCAGTTGTTGACTTATAAATTGTAAATGTGAAAGGAAATCTGCTGCCCGACCCTACCTGATTCATATTTGGCATTTGGATCCAGGAATTCAAATGCAAAAATATGTTTGGACCCGGATCCTACATGGTATCTGAAAGGCAGTTGTCGACTTTCAAATTGTAAAGGTGAAAGTAAATCTGCTACCCGGCCCTAAATGGTTCCTTTTTGCATTTGGATCCAGGAATTACAATGTAAAAATATGTTTGGACCCGGATCCTACATGGTTTAAGAAAGGCAGTTGTTGACTTATAAATTGTGAATGTGAAAGAAAATCTGCTGCCCGACCCTACCTGGTTTCTATTTGGCATGTGGATCCAAGAATTCAAATGCAAAAATATGTTTGGACCCGGATCCTACATGGTATCTGAAAGGCAGTTGTCGACTTGCAAATTGTAAATGTGAAAGTAAATCTGCTACCCGTCCCTAACTGGTTCCTTTTTGCATTTGGATCCAGGAATTTCAATGCAAAAATATGTTTGGACCCGGATCCTACCTGGTTTAAGAAAGGCAGTTGTTGACTTATAAATTGTAAATGTGAAAGAAAATCTGCTGCCCGACCCTACCTGGTTCCTATTTGGCATTTGGATCCAGGAATAAAAATGCAAAAATATGTTTGGACCCGGATACTTTATGGTTTCTAAAAGGCAGTTATTGACTTATAAATTGTAAAGGTGAAAGAAAATCTGCTGCACGACCCTACCTCCTTCCTATTTGGCATGTGGATCCAAGAATTAAAATGCAAAAATATGTTTGGACCCGGATCCTACATGGTTTAAGAAAGGCAGTTGTTGACTTATAAATTGTAAAGTTGAAAGAAAATCTGCTACCCGGGCCTACCTGGTTTCTATTTGGCATATGGATCCAGGAATAAAAATGCAAAAATATGTTTGGACCCGGATCCTACATGGTATCTGAAAGGCAGTTGTAGACTTGCAAATTGTAAATGTGAAAGTAAATCTGCTACCCGGTCCTAACTGGTTCCTTTTTGCATTTGGATCCAGGAATTTCAATGCAAAAATATGTTTGGACCCGGATCCTTTATGGTTTCTAAAAGGCAGTTATTGACTTATAAATTGTAAAGGTGAAAGAAAATCTGTTGCCCGACCCTACCTGGTTCCTATTTGGCATGTGGATCCAAGAATTAAAATGCAAAAATATGTTTGGACCCGAATGCTTTATGGTTTCTAAAAGGCAGTTGTTGACTTATAAATTGTAAAGTTGAAAGAAAATCTGCTACCCGGGCCTACCTGTTTTCTATTTGGCATATGGATCCAGGAATAAAAATGCAAAAATATGTTTGGACCCGGATCCTACATGGTATCTGAAAGGCAGTTGTCGACTTGCAAATTGTAAATGTGAAAGTAAATCTGCTACCCGGCCCTAACTGGTTCCTTTTTGCATTTGGATCCAGGAATTTCAATGCAAAAATATGTTTGGACCCGGATCCTTCATGGTTTCTAAAAGGCAGTTGTTGACTCATAAATTGTAAAGGTGAAAAAAAATCTGCTGCCCGACCCTACCTGGTTCCTATTTGGCATTTGGATCCAGGAATAAAAATGCAAAAATATGTTTGGAACCGGATCCTACATGGTATCTGAAAGGCAGTTGTCGACTTGCAAATTGTAAAGGTGAAAGTAAATCTGCTACCCGGCCCTAACTGGTTCCTTTTTGCAATTGGATCCAGGAATTACAATGCAAAAATATGTTTGGACCCGGATCCTACATGGTTTAAGAAAGGCAGTTGTTGTCTTATAAATTGTAAAGGTGAAAGAAAATCTGCTACCCGGGCCTACCTGGTTTCTATTTGGCATATGGATCCTGGAAATAAAATGCAAAAATATGTTTGGACCCGGATCCTTCATGGTTTCTAAAAGGCAGTTGTCGACTTGCAAATTGTAAAGGTGAAAGTAAATCTGCTACCCGGCCCTAACATGTTCCTTTTTGCATTTGGATCCAGGAATTACAATGCAAAAATATGTTTAGACCCGGATCCTTTATGGTTTCTAAAAGGCAGTTATTGACTTATAAATTGTAAAGGTGAAAGAAAATCTGCTGCACGACCCTACCTCGTTCCTATTTGGCATGTGGATCCAGGAATTACAATGCAAAAATATGTTTGGACCCGGATCCTACATGGTTTCAGAAATGCAGTTGTTGACTTATAAATTGTAAAGGTGAAAGTAAATCTGCTACCCGGCGCTACCTGGTTCCTATTTTGCATTTGGATGCAGGAATTAAAATGCAAAAATATGTTTGGACCCGGATTCTACCTTGTTTCAGAAAGGCAGTTGTTGACTTTTAAATTGTAAAGTTGAAAGGAAATCTTCTGCCCGACCCTACCTGATTCCTATTTGGCATTTGGATCCAGGAATTAAAATACATAAATATGTTTGGACCCGGATCCTACATGGTTTCAGAAAGGCAGTTGTTGAATTATAAATTGTAAAGGTGAAAGAAAATCTGCTACCTGGCCCTACCTGGATCCTATTCTGCATTTGGATCCAGGAATTAAAATGCAAAAATATGTTTGGACCCGGATCCTACTTGGTTTCTGAAAGTCAGTTGTTGACTTATAAATTGTAAAGGTGAAAGGAAATCTGCTGCCCGACCCTACCTGATTCCTATTCGGCAATTGGATCCAAGAATTAAAATGCAAAAATATGTTTGGACCCGGATCCTACATGGTTTCTGAAAGGCAGTTGAAAACTTGCAACTTGTAAAGGTGAAAGTAAATATGCTACCCTGCCCTAAATGGTTCCTTTTTGCATTTGGATCCAGGAATTACGATGTAAAAATATGTTTGGACCCGGATCCTACATGGTTTAAGAAAGGCAGTTGTTGACTTATAAATTGTAAATGTGAAAGAAAATCTGCTGCCCGACCCTACCTGGTTTCTCTTTGGCATGTGGATCCAAGAATTCAAATGCAAAAATATGTTTGGACCCGGATCCTACATGGTATCTGAAAGGCAGTTGTCGACTTGCAAATTGTAAATGTGAAAGTAAATCTGCTACCCGGCCCTAACTGGTTCCTTTTTGCATTTGGATCCAGGAATTTCAATGCAAAACTATGTTTAGACCCGGATCCTTTATGGTTTCTAAAAGGCAGTTATTGACTTATAAATTGTAAAGGTGAAAGAAAATCTGCTGCACGACCCTACCTCGTTCCTATTTGGCATGTGGATCCAAGAATTAAAATGCAAAAATATGTTTGGACCCGGATCCTACATGGTTTAAGAAAGGCAGTTGTTGACTTATAAATTGTAAAGTTGAAAGAAAATCTGGTACCCGGGCCTACCTGGTTTCTATTTGGCATATGGATCCAGGAATAAAAATGCAAAAATATGTTTGGACCCGGATCCTACATGGTATCTGAAAGGCAGTTGTAGACTTTCAAATTGTAAATGTGAAAGTAAATCTGCTACCCGGCCCTAACTGGTTCCTTTTTGCATTTGGATCCAGGAATTTCAATGCAAAAATATGTTTGGACCCGGATCCTTTATGGTTTCTAAAAGGCAGTTATTGACTTATAAATTGTAAAGGTGAAAGAAAATCTGCTGCCCGACCCTACCTGGTTCCTATTTGGCATGTGGATACAAGAATTAAAATGCAAAAATATGTTTGGACCCGAATGCTTTATGGTTTCTAAAAGGCAGTTGTTGACTTATAAATTGTAAAGTTGAAAGAAAATCTGCTACCCGGGCCTACCTGGTTTCTATTTGGCATATGGATCCAGGAATAAAAATGCAAAAATATGTTTGGACCCGGATCCTACATGATATCTGAAAGGCAGTTGTCGACTTGCAAATTGTAAATGTGAAAGTAAATCTGCTACCCGGCCCTAACTGGTTCCTTTTTGCATTTGGATCCAGGAATTTTAATGCAAAAATATGTTTGGACCCGGATCCTTCATGGTTTCTAAAAGGCAGTTGTTGACTCATAAATTGTAAAGGTGAAAAAAAATCTGCTGCCCGACCCTACCTGGTTCCTATTTGGCATTTGGATCCAGGAATAAAAATGCAAAAATATGTTTGGAACCGGATCCTACATGGTATCTGAAAGGCAGTTGTCGACTTGCAAATTGTAAATGTGAAAGTAAATCTGCTACCCGGCCCTAACTGGTTCCTTTTTGCATTTGGATCCAGGAATAAAAATGCAAAAATATGTTTGGAACCGGATCCTACATGGTATCTGAAAGGCAGTTGTCGACTTATAAATTGTAAATGTGAAAGAAAATCTGCTGCCCGACCCTACCTGGTTCCTATTTGGCATTTGGATCCAGGAATTACAATGTAAAAATATGTTTGGACCCGGATCCTACATGGTTTAAGAAAGGCAGTTGTTGACTTATAAATTGTGAATGTGAAAGAAAATCTGCTGCCCGACCCTACCTGGTTTCTATTTGGCATGTGGATCCAAGAATTCAAATGCAAAAATATGTTTGGACCCGGATCCTACATGGTATCTGAAAGGCAGTTGTCGACTTGCAAATTGTAAATGTCAAAGTAAATCTGCTACCCGGCCCTAACTGGTTCCTTTTTGCATTTGGATCCAGGAATTTCAATGCAAAAATATGTTTGGACCCGGATCCTACCTGGTTTAAGAAAGGCATTTGTTGACTTATAAATTGTAAAGGTGAAAGTAAATATGCTGCCCGACCCTACCTGGTTCCTATTTGGCATTTGGATCCAGGAATAAAAATGCAAAAATATGTTTGGACCCGGATCCTTTATGGTTTCTAAAAGGCAGTTATTGACTTATAAATTGTAAAGGTGAAAGAAAATCTGCTGCACGACCCTACCTCGTTCCTATTTGACATGTGGATCCAAGAATTAAAATGCAAAAATATGTTTGGACCCGGATCCGACATGGTTTAAGAAAGGCAGTTGTTGACTTATAAATTGTAAAGTTGAAAGAAAATCTGCTACCCGGGCCTACCTGGTTTCTATTTGGCATATGGATCCAGGAATAAAAATGCAAAAATATGTTTGGACCCGGATCCTACATGGTATCTGAAAGGCAGTTGTAGACTTGCAAATTGTAAATGTGAAAGTAAATCTGCTACCCGGTCCTAACTGGTTCCTTTTTGCATTTGGATCCAGGAATTTCAATGCAAAAATATGTTTGGACCCGGATCCTTTATGGTTTCTAAAAGGCAGTTATTGACTTATAAATTGTAAAGGTGAAAGAAAATCTGCTCACCGACCCTACCTGGTTCCTATTTGGCATGTGGATCCAAGAATTAAAATTCAAAAATATGTTTGGACCCGAATGCTTTATGGTTTCTAAAAGGCAGTTGTTGACTTATAAATTGTAAAGTTGAAAGAAAATCTGCTACCCGGGCCTACCTGGTTTCTATTTGGCATATGGATCCAGGAATAAAAATGCAAAAATATGTTTGGACCCGGATCCTACATGGTATCTGAAAGGCAGTTGTCGACTTGCAAATTGTAAATGTGAAAGTAAATCTGCTACCCGGCCCTAACTGGTTCCTTTTTGCATTTGGATCCAGGAATTTCAATGCAAAAATATGTTTGGACCCGGATCCTTCATGGTTTCTAAAAGGCAGTTGTTGACTCATAAATTGTAAAGGTGAAAAAAAATCTGCTGCCCGACCTTACCTGGTTCCTATTTGGCATTTGGATCCAGGAATAAAAATGCAAAAATATGTTTGGAACCGGATCCTACATGGTATCTGAAAGGCAGTTGTCGACTTGCAAATTGTAAAGGTGAAAGTAAATCTGCTACCCGGCCCTAACTGGTTCCTTTTTGCAATTGGATCCAGGAATTACAATGCAAAAATATGTTTGGACCCGGATCCTACATGGTTTAAGAAAGGCAGTTGTTGTCTTATAAATTGTAAAGGTGAAAGAAAATCTGCTACCCGGGCCTACCTGGTTTCTATTTGGCATATGGATCCTGGAAATAAAATGCAAAAATATGTTTGGACCCGGATCCTTCATGGTTTCTAAAAGGCAGTTGTCGACTTGCAAATTGTAAAGGTGAAAGTAAATCTGCTACCCGGCCCTAACATGTTCCTTTTTGCGTTTGGATCCAGGAATTACAATGCAAAAATATGTTTGGACCCGGATCCTACATGGTTTAAGAAAGGCAGTTGTTGACTTATAAATTGTAAATGTGAAAGGATATCTGCTGCCCGACCCTACCTGGTTCCTATTTGGCATTTGGATCCAGGAATTAAAATACATAAATATGTTTGGACCGGATCCTACATGGTTTCATAAATGCAGTTGTTGACTTATAAATTGTAAATGTGAAAGTAAATCTGCTACCCGGCGGTACCTGGTTCCTATTTTGCATTTGGATGCAGGAATTAAAATGCAAAAATATGTTTGGACCCGGATTCTACCTTGTTTCAGAAAGGCAGTTGTTGACTTATAAATTGTAAAGGTGAAAGGAAATCTTCTGCCCGACCCTACCTGATTCCTATTTGGCATTTGGATCCAGGAATTAAAATACATAAATATGTTTGGACCCGGATCCTACATGGTTTCAGAAAGGCAGTTGTTGAATTATAAATTGTAAAGGTGAAAGAAAATCTGCTACCTGGCCCTACCTGGATCCTATTCTGCATTTGGATCCAGGAATTAAAATGCAAAAATATGTTTGGAACCGGATCCTACATGGTTTCTGAAAGGCAGTTGTTGACTTATAAATTGTAAATGTGAAAGGAAATCTTCTGCCCGACCCTACCTGATTCCTATTCGGCAATTGGATCCATGAATTAAAATACATAAATATGTTTGGACCCGGATCCTACATGGTTTCTGAAAGGCAGTTGTTGACTTATAAATTGTAAAGGTGAAAGAAAATCTGCTGCCCGACCCTACCTGGTTTCTCTTTGGCATGTGGATCCAAGAATTCAAATGCAAAAATATGTTTGGACCCGGATCCTACATGGTATCTGAAAGGCAGTTGTCGACTTGCAAATTGTAAATGTGAAAGTAAATCTGCTACCCGGCCCTAAATGCTTCCTTTTTGCATTTGGATCCAGGAATTACAATGTAAAAATATGTTTGGACCCGGATCCTGCATGGTTTAAGAAAGGCAGTTGTTGACTTATAAATTGTAAATGTGAAAGAAAATCTGCTGCCCGACCCTACCTGGTTTCTCTTTGGCATGTGGATCCAAGAATTCAAATGCAAAAATATGTTTGGACCCGGATCCTACATGGTATCTGAAAGGCAGTTGTCGACTTGCAAATTGTAAATGTGAAAGTAAATCTGCTACCCGGCCTTAACTGGTTCCTTTTTGCATTTGGATCCAGGAATTTCAATGCAAAACTATGTTTAGACCCGGATCCTTTATGGTTTCTAAAAGGCAGTTATTGACTTATAAATTGTAAAGGTGAAAGAAAATCTGCTGCACGACCCTACCTCGTTCCTATTTGGCATGTGGATCCAAGAATTAAAATGCAAAAATATGTTTGGAACCGGATCCTACATGGTTTAAGAAAGGCAGTTGTTGACTTATAAATTGTAAAGTTGAAAGAAAATCTGGTACCCGGGCCTACCTGGTTTCTATTTGGCATATGGATCCAGGAATAAAAATGCAAAAATATGTTTGGACCCGGATCCTACATGGTATCTGAAAGGCAGTTGTAGACTTGCAAATTGTAAATGTGAAAGTAAATCTGCTACCCGGCCCTAACTGGTTCCTTTTTGCATTTGGATCCAGGAATTTCAATGCAAAAATATGTTTGGACCCGGATCCTTTATGGTTTCTAAAAGGCAGTTATTGACTTATAAATTGTAAAGGTGAAAGAAAATCTGCTCACCGACCCTACCTGGTTCCTATTTGGCATGTGGATCCAAGAATTAAAAAGCAAAAAAATGTTTGGACCCGAATGCTTTATGGTTTCTAAAAGGCAGTTGTTGACTTATAAATTGTAAAGTTGAAAGAAAATCTGCTACCCGGGCCTACCTGGTTTCTATTTGGCATATGGATCCAGGAATAAAAATGCAAAAATATGTTTGGACCCGGATCCTACATGATATCTGAAAGGCAGTTGTCGACTTGCAAATTGTAAATGTGAAAGTAAATCTGCTACCCGGCCCTAACTGGTTCCTTTTTGCATTTGGATCCAGGAATTTCAATGCAAAAATATGTTTGGACCCGGATCCTTCATGGTTTCTAAAAGGCAGTTGTTGACTCATAAATTGTAAAGGTGAAAAAAATCTGCTGCCCGACCCTACCTGGTTCCTATTTGGCATTTGGATCCAGGAATAAAAATGCAAAAATATGTTTGGAACCGGATCCTACATGGTATCTGAAAGGCAGTTGTCGACTTGCAAATTGTAAAGGTGAAAGTAAATCTGCTACCCGGCCCTAACTGGTTCCTTTTTGCAATTGGATCCAGGAATAAAAATGCAAAAATATGTTTGGACCCGGATCCTTTATGGTTTCTAAAAGGCAGTTATTGACTTATAAATTGTAAAGGTGAAAGAAAATCTGCTGCACGACCCTACCTCGTTCCTATTTGGCATGTGGATCCAAGAATTAAAATGCAAAAATATGTTTGGACCCGGATCCTACATGGTTTAAGAAAGGCAGTTGTTGACTTATAAATTGTAAAGTTGAAAGAAAATCTGCTACCCGGGCCTACCTGGTTTCTATTTGGCATATGGATCCAGGAATAAAAATGCAAAAATATGTTTGGACCCGGATCCTACATGGTATCTGAAAGGCAGTTGTAGACTTGCAAATTGTACATGTGAAAGTAAATCTGCTACCCGGTCCTAACTGGTTCCTTTTTGCATTTGGATCCAGGAATTTCAATGCAAAAATATGTTTGGACCCGGATCCTTTATGGTTTCTAAAAGGCAGTTATTGACTTATAAATTGTAAAGGTGAAAGAAAATCTGCTGCCCGACCCTACCTGGTTCCTATTTGGCATGTGGATCCAAGAATTAAAATGCAAAAATATGTTTGGACCCGAATGCTTTATGGTTTCTAAAAGGCAGTTGTTGACTTATAAATTGTAAAGTTGAAAGAAAATCTGCTACCCGGGCCTACCTGGTTTCTATTTGGCATATGGATCCAGGAATAAAAATGCAAAAATATGTTTGGACCCGGATCCTACATGGTATCTGAAAGGCAGTTGTCGACTTGCAAATTGTAAATGTGAAAGTAAATCTGCTACCCGGCCCTAACTGGTTCCTTTTTGCATTTGGATCCAGGAATTTCAATGCAAAAATATGTTTGGACCCGGATCCTACATGGTATCTGAAAGGCAGTTGTCGACTTGCAAATTGTAAATGTGAAAGTAAATCTGCTACCCGGCCCTAACTGGTTCCTTTTTGCATTTGGATCCAGGAATTTCAATGCAAAAATATGTTTGGACCCGGATCCTACATGGATTCAGAAATGCAGTTATTGACTTATAAATTGTAAAGGTGAAAGTAATTCTGCTATCCGGCCCTAACTGGTTCCTTTTTGCAATTGGATCCAGGAATTAAAATACAAAAATATGTTTTGACCCGGATCCTACATGGTTTCTGAAAGGCAGTTGTTGACTTATAAATTGTAAAGGTGTAAGTAAATCTGCTACCCGGGCCTACCTGGTTTCTATTTGGCATATGGATCCTGGAAATAAAATGCAAAAATATGTTTGGACCCGGATCCTTCATGGTTTCTAAAAGGCAGTTGTCGACTTGCAAATTGTAAAGGTGAAAGTAAATCTGCTACCCGGCCCTAACATGTTCCTTTTTGCGTTTGGATCCAGGAATTACAATGCAAAAATATGTTTGGACCCGGATCCTACATGGTTTAAGAAAGGCAGTTGTTGACTTATAAATTGTAAATGTGAAAGGATATCTGTCGCCCGACCCTACCTGGTTCCTATTTGGCATTTGGATCCAGGAATTAAAATACATAAATATGTTTGGACCCGGATCCTACATGGTTTCAGAAATGCAGTTGTTGACTTATAAATTGTAAAGGTGAAAGTAAATCTGCTACCCGGCGCTACCTGGTTCCTATTTTGCATTTGGATGCAGGAATTAAAATGCAAAAATATGTTTGGACCCGGATTCTACCTTGTTTCAGAAAGGCAGTTGTTGACTTATAAATTGTAAAGGTGAAAGGAAATCTTCTGCCCGACCCTACCTGATTCCTATTTGGCATTTGGATCCAGGAATTAAAATACATAAATATGTTTGGACCCGGATCCTACATGGTTTCAGAAAGGCAGTTGTTGAATTATAAATTGCAAAGGTGAAAGAAAATCTGCTACCCGGCCCTACCTGGTTCCTATTTTGCATTTGGATCCAGGAATTAAAATGCAAAAATATGTTTGGACCCGGATCCTACATGGTTTCTGAAAGGCAGTTGAAAACTTGCAAATTGTAAAGGTGAAAGTAAATATGCTGCCCGACCCTACCTGGTTCCTATTTGGCATTTGGATCCAGGAATTAAAATACATAAATATGTTTGGACCCGGATCCTACATGGTTTCTGAAAGGCAGTTGTTGACTTATAAATTGTAAAGGTGAAAGTAAATCTGCTACCCGGCGCTACCTGGTTCCTATTTTGCATTTGGATGCAGGAATTAAAATGCAAAAATATGTTTGGACCCGGATTCTACCTTGTTTCAGAAAGGCAGTTGTTGACTTATAAATTGTAAATGTGAAAGTAAATCTGCTGCCCGACCCTACCTGGTTTCTCTTTGGCATGTGGATCCAAGAATTCAAATGCAAAAATATGTTTGGACCCGGATCCTACATGGTATCTGAAAGGCAGTTGTCGACTTGCAAATTGTAAATGTGAAAGTAAATCTGCTACCCGGCCCTAACTGGTTCCTATTTGGAATTTGGATCCAGGAATTTCAATGCAAAAATATGTTTGGACCCGGATCCTACATGGTTTCTAAAAAGGCAGTTATTGACTTATAAATTGTAAAGGTGAAAGAAAATCTGCTGCCCGACCCTACCTGGTTCCTATTTGGCATGTGAATCCAAGAATTAAAATGCAAAAATATGTTTGCACCCGGATCCTACATGGTTTAAGAAACGCAGTTGTTGACTTATAAATTGTAAATGTGAAAGGAAATCTGCTGCCCGACCCTACCTGATTCATATTTGGCATTTGGATCCAGGAATTCAAATGCAAAAATATGTTTGGACCCGGATCCTACATGGTATCTGAAAGGCAGTTGTCGACTTTCAAATTGTAAAGGTGAAAGTAAATCTGCTACCCGGCCCTAAATGGTTCCTTTTTGCATTTGGATCCAGGAATTACAATGTAAAAATATGTTTGGACCCGGATCCTACATGGTTTAATAAAGGCAGTTGTTGACTAAAAATTGTGAATGTGAAAGAAAATCTGCTGCCCGACCCTACCTGGTTTCTATTTGGCATGTGGATCCAAGAATTCAAATGCAAAAATATGTTTGGACCCGGATCCTACATGGTATCTGAAAGGCAGTTGTCGACTTGCAAATTGTAAATGTGAAAGTAAATCTGCTACCCGGCCCTAACTGGTTCCTTTTTGCATTTCGATCCAGGAATTTCAATGCAAAAATATGTTTGGACCCGGATCCTACCTGGTTTAAGAAAGGCAGTTGTTGACTTATAAATTGTAAAGGTGAAAGTAAATATGCTGCCCGACCCTACCTGGTTCCTATTTGGCATTTGGATCCAGGAATAAAAATGCAAAAATATGTTTGGACCCGGATCCTTTATGGTTTCTAAAAGGCAGTTATTGACTTATAAATTGTAAATGTGAAAGGAAATCTGCTTCACGACCCTACCTCGTTCCTATTTGGCATGTGGATCCAAGAATTAAAATGCAAAAACATGTTTGGACCCGGATCCTACATGGTTTAAGAAAGGCAGTTGTTGACTTAGAAATTGTAAAGTTGAAAGAAAATCTGCTACCCGGGCCTACCTGGTTTCTATTTGGCATATGGATCCAGGAATAAAAATGCAAAAATATGTTTGGACCCGGATCCTACATGGTATCTGAAAGGCAGTTGTCGACTTGCAAATCGTAAATGTGAAAGTAAATCTGCTACCCGGCCCTAACTGGTTTCTTTTTGCATTTGGATCCAGGAATTTCAATGCAAAAATATGTTTGGACCCGGATCCTACCTGGTTTAAGAAAGGCAGTTGTTGACTTATAAATTGTAAATGTGAGAGAAAATCTGCTGCCCGACCCTACCTGGTTTCTATTTGGCATGTGGATCCAAGAATTCAAATGCAAAAATATGTTTGGACCCGGATCCTTCATGGTTTCTAAAAGGCAGTTATTGACTTATAAATTGTAAAGGTGAAAGAAAATCTGCTGTCCGACCCTACCTGGTTCCTATTTGGCATGTGGATCCAAGAATTAAAATGCAAAAATATGTTTGCACCCGGATCCTACATGGTTTAAGAAAGGCAGTTGTTGACTTATAAATTGTAAATGTGAAAGGAAATCTGCTGCCAGACCCTACCTGATTCATATTTGGCATTTGGATCCAGGAATTCAAATGCAAAAATATGTTTGGACCCGGATCCTACATGGTATCTGAAAGGAAGTTGTCGACTTTCAAATTGTAAAGGTGAAAGTAAATCTGCTACCCGGCCCTAAATGGTTCCTTTTTGCATTTGGATCCAGGAATTACAATGTAAAAATATGTTTGGACCCGGATCCTACATGGTTTAAGAAAGGCAGTTGTTGACTTATAAATTGTGAATGTGAAAGAAAATCTGCTGCCCGACCCTACCTGGTTTCTATTTGGCATGTGGATCCAAGAATTCAAATGCAAAAATATGTTTGGACCCGGATCCTACATGGTATCTGAAAGGCAGTTGTCGACTTGCAAATCGTAAATGTGAAAGTAAATCTGCTACCCGGCCCTAACTGGTTCCTTTTTGCATTTGGATCCAGGAATTTCAATGCAAAAATATGTTTGGACCCGGATCCTACCTGGTTTAAGAAAGGCAGTTGATGACTTATAAATTGTAAATGTGAGAGAAAATCTGCTGCCCGACCCTACCTCGTTCCTATTTGGCATGTGGATCCAAGAATTCAAATGCAAAAATATGTTTGGACCCGGAACCTTCATGGTTTCTAAAAGGCAGTTATTGACTTATAAATTGTAAAGGTGAAAGAAAATCTGCTGCCCGACCCTACCTGGTTCCTATTTGGCATGTGGATCCAAGAATTAAAATGCAAAAATATGTTTGCACCCGGATCCTACATGGTTTAAGAAAGGCAGTTGTTGACTTATAAATTGTAAATGTGAAAGGAAATCTGCTGCCCGACCCTACCTGATTCATATTTGGCATTTGGATCCAGGAATTCAAATGCAAAAATATGTTTGGACCCGGATCCTACATGGTATCTGAAAGGCAGTTGTCGACTTTCAAATTGTAAAGGTGAAAGTAAATCTGCTACCCGGCCCTAAATGGTTCCTTTTTGCATTTGGATCCAGGAATTACAATGTAAAAATATGTTTGGACCCGGATCCTACATGGTTTAAGAAAGGCAGTTGTTGACTTATAAATTGTGAATGTGAAAGAAAATCTGCTGCCCGACCCTACCTGATTTCTATTTGGCATGTGGATCCAAGAATTCAAATGCAAAAATATGTTTGGACCCGGATCCTACATGGTATCTGAAAGGCAGTTGTCGACTTGCAAATTGTAAATGTGAAAGTAAATCTGCTACCCGGCCCTAACTGGTTCCTTTTTGCATTTGGATCCAGGAATTTCAATGCAAAAATATGTTTGGACCCGGATCCTACCTGGTTTAAGAAAGGCAGTTGTTGACTTATAAATTGTAAAGGTGAAAGTAAATAGGCTGCCCGACCCTACCTGGTTCCTATTTGGCATTTGGATCCAGGAATAAAAATGCAAAAATATGTTTGGACCCGGATCCTTTATGGTTTCTAAAAGGCAGTTATTGACTTATAAATTGTAAAGGTGAAAGAAAATCTGCTGCACGACCCTACCTCGTTCCTATTTGGCATGTGGATCCAAGAATTAAAATGCAAAAATATGTTTGGACCCGGATCCTACATGGTTTAAGAAAGGCAGTTGTTGACTTATAAATTGTAAAGTTGAAAGAAAATCTGCTACCCGGGCCTACCTGGTTTCTATTTGGCATATGGATCCAGGAATAAAAATGCAAAAATATGTTTGGACCCGGATCCTACATGGTATCTGAAAGGCAGTTGTAGACTTGCAAATTGTAAATGTGAAAGTAAATCTGCTACCCGGTCCTAACTGGTTCCTTTTTGCATTTGGATCCAGGAATTTCAATGCAAAAATATGTTTGGACCCGGATCCTTTATGGTTTCTAAAAGGCAGTTATTGACTTATAAATTGTAAAGGTGAAAGAAAATCTGCTGCCCGACCCTACCTGGTTCCTATTTGGCATGTGGATCCAAGAATTAAAATGCAAAAATATGTTTGGACCCGAATGCTTTATGGTTTCTAAAAGGCAGTTGTTGACTTATAAATTGTAAAGTTGAAAGAAAATCTGCTACCCGGGCCTACCTGGTTTCTATTTGGCATATGGATCCAGGAATAAAAATGCAAAAATATGTTTGGACCCGGATCCTACATGGTATCTGAAAGGCAGTTGTCGACTTGCAAATTGTAAATTTGAAAGTAAATCTGCTACCCGGCCCTAACTGGTTCCTTTTTGCATTTGGATCCAGGAATTTCAATGCAAAAATATGTTTGGACCCGGATCCTTCATGGTTTCTAAAAGGCAGTTGTTGACTCATAAATTGTAAAGGTGAAAAAATCTGCTGCCCGACCCTACCTGGTTCCTATTTGGCATTTGCATCCAGGAATAAAAATGCAAAAATATGTTTGGAACCGGATACTACATGGTATCTGAAAGGCAGTTGTCGACTTG
This sequence comes from Diplolepis rosae, assembly GCA_030998225.1. Taxonomy (NCBI): domain Eukaryota; kingdom Metazoa; phylum Arthropoda; class Insecta; order Hymenoptera; family Diplolepididae; genus Diplolepis; species Diplolepis rosae. The sequence goes on along the minus strand of JAPYXD010000390.1, from coordinate 243,829 downwards.
CAAATTGTAAAGGTGAAAGTAAATCTGCTACCCGGCCCTAACTGGTTCCTTTTTGCAATTGGATCCAGGAATTACAATGCAAAAATATGTTTGGACCCGGATCCTACATGGTTTAAGAAAGGCAGTTGTTGTCTTATAAATTGTAAAGGTGAAAGAAAATCTGCTACCCGGGCCTACCTGGTTTCTATTTGGCATATGGATCCTGGAAATAAAATGCAAAAATATGTTTGGACCCGGATCCTTCATGGTTTCTAAAAGGCAGTTGTCGACTTGCAAATTGTAAAGGTGAAAGTAAATCTGCTACCCGGCCCTAACATGTTCCTTTTTGCATTTGGATCCAGGAATTACAATGCAAAAATATGTTTGGACCCGGATCCTACATGGTTTAAGAAAGGCAGTTGTTGACTTATAAATTGTAAATGTGAAAGGATATCTGCTGCCCGACCCTACCTGGTTCCTATTTGGCATTTGGATCCAGGAATTAAAATACATAAATATGTTTGGACCCGGATCCTACATGGTTTCAGAAAGGCAGTTGTTGACTTATAAATTGTAAAAGTGAAAGTAAATCTGCTACCCGGCGCTACCTGGTTCCTATTTTGCATTTGGATGCAGGAATTAAAATGCAAAAATATGTTTGGACCCGGATTCTACCTTCTTTCAGAAAGGCAGTTGTTGACTTATAAATTTTAAAGGTGAAAGCAAATCTTCTGACCGACCCTACCTGATTCCTATTTGGCATTTGGATCCAGGAATTAAAATACATAAATATGTTTGGACCCGGATCCTACATGGTTTCAGAAAGGCAGTTGTTGAATTATAAATTGTAAAGGTGAAAGAAAATCTGCTACCTGGCCCTACCTGGATCCTATTCTGCATTTGGATCCAGGAATTAAAATGCAAAAATATGTTTGGAATCGGATCCTACATGGTTTCTGAAAGGCAGTTGTTGACTTATAAATTGTAAATGTGAAAGGAAATCTTCTGCCCGACCCTACCTGATTCCTATTCGGCAATTGGATCCAAGAATTAAAATACATAAATATGTTTGGACCCGGATCCTACATGGTTTCTGAAAGGCAGTTGAAAACTTGCAACTTGTAAAGGTGAAAGTAAATATGCTACCCTGCCCTAAATGGTTCCTTTTTGCATTTGGATCCAGGAATTACGATGTAAAAATATGTTTGGACCCGGATCCTACATGGTTTCAGAAATGCAGTTGTTGACTTATAAATTGTAAATGTGAAAGAAAATCTGCTGCCCGACCCTACCTGGTTTCTATTTGGCATGTGGATCCAAGAATTCAAATGCAAAAATATGTTTGGACCCGGATCCTACATGGTATCTGAAAGGCAGTTGTCGACTTGCAAATTGTAAATGTGAAAGTAAATCTGCTACCCGGCCCTAACTGGTTCCTTTTTGCATTTGGATCCAGGAATTTCAATGCAAAAATATGTTTGGACCCGGATCCTTTATGGTTTCTAAAAGGCAGTTATTGACTTATAAATTGCAAAGGTGAAAGAAAATCTGCTGCACGACCCTACCTCGTTCCTATTTGGCATGTGGATCCAAGAATTAAAATGCAAAAATATGTTTGGACCCGGATCCTACATGGTTTAAGAAAGGCAGTTGTTGACTTATAAATTGTAAAGTTGAAAGAAAATCTGGTACCCGGGCCTACCTGGTTTCTATTTGGCATATGGATCCAGGAATAAAAATGCAAAAATATGTTTGGACCCGGATCCTACATGGTATCTGAAAGGCAGTTGTAGACTTGCAAATTGTAAATGTGAAAGTAAATCTGCTACCCGGCCCTAACTGGTTCCTTTTTGCATTTGGATCCAGGAATTTCAATGCAAAAATATGTTTGGACCCGGATCCTTTATGGTTTCTAAAAGGCAGTTATTGACTTATAAATTGTAAAGGTGAAAGAAAATCTGCTCACCGACCCTACCTGGTTCCTATTTGGCATGTGGATCCAAGAATTAAAATGCAAAAATATGTTTGGACCCGAATGCTTTATGGTTTCTAAAAGGCAGTTGTTGACTTATAAATTGTAAAGTTGAAAGAAAATCTGCTACCCGGGCCTACCTGGTTTCTATTTGGCATATGGATCCAGGAATAAAAATGCAAAAATATGTTTGGACCCGGATCCTACATGATATCTGAAAGGCAGTTGTCGACTTGCAAATTGTAAATGTGAAAGTAAATCTGCTACCCGGCCCTAACTGGTTCCTTTTTGCATTTGGATCCAGGAATTTCAATGCAAAAATATGTTTGGACCCGGATCCTTCATGGTTTCTAAAAGGCAGTTGTTGACTCATAAATTGTAAAGGTGAAAAAAAATCTGCTGCCCGACCCTACCTGGTTCCTATTTGGCATTTGGATCCAGGAATAAAAAGGCAAAAATATGTTTGGAACCGGATCCTACATGGTATCTGAAAGGCAGTTGTCGACTTGCAAATTGTAAAGGTGAAAGTAAATCTGCTACCCGGCCCTAACTGGTTCCTTTTTGCAATTGGATCCAGGAATTTAATGCAAAAATATGTTTGGACCCGGATCCTACATGGTTTAAGAAAGGCAGTTGTTGTCTTATAAATTGTAAAGGTGAAAGAAAATCTGCTACCCGGGCCTACCTGGTTTCTATTTGGCATATGGATCCTGGAAATAAAATGCAAAAATATGTTTGGACCCAGATCCTTCATGGTTTCTAAAAGGCAGTTGTCGACTTGCAAATTATAAAGGTGAAAGTAAATCTGCTACCCGGCCCTAACATGTTCCTTTTTGCATTTGGATCCAGGAATTACAATGCAAAAATATGTTTGGACCCGGATCCTACATGGTTTAAGAAAGGCAGTTGTTGACTTATAAATTGTAAATGTGAAAGGAAATCTGCTGCCCGACCCTACCTGGTTCCTATTTGGCATTTGGATCCAGGAATTAAAATACATAAATATGTTTGGACCCGGATCCTACATGGTTTCTGAAAGGCAGTTGTTGACTTATAAATTGTAAAGGTGAAAGTAAATCTGCTACCCGGCGCTACCTGGTTCCTATTTTGCATTTGGATGCAGGAATTAAAATGCAAAAATATGTTTGGACCCGGATTCTACCTTGTTTCAGAAACGCAGTTGTTGACTTATAAATTGTAAAGGTGAAAGGAAATCTTCTGCCCGACCCTACCTGATTCCTATTTGGCATTAGGATCCAGGAATTAAAATACATAAATATGTTTGGACCCGGATCCTACATGGTTTCAGAATGGAATAGGTAGACTTTTAAATTGTAAATGTGAAAGAAAATCTGCTACCCGGCCCTACCTGGATCCTATTCTGCATTTGGATCCAGGAATTAAAATGCAAAAATATGTTTGGAACCGGATCCTACATGGTTTCTGAAAGGCAGTTGTTGACTTATAAATTGTAAATGTGAAAGGAAATCTTCTGCCCGACCCTACCTGATTCCTATTCGGCAATTGGATCCAAGAACTAAAATACATAAATATGTTTGGACCCGGATCCTACATGGTTTCTGAAAGGCAGTTGAAAACTTGCAAATTTTAAAGGTGAAAGTATATCTGCTACCCGGCCCTAACAGGTTCCTTTTTGCAATTGGATACAGGAATTACAATGCAAAAATATGTTTGGACCCGGATCCTACATGGTTTAAGAAAGGCAGTTGTTGACTTATAAATTGTAAAGGTGAAAGGAAATCTGCTGCCCGACCCTACCTGATTCCTATTTGGCATGTGGATCCAAGAATTAAAATGCAAAAATATGTTTGGACCCGGATCCTACATGGTTTAAGAAAGGCAGTTGTTGACTTATAAATTGTAAATGTGAAAGGAAATCTTCTGCCCGACCCTACCTGATTCCTATTCGGCATTTGGATCCAAGAATTAAAATACATAAATATGTTTGGACCCGGATCCTACATTGTTTATGAAAGGCAGTTGTCGACTTGCAAATTGTAAAGGTGAAAGTAAATCTGCTACACGGCCCTAACTGTTTCTTTTTTGCATTTGGATCCAGGAATTACAATGCAAAAATATGTTTGGACCCGGATCCTACATGGTTTAATAAAGGGAGTTGTTAACTTATAAATTGTAAATGTGAAAGGATATCTGCTGCCCGACCCTACCTGATTCCTATTTGGCATTTGGATCCAGGAATTCAAATGCAAAAATATGTTTGGACCTGGATCCTACATGGTTTCTGAAAGGCAATGTTGACTTATAAATTGTAAAGGTGAAAGAAAATCTGCTACCCGGGCCTACCTGGTTTCTATTTGGCATATGGATCCTGGAAATAAAATGCAAAAATATGTTTGGACCCGGACCCTTCATGGTTTCTAAAAGGCAGTTGTCGACTTGAAAATTGTAAAGGTGAAAGTAAATCTGCTACCCGGCCCTAACATGTTCGTTTTTGCATTTGGATCCAGGAATTACAATGCAAAAATATGTTTGGACCCGGATCCTACATGGTTTCAGAAATGCAGTTGTTGACTTATAAATTGTAAAGGTGAAAGGAAATCTGCTGCCCGACCCTACCTGATTCCTATTTGGCATTTGGATCCAGGAATTAAAATGCAAAAATATGTTTGGACACGGATCCTACTTGGTTTCTGAAAGGCAGTTGTCGACTTGCAAATTGTAAAGGTGAAAGTAAATCTGCTACCCGGCGCTACCTGGTTCCTATTTTGCATTTGGATGCAGGAATTAAAATGCAAAAATATGTTTGGACCCGGATTCTACCTTGTTTCAGAAAGGCAGTTGTTGACTTATAAATTGTAAAGGTGAAAGGAAATCTTCTGCCCGACCCTACCTGATTCCTATTTGGCATTTGGATCCAGGAATTAAAATACATAAATATGTTTGGACCCGGATCCTACATGGTTTCTGAAAGGCAGTTGTCGACTTGCAAATTGTAAAGGTGAAAGTAAATCTGCTACCCGGCCCTAACTGGTTCCTTTTTGCATTTGGATCCAGGAATTACAATGCAAAAATATGTTTGGACCCGGATCCTACATGGTTTCTGAAAGGCAGTTGTTGACTTATAAATTGTAAAGGTGAAAGAAAATCTGCTACCCGGCCCTACCTGGTTCCTATTTTGCATTTGGATCCAGGAATTAAAATGCAAAAATATGTTTGGACCCGGATCCTACATGGTTTCAGAAATGCAGTTGTTGACTTATAAATTGTAAAGGTGAAAGGAAATCTGCTTTCCGACCCTACCTGATTCCTATTTGGCATTTGGACCAGGAATTAAAATACAAAAATATGTTTGGACCCAGATCCTACATGGTTTCTGAAAGGCAGTTGAAAACTTGCAAATTGTAAAGGTGAAAGTAAATCTGCTACCCGGCCCTAACTGGTTCCTTTTTGCATTTGGATCCAGGAATTACGATGTAAAAATATGTTTGGTCCCGGATCCTACATGGTTTCAGAAATGCAGTTGTTGACTTATAAATTGTAAAGGTGAAAGAAAATCTGCTACCCGGCCCTACCTGGTTCCTATTTTGCATTTGGATCCAGGAATTAAAATGCAAAAATATGTTTGGACACGGATCCTACTTGGTTTCTGAAAGGCAGTTGTCGACTTGCAAATTGTAAAGGTGAAAGTAAATCTGCTACCCGGCCCTAACTGGTTCCTTTTTGCATTTGGATCCAGGAATTACAATGCAAAAATATGTTTGGACCCGGATCCTACATGGTTTAAGAAAGGCATTTGTTGACTTATAAATTGTAAAGGTGAAAGAAAATCTGCTACCCGGGCCTACCTGGTTTCTATTTGGCATATGGATCCTGGAAATAAAATGCAAAAATATGTTTGGACCCGGATCCTTCATGGTTTCTAAAAGGCAGTTGTCGACTTTCAATTTGTAAAGGTGAAAGTAAATCTGCGACCCGGCCCTAACTTGTTCCTTTTTGCATTTGGATCCAGGAATTACAATGCAAAAATATGTTTGGACCCGGATCCTACATGGTTTCAGAAATGCAGTTGTTGACTTATAAATTGTAAATGTGAAAGGATATCTGCTGCCTGACCCTACCTGGTTCCTATTTGGCATTTGGATCCAGGAATTAAAATACATAAATATGTTTGGACCCGGATCCTACATGGTTTCAGGAAGGCAGTTGTTGACTTATAAATTGTGAAGGTGAAAGTAAATCTGCTACCCGGCGCTACCTGGTTCCTATTTTGCATTTGGATGCAGGAATTAAAATGCAAAAATATGTTTGGACCCGGATTCTACCTTCTTTCAGAAAGGCAGTTGTTGACTTATAAATTTTAAAGGTGAAAGGAAATCTTCAGCCCGACCCTACCTGATTCCTATTTGGCATTTGGATCCAAGAATTAAAATACATAAATATGTTTGGACCCGGATCCTACATGGTTTCAGAAAGGCAGTTGTTGAATTATAAATTGTAAAGGTGAAAGAAAATCTGCTACCTGGCCCTACCTGGATCCTATTCTGCATTTGGATCCAGGAATTAAAATGCAAAAATATGTTTGGAATCGGATCCTACATGGTTTCTGAAAGGCAGTTGTTGACTTATAAATTGTAAATGTGAAAGGAAATCTTCTGCCCGACCCTACCTGATTCCTATTCGGCAATTGGATCCAAGAATTAAAATACATAAATATGTTTGGACCCGGATCCTACATGGTTTCTGAAAGGCAGTTGAAAACTTGCAAATTTTAAAGGTGAAAGTAAATCTGCTACCCGGCCCTAAATGGTTCCTTTTTGCATTTGGATCCAGGAATTACAATGTAAAAATATGTTTGGACCCGGATCCTACATGGTTTAAGAAAGGCAGTTGTTGACTTATAAATTGTAAATGTGAAAGAAAATCTGCTGCCCGACCCTACCTGGTTTCTATTTGGCATGTGGATCCAAGAATTCAAATGCAAAAATATGTTTGGACCCGGATCCTACATGGTATCTGAAAGGCAGTTGTCGACTTGCAAATTGTAAATGTGAAAGTAAATCTGCTACCCGGCCCTAACTGGTTCCTTTTTGCATTTGGATCCAGGAATTTCAATGCAAAAATATGTTTGGACCCGGATCCTTTATGGTTTCTAAAAGGCAGTTATTGACTTATAAATTGCAAAGGTGAAAGAAAATCTGCTGCACGACCCTACCTCGTTCCTATTTGGCATGTGGATCCAAGAATTAAAATGCAAAAATATGTTTGGACCCGGATCCTACATGGTTTAAGAAAGGCAGTTGTTGACTTATAAATTGTAAAGTTGAAAGAAAATCTGGTACCCGGGCCTACCTGGTTTCTATTTGGCATATGGATCCAGGAATAAAAATGCAAAAATATGTTTGGACCCGGATCCTACATGGTATCTGAAAGGCAGTTGTAGACTTGCAAATTGTAAATGTGAAAGTAAATCTGCTACCCGGCCCTAACTGGTTCCTTTTTGCATTTGGATCCAGGAATTTCAATGCAAAAATATGTTTGGACCCGGATCCTTTATGGTTTCTAAAAGGCAGTTATTGACTTATAAATTGTAAAGGTGAAAGAAAATCTGCTGCCCGACCCTACCTGGTTCCTATTTGGCATGTGGATCCAAGAATTAAAATGCAAAAATATGTTTGGACCCGAATGCTTTATGGTTTCTAAAAGGCAGTTGTTGACTTATAAATTGTAAAGTTGAAAGAAAATCTGCTACCCGGGCCTACCTGGTTTCTATTTGGCATATGGATCCAGGAATAAAAATGCAAAAATATGTTTGGACCCGGATCCTACATGATATCTGAAAGGCAGTTGTCGACTTGCAAATTGTAAATGTGAAAGTAAATCTGCTACCCGGCCCTAACTGGTTCCTTTTTGCATTTGGATCCAGGAATTTCAATGCAAAAATATGTTTGGACCCGGATCCTTCATGGTTTCTAAAAGGCAGTTGTTGACTCATAAATTGTAAAGGTGAAAAAAAATCTGCTGCCCGACCCTACCTGGTTCCTATTTGGCATTTGGATCCAGGAATAAAAAGGCAAAAATATGTTTGGAACCGGATCCTACATGGTATCTGAAAGGCAGTTGTCGACTTGCAAATTGTAAAGGTGAAAGTAAATCTGCTACCCGGCCCTAACTGGTTCCTTTTTGCAATTGGATCCAGGAATTTAATGCAAAAATATGTTTGGACCCGGATCCTACATGGTTTAAGAAAGGCAGTTGTTGTCTTATAAATTGTAAAGGTGAAAGAAAATCTGCTACCCGGGCCTACCTGGTTTCTATTTGGCATATGGATCCTGGAAATAAAATGCAAAAATATGTTTGGACCCAGATCCTTCATGGTTTCTAAAAGGCAGTTGTCGACTTGCAAATTATAAAGGTGAAAGTAAATCTGCTACCCGGCCCTAACATGTTCCTTTTTGCATTTGGATCCAGGAATTACAATGCAAAAATATGTTTGGACCCGGATCCTACATGGTTTAAGAAAGGCAGTTGTTGACTTATAAATTGTAAATGTTAAAGTAAATATGCTGCCCGACCCTACCTGGTTCCTATTTGGCATTTGGATCCAGGAATTAAAATACATAAATAAGTTTGGACCCGGATCCTACATGGTTTCTGAAAGGCAGTTGTTGACTTATAAATTGTAAAGGTGAAAGTAAATCTGCTACCCGGCGCTACCTGGTTCCTATTTTGCATTTGGATGCAGGAATTAAAATGCAAAAATATGTTTGGACCCGGATTCTACCTTGTTTCAGAAACGCAGTTGTTGACTTATAAATTGTAAAGGTGAAAGGAAATCTTCTGCCCGACCCTACCTGATTCCTATTTGGCATTTGGATCCAGGAATTAAAATACATAAATATGTTTGGACCCGGATCCTACATGGTTTCAGAAAGGAAGTTGTTGACTTATAAATTGTAAAGGTGAAAGAAAATCTGCTACCCGGCCCTACCTGGATCCTATTCTGCATTTGGATCCAGGAATTAAAATGCAAAAATATGTTTGGAACCGGATCCTACATGGTTTCTGAAAGGCAGTTGTTGACTTATAAATTGTAAATGTGAAAGGAAATCTTCTGCCCGACCCTACCTGATTCCTATTCGGCAATTGGATCCAAGAACTAAAATACATAAATATGTTTGGACCCGGATCCTACATGGTTTCTGAAAGGCAGTTGAAAACTTGCAAATTTTAAAGGTGAAAGTATATCTGCTACCCGGCCCTAACAGGTTCCTTTTTGCAATTGGATACAGGAATTACAATGCAAAAATATGTTTGGACCCGGATCCTACATGGTTTAAGAAAGGCAGTTGTTGACTTATAAATTGTAAAGGTGAAAGGAAATCTGCTGCCCGACCCTACCTGATTCCTATTTGGCATGTGGATCCAAGAATTAAAATGCAAAAATATGTTTGGACCCGGATCCTACATGGTTTAAGAAAGGCAGTTGTTGACTTATAAATTGTAAATGTGAAAGGAAATCTTCTGCCCGACCCTACCTGATTCCTATTCGGCATTTGGATCCAAGAATTAAAATACATAAATATGTTTGGACCCGGATCCTACATTGTTTCTGAAAGGCAGTTGTCGACTTGCAAATTGTAAAGGTGAAAGTAAATCTGCTACCCGGCCCTAACAGTTTCTTTTTTGCATTTGGATCCAGGAATTACAATGCAAAAATATGTTTGGACCCGGATCCTACATGGTTTAAGAAAGGCAGTTGTTAACTTATAAATTGTAAATGTGAAAGGATATCTGCTGCCCGACCCTACCTGATTCCTATTTGGCATTTGGATCCAGGAATTCAAATGCAAAAATATGTTTGGACCTGGATCCTACATGGTTTCTGAAAGGCAATGTTGACTTATAAATTGTAAAGGTGAAAGAAAATCTGCTACCCGGGCCTACCTGGTTTCTATTTGGCATATGGATCCTGGAAATAAAATGCAAAAATATGTTTGGACCCGGACCCTTCATGGTTTCTAAAAGGCAGTTGTCGACTTGAAAATTGTAAAGGTGAAAGTAAATCTGCTACCCGGCCCTAACATGTTCGTTTTTGCATTTGGATCCAGGAATTACAATGCAAAAATATGTTTGGACCCGGATCCTACATGGTTTAAGAAAGGCAGTTGTTGACTTATAAATTGTAAAAGTGAAAGGATATCTGCTGCCCGACCCTACCTGATTCCTATTTGGCATTTGGATCCAGGAATTAAAATGCAAAAATATGTTTGGACACGGATCCTACTTGGTTTCTGAAAGGCAGTTGTCGACTTGCAAATTGTAAAGGTGAAAGTAAATCTGCTACCCGGCGCTACCTGGTTCCTATTTTGCATTTGGATGCAGGAATTAAAATGCAAAAATATGTTTGGACCCGGATTCTACCTTGTTTCAGAAAGGCAGTTGTTGACTTATAAATTGTAAAGGTGAAAGGAAATCTTCTGCCCGACCCTACCTGATTCCTATTTGGCATTTGGATCCAGGAATTAAAATACATAAATATGTTTGGACCCGGATCCTACATGGTTTCTGAAAGGCAGTTGTCGACTTGCAAATTGTAAAGGTGAAAGTAAATCTGCTACCCGGCCCTAACTGGTTCCTTTTTGCATTTGGATCCAGGAATTAAAATACAAAAATATGTTTTGACCCGGATCCTACATGGTTTCTGAAAGGCAGTTGTTGACTTATAAATTGTAAAGGTGAAAGAAAATCTGCTACCCGGCCCTACCTGGTTCCTATTTTGCATTTGGATCCAGGAATTAAAATGCAAAAATATGTTTGGACCCGGATCCTACATGGTTTCAGAAATGCAGTTGTTGACTTATAAATTGTAAAGGTGAAAGGAAATCTGCTGCCCGACCCCACCTGATTCCTATTTGGCATTTGGACCAGGAATTAAAATACAAAAATATGTTTGGACCCAGATCCTACATGGTTTCTGAAAGGCAGTTGAAAACTTGAAAATTGTAAAGGTGAAAGTAAATCTGCTACCCGGCCCTAACTGGTTCCTTTTTGCATTTGGATCCAGGAATTACGATGTAAAAATATGTTTGGTCCCGGATCCTACATGGTTTCAGAAATGCAGTTGTTGACTTATAAATTGTAAAGGTGAAAGAAAATCTGCTACCCGGCCCTACCTGGTTCCTATTTTGCATTTGGATCCAGGAATTAAAATGCAAAAATATGTTTGGACACGGATCCTACTTGGTTTCTGAAAGGCAGTTGTCGACTTGCAAATTGTAAAGGTGAAAGTAAATCTGCTACCCGGCCCTAACTGGTTCCTTTTTGCATTTGGATCCAGGAATTACAATGCAAAAATATGTTTGGACCCGGATCCTACATGGTTTAATAAAGGCAGTTGTTAACTTATAAATTGTAAAGGTGAAAGAAAATCTGCTACCCGGGCCTACCTGGTTTCTATTTGGCATATGGATCCTGGAAATAAAATGCAAAAATATGTTTGGACCCGGATCCTTCATGGTTTCTAAAAGGCAGTTGTCGACTTGCAAATTGTAAAGGTGAAAGTAAATCTGCTACCCGGCCCTAACATGTTCCTTTTTGCATTTGGATCCAGGAATTACAATGCAAAAATATGTTTGGACCCGGATCCTACATGGTTTAATAAAGGCAGTTGTTGACTTATAAATTGTAAATGTGAAAGGAAATCTGCTGCCCGACCCTACCTGGTTCCTATTTGGCATTTGGATCCAGGAATTAAAATACATAAATATGTTTGGACCCGGATCCTACATGGTTTCAGAAATGCAGTTGTCGACTTATAAATAATAAAGGTGAAAGTAAATCTGCTACCCGGCGCTACCTGGTTCCTATTTTGCATTTGGATGCAGGAATTAAAATGCAAAAATATGTTTGGACCCGGATTCTACCTTGTTTCAGAAAGGCAGTTGTTGACTTATAAATTGTAAAGGTGAAAGGAAATCTTCTGCCCGACCCTACCTGATTCCTATTTGGCATTTGGATCCAGGAATTAAAATACATAAATATGTTTGGACCCTGATCCTACATGGTTTCAGAAAGGCAGTTGTTGAATTATAAATTGTAAAGGTGAAAGAAAATCTGCTACCTGGCCCTACCTGGATCCTATTCTGCATTTGGATCCAGGAATTAAAATGCAAAAATATCTTTGGACCCAGATCCTACATGGTTTCTGAAAGGCAGTTGAAAACTTGCAAATTGTATAGGTGAAAGTAAATCTGTTACCCGGCCCAAACTGGTTCCTTTTTGCATTTGGATCCAGGAATTTCAATGCAAAAATATGTTTGGACCCGGATCCTTCATGGTTTCTAAAAGGCAGTTGTTGACTCATAAATTGTAAAGGTGAAAAAAAATCTGCTGCCCGACCCTACCTGGCTCCTATTTGGCATTTGCATCCAGGAATTAAAATGCAAAAATATGTTTGGACCCGGATACTACATGGTATCTGAAAGGCAGTTGTCGACTTTCAAATTGTAAAGGTGAAAGTAATTCTGCTATCCGGCCCTAACTGGTTCCTTTTTGCAATTGGATCCAGGAATTACAATGCAAAAATATGTTTGGACCCGGATCCTACATGGTTTAAGAAAGGCAGTTGTTGTCTTATAAATTGTAAAGGTGAAAGAAAATCTGCTACCCGGGCCTACCTGGTTTCTATTTGGCATATGGATCCTGGAAATAAAATGCAAAAATATGTTTGGACCCGGATCCTTCATGGTTTCTAAAAGGCAGTTGTCGACTTGCAAATTATAAAGGTGAAAGTAAATCTGCTACCCGGCCCTAACATGTTCCTTTTTGCATTTGGATCCAGGAATTACAATGCAAAAATATGTTTGGACCCGGATCCTACATGGTTTAAGAAAGGCAGTTGTTGACTTATAAATTGTAAATGTGAAAGGATATCTGCTGCCCGACCCTACCTGGTTCCTATTTGGCATTTGGATCCAGGAATTAAAATACATAAATATGTTTGGACCCGGATCCTACATGGTTTCAGAAATGCAGTTGTTGACTTATAAATTGTAAAGGTGAAAGTAAATCTGCTACCCGGCGCTACCTGGTTCCTATTTTGCATTTGGATGCAGGAATTAAAATGCAAAAATATGTTTGGACCCGGATTCTACCTTGTTTCAGAAATGCAGTTGTTGACTTATAAATTGTAAAGGTGAAAGGAAATCTTCTGCCCGACCCTACCTGATTCCTATTTGGCATTTGGATCCAGGAATTAAAATACATAAATATGTTTGGACCCGGATCCTACATGGTTTCAGAAAGGAAGTTGTTGACTTATAAATTGTAAAGGTGAAAGAAAATCTGCTACCCGGCCCTACCTGGATCCTATTCTGCATTTGGATCCAGGAATTAAAATGCAAAAATATGTTTGGAACCGGATCCTACATGGTTTCTGAAAGGCAGTTGTTGACTTATAAATTGTAAATGTGAAAGGAAATCTTCTGCCCGACCCTACCTGATTCCTATTCGGCAATTGGATCCAAGAACTAAAATACATAAATATGTTTGGACCCGGATCCTACATGGTTTCTGAAAGGCAGTTGAAAACTTGCAAATTTTAAAGGTGAAAGTATATCTGCTACCCGGCCCTAACAGGTTCCTTTTTGCAATTGGATACAGGAATTACAATGCAAAAATATGTTTGGACCCGGATCCTACATGGTTTAAGAAAGGCAGTTGTTGACTTATAAATTGTAAAGGTGAAAGGAAATCTGCTGCCCGACCCTACCTGATTCCTATTTGGCATGTGGATCCAAGAATTAAAATGCAAAAATATGTTTGGACCCGGATCCTACATGGTTTAAGAAAGGCAGTTGTTGACTTATAAATTGTAAATGTGAAAGGAAATCTTCTGCCCGACCCTACCTGATTCCTATTCGGCATTTGGATCCAAGAATTAAAATACATAAATATGTTTGGACCCGGATCCTACATTGTTTCTGAAAGGCAGTTGTCGACTTGCAAATTGTAAAGGTGAAAGTAAATCTGCTACCCGGCCCTAACAGTTTCTTTTTTGCATTTGGATCCAGGAATTACAATGCAAAAATATGTTTGGACCCGGATCCTACATGGTTTAAGAAAGGCAGTTGTTGACTTATAAATTGTAAATGTGAAAGGATATCTGCTGCCCGACCCTACCTGATTCCTATTTGGCATTTGGATCCAGGAATTCAAATGCAAAAATATGTTTGGACCTGGATCCTACATGGTTTCTGAAAGGCAGTTGTTGACTTATAAATTGTAAAGGTGAAAGAAAATCTGCTACCCGGGCCTACCTGGTTTCTATTTGGCATATGGATCCTGGAAATAAAATGCAAAAATATGTTTGGACCCGGACCCTTCATGGTTTCTAAAAGGCAGTTGTCGACTTGAAAATTGTAAAGGTAAAAGTAAATCTGCTACCCGGCCCTAACATGTTCGTTTTTGCATTTGGATCCAGGAATTACAATGCAAAAATATGTTTGGACCCGGATCCTACATGGTTTAAGAAAGGCAGTTGTTGACTTATAAATTGTAAATGTGAAAGGATATCTGCTGCCCGACCCTACCTGGTTCCTATTTGGCATTTGGATCCAGGAATTAAAATGCAAAAATATGTTTGGACACGGATCCTACTTGGTTTCTGAAAGGCAGTTGTCGACTTGCAAATTGTAAAGGTGAAAGTAAATCTGCTACCCGGCGCTACCTGGTTCCTATTTTGCATTTGGATGCAGGAATTAAAATGCAAAAATATGTTTGGACCCGGATTCTACCTTGTTTCAGAAAGGCAGTTGTTGACTTATAAATTGTAAAGGTGAAAGGAAATCTTCTGCCCGACCCTACCTGATTCCTATTTGACATATGGATACAGGAATTAAAATACATAAATATTTTTGGAACGGGATCCTACTTGGTTTCGGAATGGCTGTTTTGTACTTGAAAATTGTAAAGTTTAAAGAAAATCTGGTACCGGGGCGTAACTGGTTCCTTTTTGCATTTGGATGCAGGAATTAAAATACAAAAATTTGTTTGGACCCGGATCCTACATGGTTTCTGAAAGGCAGTTGTTGACTTATAAATTGTAAAGGTGAAAGAAAATCTTCTACCCGGCCCTACCTGGTTCCTATTTTGCATTTGGATCCAGGAATTACGATGTAAAAATATGTTTGGTCCCGGATCCTACATGGTTTCAGAAATGCAGTTGTTGACTTATAAATTGTAAAGGTGAAAGAAAATCTGCTACCCGGCCCTACCTGGTTCCTATTTTGCATTTGGATCCAGGAATTAAAATGCAAAAATATGTTTGGACCCGGATCCTACATGGTTTCTGAAAGGCAGTTGTTGACTTATAAATTGTAAAGGTGAAAGAAAATCTGCTACCCGGCCCTACCTGGTTCCTATTTTGCATTTGGATCCAGGAATTAAAATGCAAAAATATGTTTGGACCCGGATTCTACCTTGTTTCAGAAAGGCAGTTGTTGACTTATAAATTGTAAAGGTGAAAGGAAATCTTCTGCCCGACCCTACCTGATTCCTATTTGGCATTTGGATCCAGGAATTAAAATGCAAAAATATGTTTGGACCCGGATCCTTTATGGTTTCTAAAAGGCAGTTATTGACTTATAAATTGTAAAGGTGAAAGTTAATAGGCTGCCCGACCCTACCTGGTTCCTATTTGGCATTTGGATCCAGGAATAAAAATGCAAAAATATGTTTGGACCCGGATCCTTTATGGTTTCTAAAAGGCAGTTATTGACTTATAAATTGTAAAGGTGAAAGAAAATCTGCTACCCGGTCCTAACTGGTTCCTTTTTGCATTTGGATCCAGGAATTACAATGCAAAAATATGTTTGGACCCGGATCCTACCTGGTTTAAGAAAGGCAGTTGTTGGCTTATAAATTGTAAATGTGAAAGAAAATCTGCTGCCCGACCCTACCTGGTTCCTATTTGGCATTTGGATACAGGAATTCAAATGCAAAAATATGTTTGGACCTGGATCCTACATGGTTTCTGAAAGGCAGTTGTTGACTTATAAATTGTAAAGGTGAAAGAAAATCTGCTACCCGGGCCCACCTGGTTTCTATTTGGCATATGGATCCTGGAAATAAAATGCAAAAATATGTTTGGACCCGGAACCTTCATGGTTTAAGAAAGGCAGTTGTTGACTTATAAATTGTAGAGGTGAAAGGAAATCTTCTGCCCGAACCTACCTGGTTCCTATTTGGCATTTGGATCCAGGAATAAAAATGCAAAAATATGTTTGGACCTGGATCCTTCATGGTTTCTAAAAGGCAGTTATTGATTTATAAATTGTAAAGGTGAAAGAAAATCTTCTGCCCGACCCTACCTGATTCCTATTTGGCATTTGGATCCAGGAATTAAAATGCAAAAATATGTTTGGACCCGGATCCTTTATGGTTACTAAAAGGCAGTTATTGACTTATAAATTGTAAAGGTGAAAGAAAATCTGCTGCCCGACCCTACCTGGTTCCTATTTGGCATTTGGATCCAGGAATAAAAATGCAAAAATATGTTTGGACCTGGATCCTTCATGGTTTCTAAAAGGCAGTTATTGATTTATAAATTGTAAAGGTGAAAGAAAATCTGCTACCCGGCCCTAACATGTTCCTTTTTTGCATTTGGATCCAGGAATTAAAATGCAAAAATATGTTTGGACACGGATCCTACATGGTTTAATAAAGGCAGTTGTTGACTTATAAATTGTAAATGTGAAAGGATATCTGCTGCCCGACCCTACCTGATTCCTATTTGGCATTTGGATCCAGGAATTCAAATGCAAAAATATGTTTGGACCTGGATCCTACATGGTTTCTGAAAGGCAGTTGTTGACTTATAAATTGTAAAGGTGAAAGAAAATCTCCTACCCGGGCCTACCTGGTTTCTATTTGGCATATGGATCCTGGAAATAAAATGCAAAAATATGTTTGGACCCGGAACCTTCATGGTTTAAGAAAGGCAGTTGTTGACTTATAAATTGTAAATGTGAAAGAAAATCTGCTGCCCGACCCTACCTGGTTCCTATTTGGCATTTGGATCCAGGAATTACAATGCAAAAATATGTTTGGACCCGGATCCTTTATGGTTCCTAAAAGGCAGTTGTTGACTTATAAATTGTAAAGTTGAAAGAAAATCTGCTACCTGACCCTACCTGGTTCCTATTTGGCATTTGGATCCAGGAATAAAAATGCAAAAATATGTTTGGACCCGGATCCTTCATGGTTTCTAAAAGGCAGTTATTGATTTATAAATTGTAAAGGTGAAAGAAAATCTGCTACCCGGCCCTAACTGGTTCCTTTTTGCATTTGGATCCAGGAAATACAATGCAAAAATATGTTTGGACCCGGATCGTACCTGGTTTAAGAAAGGCAGTTGTTGACTTATAAATTGTAAAGTTGAAAGAAAATCTGCTACCCGGGCGTACCTGGTTCCTATTTGGCATTTGGATACAGGAATTCAAATGCAAAAATATGTTTGGACCTGGATCCTACATGGTTTCTGAAAGGCAGTTGTTGACTTATAAATTGTAAAGGTGAAAGAAAATCTGCTACCCGGGCCCACCTGGTTTCTATTTGGCATATGGATCCTGGAAATAAAATGCAAAAATATGTTTGGACCCGGAACCTTCATGGTTTAAGAAAGGCAGTTGTTGACTTATAAATTGTAAAGGTGAAAGGAAATCTTCTGCCCGACCCTACCTGATTCCTATTTGGCATTTGGATCCAGGAATTAAAATGCAAAAATATGTTTGGACCCGGATCCTTTATGGTTACTAAAAGGCAGTTATTGACTTATAAATTGTAAAGGTGAAAGAAAATCTGCTGCCCGACCCTACCTGGTTCCTATTTGGCATTTGGATCCAGGAATAAAAATGCAAAAATATGTTTGGACCTGGATCCTTCATGGTTTCTAAAAGGCAGTTATTGATTTATAAATTGTAAAGGTGAAAGAAATCTGCTACCCGGCCCTAACATGTTCCTTTTTGCATTTGGATCCAGGAATTACAATGCAAAAATATGTTTGGACCCGGATCCTACATGGTTTAAGAAAGGCAGTTGTTGACTTATAAATTGTAAATGTGAAAGGATATCTGCTGCCCGACCCTACCTGATTCCTATTTGGCATTTGGATCCAGGAATTCAAATGCAAAAATATGTTTGGACCTGGATCCTACATGGTTTCTGAAAGGCAGTTGTTGACTTATAAATTGTAAAGGTGAAAGAAAATCTCCTACCCGGGCCTACCTGGTTTCTATTTGGCATATGGATCCTGGAAATAAAATGCAAAAATATGTTTGGACCCGGAACCTTCATGGTTTAAGAAAGGCAGTTGTTGACTTATAAATTGTAAATGTGAAAGAAAATCTGCTGCCCGACCCTACCTGGTTCCTATTTGGCATTTGGATCCAGGAATTACAATGCAAAAATATGTTTGGACCCGGATCCTTTATGGTTCCTAAAAGGCAGTTGTTGACTTATAAATTGTAAAGTTGAAAGAAAATCTGCTACCCGACCCTACCTGGTTCCTATTTGGCATTTGGATCCAGGAATAAAAATGCAAAAATATGTTTGGACCCGGATCCTTCATGGTTTCTAAAATGCAGTTATTGATTTATAAATTGTAAAGGTGAAAGAAAATCTGCTACCCGGCCCTAACTGGTTCCTTTTTGCATTTGGATCCAGGAAATACAATGCAAAAATATGTTTGGACCCGGATCGTACCTGGTTTAAGAAAGGCAGTTGTTGACTTATAAATTGTAAAGTTGAAAGAAAATCTGCTACCCGGGCGTACCTGGTTTCTATTTGGCATATGGATCCTGGAAATAAAATGCAAAAATATGTTTGGACCCGGAACCTTCATGGTTTAAGAAAGGCAGTTGTTGACTTATAAATTGTAAATGTGAAAGAAAATCTGCTACCCGGCCCTAACTGGTTCCTTTTTGCATTTGGATCCAGGAATTACAATGCAAAAATATGTTTGGACCCGGATCCTACATGGTTTAAGAAAGGCAGTTGTTGACTTATAAATTGTAAATGTGAAAGAAAATCTGCTGCCCGACCCTACCTGGTTCCTATTTGGCATGTGGATCCAAGAATTCAAATGCAAAAATATGTTTGGACCCGGATCCTACATTGTATCTGAAAGGCAGTTGTCGACTTGCAAATTGTAAAGGTGAAAGGAAATCTTCTGCCCGACCCTACCTGATTCCTATTCGGCATTTGGATCCAAGAATTAAAATAAATAAATATGTTTGGACCCGGATCCTACATGGTTTCTGAAAGGCAGTTGTCGACTTGCAAATTGTAAGGGTGAAAGTAAATCTGCTACCCGGCCCTAACTGGTTCCTTTTTGCATTTGGATCCAGGAATTACAATGCAAACATATGTTTGGACACGGATCCTACCTGGTTTAAGAAAGGCAGTTGTTGACCCTATAAATTGTAAATGTGAAAGAAAATCTGCTGCCCGAACCTACCTGGTTACTATTTGGCATTTGGATCCAGGAATAAAAATGCAAAAATATGTTTGGACCCGGATCCTTTATGGTTTCTAAAAGGCAGTTATTGACTTATAAATTGTAAAGGTGAAAGAAAATCTGCTCACCGACCCTACCTGGTTCCTATTTGGCATGTGGATCCAAGAATTAAAATGCAAAAATATGTTTGGACCCGGATTCTACCTTGTTTCAGAAAGGCAGTTGTTGACTTATAAATTGTAAAGGTGAAAGGAAATCTTCTGCCCGACCCTACCTGATTCCTATTTGGCATTTGGATCCAGGAATTAAAATACATAAATATGTTTGGACCCGGATCCTACATGGTTTCTGAAAGGCAGTTGTCGACTTGCAAATTGTAAAGGTGAAAGTAAATCTGCTACCCGGCCCTAACTGGTTCCTTTTTGCATTTGGATCCAGGAATTACAATGCAAAAATATGTTTGGACCCGGATCCTACATGGTTTAATAAAGGCAGTTGTTGACTTATAAATTGTAAATGTGAAAGGAAATCTGCTGCCCGACCCTACCTATTTCCTATTTTGCATTTGGATCCAGGAATTCAAATGCAAAAATATGTTTGGACCCGGATACTACATGGTTTCAGAAATGCAGTTGTTGACTTATAAATTGTAAAGGTGAAAGGAAATCTGCTTTCCGACCCTACCTGATTCCTATTTGGCATTTGGACCAGGAATTAAAATACAAAAATATGTTTGGACCCAGATCCTACATGGTTTCTGAAAGGCAGTTGAAAACTTGAAAATTGTAAAGGTGAAATTAAATCTGCTACCCGGCCCTAACGTGGTCCTTTTTGCATTTGGATCCAGGAATTAGAATGCAAAAATATGTTTGGACCCGGATCCTACATGGTTTAAGAAAGGCAGTTGTTGACTTATAAATTGTAAATGTGAAAGAAAATCTGCTACCCGGGCGTACCTGGTTTCTATTTGGCATATGGATCCTGGAAATAAAATGCAAAAATATGTTTGGACCCGGAACCTTCATGGTTTAAGAAAGGCAGTTGTTGACTTATAAATTGTAAATGTGAAAGAAAATCTGCTACCCGGGCCTACCTGGTTTCTATTTGGCATATGGATCCTGGAAATAAAATGCAAAAATATGTTTGGACCCGGAACCTTTATGGTTTAAGAAAGGCAGTTGTTGACTTATAAATTGTATATGTGAAAGAAAATCTGCTGCCCGACCCTACCTGGTTCCTATTTGGCATTTGGATCAAGGAATTACAATGCAAAAATATGTTTGGACCCGGATCCTTTATGGTTCCTAAAAGGCAGTTGTTGACTTATAAATTGTAAAGTTGAAAGAAAATCTGCTACCCGACCCTACCTGTTTCCTATTTGGCATTTGGATCCAGGAATAAAAATGCAAATATATGTTTGGACCCGGATCCTTCATGGTTTCTAAAAGGCAGTTATTGATTTATAAATTGTAAAGGTGAAAGAAAATCTGCTACCCGGCCCTAACTGGTTCCTTTTTGCATTTGGATCCAGGAAATACAATGCAAAAATATGTTTGGACCCGGATCCTACCTGGTTTAAGAAAGGCAGTTGTTGACTTATAAATTGTAAAGTTGAAAGAAAATCTGCTACCCGGGCCTACCTGGTTTCTATTTGGCATATGGATCCTGGAAATAAAATGCAAAAATATGTTTGGACCCGGAACCTTCATGGTTTAAGAAAGGCAGTTGTTGACTTATAATTTATAAAGGTGAAAGGAAATCTGCTGCCCGACCCTACCTGATTCCTATTTGGCATTTGGATCCAGGAATTAAAATGCAAAAATATGTTTGGACCCGGATCCTTTATGGTTTCTAAAAGGCAGTTATTGACTTATAAATTGTAAAGGTGAAAGAAAATCTGCTGCCCGACCCTCCCTGGTTCCTATTTGGCATTTGGATCCAGGAATAAAAATGCAAAAATATGTTTGGACCCGGATCCTTCATGGTTTCTAAAAGGCAGTTATTGATTTATAAATTGTAAAGGTGAAAGAAAATCTGCTACCCGGCCCTAACATGTTCCTTTTTGCATTTGGATCCAGGAATTACAATGCAAAAATATGTTTGGACCCGGATCCTACATGGTTTAAGAAAGGCAGTTGTTGACTTATAAATTGTAAATGTGAAAGGATATCTGCTGCCCGACCCTACCTGATTCCTATTTGGCATTTGGATCCAGGAATTCAAATGCAAAAATATGTTTGGACCTGGATCCTACATGGTTTCTGAAACGCAGTTGTTGACTTATAAATTGTAAAGGTGAAAGAAAATCTGCTACCCGGGCCTACCTGGTTTCTATTTGGCATATGGATCCTGGAAATATATTGCAAAAATATGTTTGGACCCGGAACCTTCATGGTTTAAGAAAGGCAGTTGTTGACTTATAAATTGTAAATGTGAAAGAAAATCTGCTGCGCGACCCTACCTGGTTCCTATTTGGCATTTGGATCCAGGAATTACAATGCAAAAATATGTTTGGACCCGGATCCTTTATGGTTCCTAAAAGGCAGTTGTTGACTTATAAATTGTAAAGTTGAAAGAAAATCTGCTACCCGACCCTACCTGGTTCCTATTTGGCATTTGGATCCAGGAATAAAAATGCAAAAATATGTTTGGACCCGGATCCTTCATGGTTTCTAACAGGCAGTTATTGATTTATAAATTGTAAAGGTGAAAGAAAAATCTGCTACCCGGCCCTAACTGGTTCCTTTTTGCATTTGGATCCAGGAAATACAATGCAAAAATATGTTTGGACCCGGATCCTACCTGGTTTAAGAAAGGCAGTTGTTGACTTATAAATTGTAAAGTTGAAAGAAAATCTGCTACCCGGGCGTACCTGGTTTCTATTTGGCATATGGATCCTGGAAATAAAATGCAAAAATATGTTTGGACCCGGATCCTTCATGGTTTCTAAAAGGCAGTTATTGATTTATAAATTGTAAAGGTGAAAGAAAATCTGCTACCCGGCCCTAACTGGTTCCTTTTTGCATTTGGATCCAGGAAATACAATGCAAAAATATGTTTGGACCCGGATCGTACCTGGTTTAAGAAAGGCAGTTGTTGACTTATAAATTGTAAAGTTGAAAGAAAATCTGCTACCCGGGCGTACCTGGTTCCTATTTGGCATTTGGATACAGGAATTCAAATGCAAAAATATGTTTGGACCTGTATCCTACATGGTTTCTGAAAGGCAGTTGTTGACTTATAAATTGTAAAGGTGAAAGAAAATCTGCTACCCGGGCCCACCTGGTTTCTATTTGGCATATGGATCCTGGAAATAAAATGCAAAAATATGTTTGGACCCGGAACCTTCATGGTTTAAGAAAGGCAGTTGTTGACTTATAAATTGTAAAGGTGAAAGGAAATCTTCTGCCCGAACCTACCTGGTTCCTATTTGGCATTTGGATCCAGGAATAAAAATGCAAAAATATGTTTGGACCTGGATCCTTCATGGTTTCTAAAAGGCAGTTATTGATTTATAAATTGTAAAGGTGAAAGAAAATCTTCTGCCCGACCCTACCTGATTCCTATTTGGCATTTGGATCCAGGAATTAAAATGCAAAAATATGTTTGGACCCGGATCCTTTATGGTTACTAAAAGGCAGTTATTGACTTATAAATTGTAAAGGTGAAAGAAAATCTGCTGCCCGACCCTACCTGGTTCCTATTTGGCATTTGGATCCAGGAATAAAAATGCAAAAATATGTTTGGACCTGGATCCTTCATGGTTTCTAAAAGGCAGTTATTGATTTATAAATTGTAAAGGTGAAAGAAAATCTGCTACCCGGCCCTAACATGTTCCTTTTTGCATTTGGATCCAGGAATTACAATGCAAAAATATGTTTGGACCCGGATCCTACATGGTTTAAGAAAGGCAGTTGTTGACTTATAAATTGTAAATGTGAAAGGATATCTGCTGCCCGACCCTACCTGATTCCTATTTGGCATTTGGATCCAGGAATTCAAATGCAAAAATATGTTTGGACCTGGATCCTACATGGTTTCTGAAAGGCAGTTGTTGACTTATAAATTGTAAAGGTGAAAGAAAATCTCCTACCCGGGCCTACCTGGTTTCTATTTGGCATATGGATCCTGGAAATAAAATGCAAAAATATGTTTGGACCCGGAACCTTCATGGTTTAAGAAAGGCAGTTGTTGACTTATAAATTGTAAATGTGAAAGAAAATCTGCTGCCCGACCCTACCTGGTTCCTATTTGGCATTTGGATCCAGGAATTACAATGCAAAAATATGTTTGGACCCGGATCCTTTATGGTTCCTAAAAGGCAGTTGTTGACTTATAAATTGTAAAGTTGAAAGAAAATCTGCTACCCGACCCTACCTGGTTCCTATTTGGCATTTGGATCCAGGAATAAAAATGCAAAAATATGTTTGGACCCGGATCCTTCATGGTTTCTAAAATGCAGTTATTGATTTATAAATTGTAAAGGTGAAAGAAAATCTGCTACCCGGCCCTAACAGGTTCCTTTTTGCATTTGGATCCAGGAAATACAATGCAAAAATATGTTTGGACCCGGATCGTACCTGGTTTAAGAAAGGCAGTTGTTGACTTATAAATTGTAAAGTTGAAAGAAAATCTGCTACCCGGGCGTACCTGGTTTCTATTTGGCATATGGATCCTGGAAATAAAATGCAAAAATATGTTTGGACCCGGAACCTTCATGGTTTAAGAAAGGCAGTTGTTGACTTATAAATTGTAAATGTGAAAGAAAATCTGCTACCCGGCCCTAACTGGTTCCTTTTTGCATTTGGATCCAGGAATTACAATGCAAAAATATGTTTGGACCCGGATCCTACATGGTTTAAGAAAGGCAGTTGTTGACTTATAAATTGTAAATGTGAAAGAAAATCTGCTGCCCGACCCTACCTGGTTCCTATTTGGCATGTGGATCCAAGAATTCAAATGCAAAAATATGTTTGGACCCGGATCCTACATTGTATCTGAAAGGCAGTTGTCGACTTGCAAATTGTAAAGGTGAAAGGAAATCTTCTGCCCGACCCTACCTGATTCCTATTCGGCATTTGGATCCAAGAATTAAAATAAATAAATATGTTTGGACCCGGATCCTACATGGTTTCTGAAAGGCAGTTGTCGACTTGCAAATTGTAAAGGTGAAAGTAAATCTGCTACCCGGCCCTAACTGGTTCCTTTTTGCATTTGGATCCAGGAATTACAATGCAAACATATGTTTGGACACGGATCCTACCTGGTTTAAGAAAGGCAGTTGTTGACCCTATAAATTGTAAATGTGAAAGAAAATCTGCTGCCCGAACCTACCTGGTTCCTATTTGGCATTTGGATCCAGGAATAAAAATGCAAAAATATGTTTGGACCCGGATCCTTTATGGTTTCTAAAAGGCAGTTATTGACTTATAAATTGTAAAGGTGAAAGAAAAATCTGCTGCCCGACCCTACCTGGTTCCTATTTGGCATGTGGATCCAAGAATTAAAATGCAAAAATATATTTGGACCCGGATACTACATGGATTAAGAAATGCATTTGTTGACTTATAAATTGTAAATGTGAAAGGAAATCTCCTGCCCGACCCTACCTGATTCCTATTTGGCATTTGGATCCAAGAATTAAAATAAATAAATATGTTTGGACCCGGATCCTACATGGTTTCTGAAAGGCAGTTGTTGACTTTCAAATTGTAAAGGTGAAAGTAAATCTGCTACCCGGCCCTAACTGGTTCAATTTTGCATTTGTATCCAGGAATTACAATGCAAAAATATGTTTGGACCCGGAACCTTCATGGTTTAAGAAAGGCAGTTGTTGACTTATAAATTGTAAATGTGAAAGGAAATCTGCTGCCCGACCCTACCTATTTCCTATTTTGCATTTGGATCCAGGAATTCAAATGCAAAAATATGTTTGGACCCGGATCCTACATGGTTTCAGAAATGCAGTTGTTGACTTATAAATTGTAAAGGTGAAAGGAAATCTGCTGCCCGACCCTACCTGATTCCTATTTGGCATTTGGACCAGGAATTAAAATACAAAAATATGTTTGGACCCAGATCCTACATGGTTTCTGAAAGGCTGTTGAAAACTTGCAAATTGTAAAGGTGAAAGTAAATCTGTTACCCGGCCCTAACATGTTCCTTTTTGCTTTTGGATCCAGGAATTAACATGCAAAAATTTGTTTGGACCCGGATCCTACATGGTTTAAGAAAGGCAGTTGTTGACTTATAAATTGTAAATGTGAAAGAAAATCTGCTACCCGGGCGTACCTGGTTTCTATTTGGCATATGGATCCTGGAAATAAAATGCAAAAATATGTTTGGACCCGGAACCTTCATGGTTTAAGAAAGGCAGTTGTTGACTTATAAATTGTAAATGTGAAAGAAAATCTGCTACCCGGGCCTACCTGGTTTCTATTTGGCATATGGATCCTGGAAATAAAATGCAAAAATATGTTTGGACCCGGAACCTTTATGGTTTAAGAAAGGCAGTTGTTGACTTATAAATTGTATATGTGAAAGAAAATCTGCTGCCCGACCCTACCTGGTTCCTATTTGGCATTTGGATCAAGGAATTACAATGCAAAAATATGTTTGGACCCGGATCCTTTATGGTTCCTAAAAGGCAGTTGTTGACTTATAAATTGTAAAGTTGAAAGAAAATCTGCTACCCGACCCTACCTGTTTCCTATTTGGCATTTGGATCCAGGAATAAAAATGCAAATATATGTTTGGACCCGGATCCTTCATGGTTTCTAAAAGGCAGTTATTGATTTATAAATTGTAAAGGTGAAAGAAAATCTGCTACCCGGCCCTAACTGGTTCCTTTTTGCATTTGGATCCAGGAAATACAATGCAAAAATATGTTTGGACCCGGATCCTACCTGGTTTAAGAAAGGCAGTTGTTGACTTATAAATTGTAAAGTTGAAAGAAAATCTGCTACCCGGGCCTACCTGGTTTCTATTTGGCATATGGATCCTGGAAATAAAATGCAAAAATATGTTTGGACCCGGATCCTACATGGATTCAGAAATGCAGTTCTTGACTTATAATTTATAAAGGTGAAAGGAAATCTGCTGCCCGACCCTACCTGATTCCTATTTGGCATTTGGATCCAGGAATTAAAATGCAAAAATATGTTTGGACCCGGATCCTTTATGGTTTCTAAAAGGCAGTTATTGACTTATAAATTGTAAAGGTGAAAGAAAATCTGCTGCCCGACCCTCCCTGGTTCCTATTTGGCATTTGGATCCAGGAATAAAAATGCAAAAATATGTTTGGACCCGGATCCTTCATGGTTTCTAAAAGGCAGTTATTGATTTATAAATTGTAAAGGTGAAAGAAAATCTGCTACCCGGCCCTAACATGTTCCTTTTTGCATTTGGATCCAGGAATTACAATGCAAAAATATGTTTGGACCCGGATCCTACATGGTTTAATAAAGGCAGTTGTTGACTTATAAATTGTAAAGGTGAAAGAAAATCTGCTGCCCGACCCTACCTGATTCCTATTTTGCATTTGGATCCAGGAATTAAAATGCAAAAATATGTTTGGACCCGGATCCTACATGGTTTCAGAAATGCAGTTCTTGACTTATAAATTGTAAAGGTGAAAGAAAATCTGCTACCCGGTCCTACCTGGTTCCTATTTGGCATATGGATCCTGGAAATATATTGCAAAAATATGTTTGGACCCGGAACCTTCATGGTTTAAGAAAGGCAGTTGTTGACTTATAAATTGTAAATGTGAAAGAAAATCTGCTGCGCGACCCTACCTGGTTCCTATTTGGCATTTGGATCCAGGAATTACAATGCAAAAATATGTTTGGACCCGGATCCTTTATGGTTCCTAAAAGGCAGTTGTTGACTTATAAATTGTAAAGTTGAAAGAAAATCTGCTACCCGACCCTACCTGGTTCCTATTTGGCATTTGGATCCAGGAATAAAAATGCAAAAATATGTTTGGACCCGGATCCTTCATGGTTTCTAACAGGCAGTTATTGATTTATAAATTGTAAAGGTGAAAGAAAATCTGCTACCCGGCCCTAACTGGTTCCTTTTTGCATTTGGATCCAGGAAATACAATGCAAAAATATGTTTGGACCCGGATCCTACCTGGTTTAAGAAAGGCAGTTGTTGACTTATAAATTGTAAAGTTGAAAGAAAATCTGCTACCCGGGCGTACCTGGTTTCTATTTGGCATATGGATCCTGGAAATAAAATGCAAAAATATGTTTGGACCCGGAACCTTCATGGTTTAAGAAAGGCAGTTGTTGACTTATAAATTGTAAATGTGAAAGAAAATCTGCTACCCGGCCCTAACTGGTTCCTTTTTGCATTTGGATCCAGGAATTACAATGCAAAAATATGTTTGGACCCGGATCCTACATGGTTTAAGAAAGGCAGTTGTTGACTTATAAATTGTAAATGTGAAAGAAAATCTGCTGCCCGACCCTACCTGGTTCCTATTTGGCATGTGGATCTAAGAATTCAAATGCAAAAATATGTTTGGACCCGGATCCTACATTGTATCTGAAAGGCAGTTGTCGACTTGCAAATTGTAAAGGTGAAAGGAAATCTTCTGCCCGACCCTACCTGATTCCTATTCGGCATTTGGATCCAAGAATTAAAATAAATAAATATGTTTGGACCCGGATCCTACATGGTTTCTGAAAGGCAGTTGTCGACTTGCAAATTGTAAAGGTGAAAGTAAATCTGCTACCCGGCCCTACCTGGTTCCTATTTGCATTTTGTTGCAGGAATTACAATGCAAACATATGTTTGGACAAGGATCCTACCTGGTTTAAGAAAGGCAGTTGTTGACCCTATAAATTGTAAATGTGAAAGAAAATCTTCTGCCCGACCCTATCTGATTCCTATTCGGCATTTGGAACCAAGAATTAAAATACATAAATATGTTTGGACCCGGATCCTACATGGTTTCTGAAAGGCAGTTGTCGACTTGCAAATTGTAAAGGTGAAAGAAAATCTGCTGACCGACCCTACCTGGTTCCTATTTGGCATTTGGATCCAGGAATTAAAATGCAAAAATATGTTTGGACCCGGATCCTACATGGTTTAAGAAAGGCAGTTGTTGACTTATAAATTGTAAATGTGAAAGGAAATCTTCTGCCCGACCCTATCTGATTCCTATTCGGCATTTGGAACCAAGAATTAAAATAAATGAATCTGTTTGGACCCGGATCCTACATGGTTTCTGAAAGGCAGTTGTCGACTTGCAAATTGTAAAGGTGAAAGTAAATCTGCTACCCGGCCCTAACTGGTTCCTTTTTGCATTTGGATCCAGGAATTACAATGCAAAAATATGTTTGGACCCGGATCCAACATGGTTTCAGAAATGCAGTTGTTGACTTATAAATTGTAAAGGTGAAAGGAAATCTGCTGCCCGACCCTAACTGGTTCCTTTTTGCATTTGGATCCAGGAATTAAAATGCAAAAATATGTTTGGACCCGGATCCTACATGGTTTCAGAAATGCAGTTGTTGACTTATAAATTGTAAAGGTGAAAGGAAATCTGCTGCCCGACCCCACCTGATTCCTATTTGGCATTTGGACCAGGAATTAAAATACAAAAATATGTTTGGACCCAGATCCTACATGGTTTCTGAAAGGCTGTTGAAAACTTGAAAATTGTAAAGGTGAAATTAAATCTGCTACCCGGCCCTAACTGGTTCCTTTTTGCATTTGGATCCAGGAATTACGATGTAAAAATATGTTTGGACCCGTATCCTACATGGTTTCAGAAATGCAGTTGTTGACTTATAAATTGTAAAAGTGAAAGAAAATCTGCTACCCGGCCCTACCTGGTTCCTATTTTGCATTTGGATCCAGGAATTAAAATGCAAATATATGTTTGGACCCGGATCCTTTATGGTTCCTAAAAGGCAGTTGTTGACTTATAAATTGTAAAGTTGAAAGAAAATCTGCTACCCGACCCTACCTGTTTCCTATTTGGCATTTGGATCCAGGAATAAAAATGCAAATATATGTTTGGACCCGGATCCTTCATGGTTTCTAAAAGGCAGTTATTGATTTATAAATTGTAAAGGTGAAAAGAAAATCTGCTACCCGGCCCTAACTGGTTCCTTTTTTTGCATTTGGATCCAGGAAATACAATGCAAAAATATGTTTGGACCCGGATCCTACCTGGTTTAAGAAAGGCAGTTGTTGACTTATAAATTGTAAAGTTGAAAGAAAATCTGCTACCCGGGCCTACCTGGTTTCTATTTGGCATATGGATCCTGGAATTAAAATGCAAAAATATGTTTGGACCCGGATCCTACATGGATTCAGAAATGCAGTTCTTGACTTATAATTTATAAAGGTGAAAGGAAATCTGCTGCCCGACCCTACCTGATTCCTATTTGGCATTTGGATCCAGGAATTAAAATGCAAAAATATGTTTGGACCCGGATCCTTTATGGTTTCTAATAGGGAGTTATTTACTAATTTATTTTACAGGTGTTAGATTATCTTCTACCCGGCCCTACCTGGTTCCTATTTGGCATTTGGATCCAGGAATAAAAATGCAAAAATATGTTTGGACCCGGATCCTTCATGGTTTCTAAAAGGCAGTTATTGATTTATAAATTGTAAAGGTGAAAGAAAATCTGCTACCCGGCCCTAACATGTTCCTTTTTGCATTTGGATCCAGGAATTACAATGCAAAAATATGTTTGGACCCGGATCCTACATGGTTTAAGAAAGGCAGTTGTTGACTTATAAATTGTAAATGTGAAAGGATATCTGCTGCCCGACCCTACCTGATTCCTATTTGGCATTTGGATCCAGGAATTCAAATGCAAAAATATGTTTGGACCTGGATCCTACATGGTTTCTGAAAGGCAGTTGTTGACTTATAAATTGTAAAGGTGAAAGAAAATCTGCTACCCGGGCCTACCTGGTTTCTATTTGGCATATGGATCCTGGAAATAAAATGCAAAAATATGTTTGGACCCGGAACCTTCATGGTTTAAGAAAGGCAGTTGTTGACTTATAAATTGTAAATGTGAAAGAAAATCTGCTGCGCGACCCTACCTGGTTCCTATTTGGCATTTGGATCCAGGAATTACAATGCAAAAAAATATGTTTGGACCCGGATCCTTTATGGTTCCTAAAAGGCAGTTGTTGACTTATAAATTGTAAAGTTGAAAGAAAATCTGCTACCCGACCCTACCTGGTTCCTATTTGGCATTTGGATCCAGGAAATACAATGCAAAAATATGTTTGGACCCGGATCCTACCTGGTTTAAGAAAGGCAGTTGTTGACTTATAAATTGTAAAGTTGAAAGAAAATCTGCTACCCGGGCGTACCTGGTTTCTATTTGGCATATGGATCCTGGAAATAAAATGCAAAAATATGTTTGGACCCGGAACCTTCATGGTTTCTAAAAGGCAGTTATTGATTTATAAATTGTAAAGGTGAAAGAAAATCTGCTACCCTGCCCTAACTGGTTCCTTTTTGCATTTGGATCCAGGAAATACAATGCAAAAATATGTTTGGACCCGGATCCTACCTGGTTTAAGAAAGGCAGTTGTTGACTTATAAATTGTAAAGTTGAAAGAAAATCTGCTACCCGGGCGTACGTGGTTTCTATTTGGCATATGGATCCTGGAAATAAAATGCAAAAATATGTTTGGACCCGGAACCTTCATGGTTTAAGAAAGGCAGTTGTTGACTTATAAATTGTAAATGTGAAAGAAAATCTGCTACCCGGCCCTAACTGGTTCCTTTTTGCATTTGGATCCAGGAATTACAATGCAAAAATATGTTTGGACCCGGATCCTACATGGTTTAAGAAAGGCAGTTGTTGACTTATAAATTGTAAATGTGAAAGAAAATCTGCTGCCCGAACCTACCTGGTTCCTATTTGGCATGTGGATCCAAGAATTCAAATGCAAAAATATGTTTGGACCCGGATCCTACATTGTATCTGAAAGGCAGTTGTCGACTTGCAAATTGTAAAGGTGAAAGGAAATCTTCTGCCCGACCCTACCTGATTCCTATTCGGCATTTGGATCCAAGAATTAAAATAAATAAATATGTTTGGACCCGGATCCTACATGGTTTCTGGAAAGGCAGTTGTCGACTTGCAAATTGTAAAGGTGAAAGTAAATCTGCTACCCGGCCCTAACTGGTTCCTTTTTGCATTTGGATCCAGGAATTACAATGCAAACATATGTTTGGACCCGGATCCTACCTGGTTTAAGAAAGGCAGTTGTTGACCCTATAAATTGTAAATGTGAAAGAAAATCTGCTGCCCGAACCTACCTGGTTCCTATTTTGGCATTTGGATCCAGGATTAAAAATGCAAAAATATGTTTGGACCCGGATCCTTCATGGTTTCTAAAAGGCAGTTATTGATTTATAAATTGTAAAGGTGAAAGAAAATCTGCTACCCGGCCCTAACTGGTTCCTTTTTGCATTTGGATCCAGGAAATACAATGCAAAAATATGTTTGGACCCGGATCCTACCTGGTTTAAGAAAGGCAGTTGTTGACTTATAAATTGTAAAGTTGAAAGAAAATCTGCTACCCGGGCGTACGTGGTTTCTATTTGGCATATGGATCCTGGAAATAAAATGCAAAAATATGTTTGGACCCGGAACCTTCATGGTTTAAGAAAGGCAGTTGTTGACTTATAAATTGTAAATGTGAAAGAAAATCTGCTACCCGGCCCTAACTGGTTCCTTTTTTGCATTTGGATCCAGGAATTACAATGCAAAAATATGTTTGGACCCGGATCCTACATGGTTTAAGAAAGGCAGTTGTTGACTTATAAATTGTAAATGTGAAAGAAAATCTGCTGCCCGACCCTACCTGGTTCCTATTTGGCATGTGGATCTAAGAATTCAAATGCAAAAATATGTTTGGACCCGGATCCTACATTGTATCTGAAAGGCAGTTGTCGACTTGCAAATTGTAAAGGTGAAAGGAAAATCTTCTGCCCGACCCTACCTGATTCCTATTCGGCATTTGGATCCAAGAATTAAAATAAATAAATATGTTTGGACCCGGATCCTACATGGTTTCTGAAAGGCAGTTGTCGACTTGCAAATTGTAAAGGTGAAAGTAAATCTGCTACCCGGCCCTAACTGGTTCCTTTTTGCATTTGGATCCAGGAATTACAATGCAAACATATGTTTGGACCCGGATCCTACCTGGTTTAAGAAAGGCAGTTGTTGACCCTATAAATTGTAAATGTGAAAGAAAATCTGCTGCCCGAACCTACCTGGTTCCTATTTGGCATTTGGATCCAGGAATAAAAATGCAAAAATATGTTTGGACCCGGATCCTTTATGGTTTCTAAAAGGCAGTTATTGACTTATAAATTGTAAAGGTGAAAGAAAATCTGCTCACCGACCCTACCTGGTTCCTATTTGGCATGTGGATCCAAGAATTAAAATGCAAAAATATGTTTGGACCCGGATTCTACCTTGTTTCAGAAAGGCAGTTGTTGACTTATAAATTGTAAAGGTGAAAGGAAATCTTCTGCCCGACCCTACCTGTTTCCTATTTTGCATTTGGATCCAGGAATTAAAATGCATAAATATGTTTGGACCCGGATCCTACATGGTTTCTGAAAGGCAGTTGTCGACTTGCAAATTGTAAAGGTGAAAGTAAATCTGCAACCCGGCCCTAACTGGTTCCTTTTTGCATTTGGATCCAGGAATTACGATGTAAAAATATGTTTGGACCCGGATACTACATGGTTTCAGAAAGGCAGTTGTTGACTTATTAATTGTAAATGTGAAAGGAAATCTGCTGCCCGACCCTACCTATTTCCTATTTTGCATTTGGATCCAGGAATTAAAATGCAAAAATATGTTTGGACCCGGATCCTACATGGTTTCTGAAAGGCAGTTGAAAACTTGCAAATTGTAAAGGTGAAAGTAAATCTGCTACCCGGCCCTAACTGGTTCCTTTTTGCATTTGGATCCAGGAATTACGATGTAAAAATATGTTTGGACCCGGATCCTACATGGTTTCAGAAATGCAGTTGTTGACTTATAAATTGTAAAAGTGAAAGAAAATCTGCTACCCGGCCCTACCTGGTTCCTATTTTGCATTTGGATCCAGGAATTAAAATGCAAAAATATGTTTGGACCCGGATCCTACATGGTTTAAGAAAGGCAGTTGTTGACTTATAAATTGTAAAGGTGAAAGGAAATCTTCTACCCGACCCTATCTGATTCCTATTCGGCATTTGGATCCAAGAATTAAAATAAATAAATATGTTTGGACCCGGATCCTACATGGTTTCTGAAAGGCAGTTGTCGACTTGCAAATTGTAAAGGTGAAAGTAAATCTGCTACCCGGCCCTAACTGGTTCCTTTTTGCATTTGGATCCAGGAATTACAATGCAAAAATATGTTTGGACCCGGATCCTACATGGTTTAATAAAGGCCGTTGTTGACTTATAAATTGTAAATGTGAAAGGAAATCTGCTGCCCGACCCTACCTGATTCCTATTTGGCATTTGGATCCAGGAATTCAAATGCAAAAATAAGTTTGGACCCAGATCCTACATGGTTTCTGAAAGGCAGTTGAAAACTTGCAAATTGTAAAGGTGAAAGTAAATATGCTACCCGGCCCTAACTGGTTCCTTTTTGCATTTGGATCCAGGAATTACGATGTAAAAATATGTTTGGACCCGGATCCTACATGGTTTCAGAAATGCAGTTGTTGACTTATAAATTGTAAAAGTGAAAGAAAATCTGCTACCCGGCCCTACCTGGTTCCTATTTTGCATTTGGATCCAGGAATTAAAATGCAAAAATATGTTTGGACACGGATCCTACTTGGTTTCTGAAAGGCAGTTGTCGACTTGCAAATTGTAAAGGTGAAAGTAAATCTGCTACCCGGCGCTACCTGGTTCCTATTTTGCATTTGGATGCAGGAATTAAAATGCAAAAATATGTTTGGACCCGAATCCTACATGGTTTCAGAAATGCAGTTGTTGACTTATAAATTGTAAAGGTGAAAGTAAATATGCTGCCCGACCCTACCTGGTTCCTATTTGGCATTTGGATCCAGGAATAAAAATGCCAAAATATGTTTGGACCCTGATCCTACCTGGTTTCAGAACGGCAGTTGTTGACTTATAAATTGTAAATGTGAAAGGAAATCTTCTGCCCGCCCCTACCTGCTTCCTATTTTGCATTTGGATCCAGGAATTAAAATACATAAATATGTTTGGACCCGGATCCTACATGGTTTCTGAAAGGCAGTTGTCGACTTGCAAATTGTAAAGGTGAAAGTAAATCTGCTACCCGGCCCTAACTGGTTCCTTTTTGCATTTGGATCCAGGAATTACAATGCAAAAATATGTTTGGACCCGGATCCTACATGGTTTAATAAAGGCAGTTGTTGACTTATAAATTGTAAATGTGAAAGGAAATCTGCTGCCCGACCCTACCTATTTCCTATTTTGCATTAGGATCCAGGAATTACAATGCAAACATATGTTTGGACCCGGGTACTACATGGTTTCTGAAAGGCAGTTGAAAACTTGCAAATTGTAAAGGTGAAAGTAAATATGCTACCCGGCCCTAACTGGTTCCTTTTTGCATTTGGATCCAGGAATTACGATGTAAAAATATGTTTGGACCCGGATCCTACATGGTTTCAGAAATGCAGTTGTTGACTTATAAATTGTAAAAGTGAAAGAAAATCTGCTACCCGGCCCTACCTAATTCCTATTTTGCATTTGGATCCAGGAATTAAAATGCAAAAATATGTTTGGACCCGGATCCTACATGGTTTAAGAAATGCAGTTGTTGACTTATAAATTGTAAATGTGAAAGGAAATCTGCTGCCCGACCCTACCTGATTCCTATTTGGCATTTGGATCCAGGAATTAAAATACATAAATATGTTTGGACCCGGATCCTACATGGTTTCTGAAAGGCAGTTGTCGACTTGCAAATTGTAAAGGTGAAAGTAAATCTGCTACCCGGCCCTAACTGGTTCCTTTTTGCATTTGGATCCAGGAATTACAATGCAAAAATATGTTTGGACACGGATCCTACTTGGTTTCTGAAAGGCAGTTGTCGACTTGCAAATTGTAAATGTGAAAGGAAATCTGCTGCCCGACCCTACCTGATTCCTATTTGGCATTTGGATCCAGGAATTCAAATGCAAAAATAAGTTTGGACCCAGATCCTACATGCTTTCTGAAAGGCAGTTGAAAACTTGCAAATTGTAAAGGTGAAAGTAAATCTGCTACCCGGCCCTAACTGGTTCCTTTTTGCATTTGGATCCAGGAATTACGATGTAAAAATATGTTTGGACCCGGATCCTACATGGTTTCAGAAATGCAGTTGTTGACTTATAAATTGTAAAAGTGAAAGAAAATCTGCTACCCGGCCCTACCTGGTTCCTATTTTGCATTTGGATCCAGGAATTAAAATGCAAAAATATGTTTGGACACGGATCCTACTTGGTTTCTGAAAGGCAGTTGTCGACTTGCAAATTGTAAAGGTGAAAGTAAATATGCTACCCGGCGCTACCTGGTTCCTATTTTGCATTTGGATCCAGGAATTAAAATGCAAAAATATTTTTGGACCCGGATCCTACATGGTTTCAGAAATGCAGTTGTTGACTTATAAATTGTAAAGGTGAAAGTAAATATGCTGCCCGACCCTACCTGGTTCCTATTTGGCATTTGGATCCAGGAATAAAAATGCAAAAATATGTTTGGACCCGGATCCTTTATGGTTTCTAAAAGGCAGTTATTGACTTATAAATTGTAAAGGTGAAAGAAAATCTGCTACCCGGCCCTACCTGGTTCCTATTTTGCATTTGGATCCAGGAATTAAAATGCAAAAATATGTTTGGACACGGATCCTACTTGGTTTCTGAAAGGCAGTTGTCCACTTGCAAATTGTAAAGGTGAAAGTAAATATGCTACCCGGCGCTACCTGGTTCCTATTTTGCATTTGGATGCAGGAATTACAATGCAAAAATATGTTTGGACCCGGATCATACATGGTTTAAGAAAGGCAGTTGTTGACCTATAAATTGTAAATGTGAAAGGAAATCTGCTGCCCGACCCTACCTGGTTCCTATTTGGCATTTTGATCCAGGAATAAAAATGCAAAAATATGTTTGGACCCGGATCCTTTATGGTTTCTAAAAGGCAGTTGTTGACTTATAAATTGTAAAGTTGAAAGAAAATCTGCTACCCGGGCCTACCTGGTTTCTATTTGGCATATGGATCCTGGAAATAAAATGCAAAAATATGTTTGGACCCGGATCCTTCATGGTTTCTGAAAGGCAGTTGTTGACTTATAAATTGTAAAGGTGAAAGAAAATCTGCTACCCGGCCCTACCTGGTTCCTATTTTGCATTTGGATCCAGGAATTAAAATGCAAAAATATGTTTGGACCCGGATCCTACATGGTTTCTGAAAGGCAGTTGAAAACTTGCAAATTGTAAAGGTGAAAGTAAATATGCTACCCGGCGCTACCTGGTTCCTATTTTGCATTTGGATCCAGGAATTAAAATGCAAAAATCTTTTTGGACCCGGATCCTACATGGTTTCAGAAATGCAGTTGTTGACTTATAAATTGTAAAGGTGAAAGGAAATCCTCTGCCCGACCCTACCTGATTCCTATTTGGCATTTGGATCCAGGAATTAAAATGCAAAAATATGTTTTGACCCGGATCCTACATGGTTTCTAAAAGGCAGTTGTTGACTTATAAATTGTAAAGGTGAAAGTAAATATGCTACCCGGCCCTAACTGGTTCCTTTTTGCATTTGGATCCAGGAATTACGATGTAAAAATATGTTTGGACCCGGATCCTACATGGTTTCAGAAATGCATTTGTTGACTTATAAATTGTAAAAGTGAAAGAAAATCTGCTACCATGCCCTACCTAATCCCTATTTTGCATTTGGATCCAGGAATTAAAATGCAAAAATATGTTTGGACCCGGATCCTACATGGTTTCTGTAAGGCACTTGTCTACTTGCAAATTGTTACGGTAGAAGTAAATATGCTACCCGGCGCTACCTGGTTCCTATTTTGCATTTGGATGCAGGAATTACAATGCAAAAATATGTTTGGACCCGGATCCTACATGGTTTAAGAAAGGCAGTTGTTGACCTATAAATTGTAAAGGTGAAAGGAAATCTTCTGCCCGACCCTACCTGATTCCTATTTGGCATTTGGATCCAGGAATTAAAATATAAAAATATGTTTGGACCCGGATCCTTTATGGTTTCTAAAAGGCAGTTATTGACTTATAAATTGTAAAGGTGAAAGAAAATCTGCTGCCCGACCCTACCTGGTTCCTATTTGGCATTTGGATCCAGGAATAAAAATGCAAAAATATGTTTGGACCCGGATCCTTCATGGTTTCTAAAAGGCAGTTGTTGACTTATAAATTGTAAAGTTGAAAGAAAATCTGCTACCCGGGCCTACCTGGTTTCTATTTGGCATATGGATCCTGGAAATAAAATGCAAAAATATGTTTGGACCCGGAACCTTCATGGTTTAAGAAAGGCAGTTGTTGACTTATAAATTGTAAATGTGAAAGGAAATCTTCTGCCCGACCCTACCTGATTCCTATTTGGCATTTGGATCCAGGAATTAAAATGCAAAAATATGTTTGGACCCGGATCCTACCTGGTTTAAGAAAGGCAGTTGTTGACTTATAAATTGTAAAGTTGAAAGAAAATCTGCTACCCGGGCCTACCTGGTTTCTATTTGGCATATGGATCCTGGAAATAAAATGCAAAAATATGTTTGGACCCGGAACCTTCATGGTTTAAGAAAGGCAGTTGTTGACTTATAAATTGTAAAGGTGAAAGGAAATCTTCTGCCCGACCCTACCTGATTCCTATTTGGCATTTGGATCCAGGAATTAAAATGCAAAAATATGGTTGGACCCGGATCCTTTATGGTTTCTAAAAGGCAGTTATTGACTTATAAATTTTAAAGGTGAAAGAAAATCTGCTGCCCGACCCTACCTGGTTCCTATTTGGCATTTGGATCCAGGAATAAAAATGCAAAAATATGTTTGGACCCGGATCCTTCATGGTTTCTAAAAGGCAGTTATTGATTTATAAATTGTAAAGGTGAAAGAAAAATCTGCTACCCGGCCCTAACATGTTCCTTTTTGCATTTGGATCCAGGAATTACAATGCAAAAATATGTTTGTACCCGGATCCTCCAGGGTTGAATATAGGCAGTTGTTGACTTATAAATTGTAAAGGTGAAAGGAAATCTGCTGCCCGACCCTACCTATTTCCTATTTTGCATTTGGATCCAGGAATTCAAATGCAAAAATATGTTTGGACTTGGATCCTACATGGTTTCTGAAAGGCAGTTGTTGACTTATAAATTGTAAAGGTGAAAGAAAATCTGCTACCCGGGCCTACCTGGTTTCTATTTGGCATATGGATCCTGGAAATAAAATGCAAAAATATGTTTGGACCCGGAACCTTCATGGTTTAAGAAAGGCAGTTGTTGACTTATAAATTGTAAATGTGAAAGAAAATCTGCTGCGCGACCCTACCTGGTTCCTATTTGGCATTTGGATCCAGGAATTACAATGCAAAAATATGTTTGGACCCGGATCCTTTATGGTTCCTAAAAGGCAGTTGTTGACTTATAAATTGTAAAGTTGAAAGAAAATCTGCTACCCGACCCTACCTGGTTCCTATTTGGCATTTGGATCCAGGAAATACAATGCAAAAATATGTTTGGACCCGGATCCTACCTGGTTTAAGAAAGGCAGTTGTTGACTTATAAATTGTAAAGTTGAAAGAAAATCTGCTACCCGGGCGTACCTGGTTTCTATTTGGCATATGGATCCTGGAAATAAAATGCAAAAATATGTTTGGACCCGGAACCTTCATGGTTTCTAAAAGGCAGTTATTGATTTATAAATTGTAAAGGTGAAAGAAAATCTGCTACCCTGCCCTAACTGGTTCCTTTTTGCATTTGGATCCAGGAAATACAATGCAAAAATATGTTTGGACCCGGATCCTACCTGGTTTAAGAAAGGCAGTTGTTGACTTATAAATTGTAAAGTTGAAAGAAAATCTGCTACCCGGGCGTACGTGGTTTCTATTTGGCATATGGATCCTGGAAATAAAATGCAAAAATATGTTTGGACCCGGAACCTTCATGGTTTAAGAAAGGCAGTTGTTGACTTATAAATTGTAAATGTGAAAGAAAATCTGCTACCCGGCCCTAACTGGTTCCTTTTTGCATTTGGATCCAGGAATTACAATGCAAAAATATGTTTGGACCCGGATCCTACATGGTTTAAGAAAGGCAGTTGTTGACTTATAAATTGTAAATGTGAAAGAAAATCTGCTGCCCGAACCTACCTGGTTCCTATTTGGCATGTGGATCCAAGAATTCAAATGCAAAAATATGTTTGGACCCGGATCCTACATTGTATCTGAAAGGCAGTTGTCGACTTGCAAATTGTAAAGGTGAAAGGAAATCTTCTGCCCGACCCTACCTGATTCCTATTCGGCATTTGGATCCAAGAATTAAAATAAATAAATATGTTTGGACCCGGATCCTACATGGTTTCTGAAAGGCAGTTGTCGACTTGCAAATTGTAAAGGTGAAAGTAAATCTGCTACCCGGCCCTAACTGGTTCCTTTTTGCATTTGGATCCAGGAATTACAATGCAAACATATGTTTGGACCCGGATCCTACCTGGTTTAAGAAAGGCAGTTGTTGACCCTATAAATTGTAAATGTGAAAGAAAATCTGCTGCCCGAACCTACCTGGTTCCTATTTGGCATTTGGATCCAGGATTAAAAATGCAAAAATATGTTTGGACCCGGATCCTTCATGGTTTCTAAAAGGCAGTTATTGATTTATAAATTGTAAAGGTGAAAGAAAATCTGCTACCCGGCCCTAACTGGTTCCTTTTTGCATTTGGATCCAGGAAATACAATGCAAAAATATGTTTGGACCCGGATCCTACCTGGTTTAAGAAAGGCAGTTGTTGACTTATAAATTGTAAAGTTGAAAGAAAATCTGCTACCCGGGCGTACCTGGTTTCTATTTGGCATATGGATCTTGGAAATAAAATGCAAAAATATGTTTGGACACGAAACCTTCATGGTTTAAGAAAGGCATTTGTTGATTTATAAATTGTAAATGTGAAAGAAAATCTGCTACCCGGCCCTAACTGGTTCCTTTTTGCATTTGGATCCAGGAATTACAATGCAAAAATATGTTTGGACCCGGATCCTACATGGTTTAAGAAAGGCAGTTGTTGACTTATAAATTGTAAATGTGAAAGAAAATCTGCTGCCCGACCCTACCTGGTTCCTATTTGGCATGTGGATCTAAGAATTCAAATGCAAAAATATGTTTGGACCCGGATCCTACATTGTATCTGAAAGGCAGTTGTCGACTTGCAAATTGTAAAGGTGAAAGGAAATCTTCTGCCCGACCCTACCTGATTCCTATTCGGCATTTGGATCCAAGAATTAAAATAAATAAATATGTTTGGACCCGGATCCTACATGGTTTCTGGAAAGGCAGTTGTCGACTTGCAAATTGTAAAGGTGAAAGTAAATCTGCTACCCGGCCCTAACTGGTTCCTTTTTGCATTTGGATCCAGGAATTACAATGCAAACATATGTTTGGACCCGGATCCTACCTGGTTTAAGAAAGGCAGTTGTTGACCCTATAAATTGTAAATGTGAAAGAAAATCTGCTGCCCGAACCTACCTGGTTCCTATTTGGCATTTGGATCCAGGAATAAAAATGCAAAAATATGTTTGGACCCGGATCCTTTATGGTTTCTAAAAGGCAGTTATTGACTTATAAATTGTAAAGGTGAAAGAAAATCTGCTCACCGACCCTACCTGGTTCCTATTTGGCATGTGGATCCAAGAATTAAAATGCAAAAATATGTTTGGACCCGGATCCTACATGGTTTCAGAAATGCAGTTCTTGACTTATAAATTATAAATGTGAAAGGAAATCTTCTGCCCGACCCTATCTGATTCCTATTCGGCATTTGGATCCAAGAATTAAAATAAATAAATATGTTTGGACCCGGATCCTACATGGTTTCTGAAAGGCAGTTGTCGACTTGCAAATTGTAAAGGTGAAAGTAAATCTGCTACCCGGCCCTAACTGGTTCCTTTTTGCATTTGGATCCAGGAATTACAATGCAAAAATATGTTTGGACCCGGATCCTTCATGGTTTCTAAAAGGCAGTTATTGATTTATAAATTGTAAAGGTGAAAGAAAATCTGCTACCCGGCCCTAACATGTTCCTTTTTGCATTTGGATCCAGGAATTACAATGCAAAAATATGTTTGGACCCGGATCCTACATGGTTTAAGAAAGGCAGTTGTTGACTTATAAATTGTAAATGTGAAAGGATATCTGCTGCCCGACCCTACCTGATTCCTATTTGGCATTTGGATCCAGGAATTCAAATGCAAAAATATGTTTGGACCTGGATCCTACATGGTTTCTGAAAGGCAGTTGTTGACTTATAAATTGTAAAGGTGAAAGAAAATCTGCTACCCGGGCCTACCTGGTTTCTATTTGGCATATGGATCCTGGAAATAAAATGCAAAAATATGTTTGGACCCGGAACCTTCATGGTTTAAGAAAGGCAGTTGTTGACTTATAAATTGTAAATGTGAAAGAAAATCTGCTGCGCGACCCTACCTGGTTCCTATTTGGCATTTGGATCCAGGAATTACAATGCAAAAATATGTTTGGACCCGGATCCTTTATGGTTCCTAAAAGGCAGTTGTTGACTTATAAATTGTAAAGTTGAAAGAAAATCTGCTACCCGACCCTACCTGGTTCCTATTTGGCATTTGGATCCAGGAAATACAATGCAAAAATATGTTTGGACCCGGATCCTACCTGGTTTAAGAAAGGCAGTTGTTGACTTATAAATTGTAAAGTTGAAAGAAAATCTGCTACCCGGGCGTACCTGGTTTCTATTTGGCATATGGATCCTGGAAATAAAATGCAAAAATATGTTTGGACCCGGAACCTTCATGGTTTCTAAAAGGCAGTTATTGATTTATAAATTGTAAAGGTGAAAGAAAATCTGCTACCCTGCCCTAACTGGTTCCTTTTTGCATTTGGATCCAGGAAATACAATGCAAAAATATGTTTGGACCCGGATCCTACCTGGTTTAAGAAAGGCAGTTGTTGACTTATAAATTGTAAAGTTGAAAGAAAATCTGCTACCCGGGCGTACGTGGTTTCTATTTGGCATATGGATCCTGGAAATAAAATGCAAAAATATGTTTGGACCCGGAACCTTCATGGTTTAAGAAAGGCAGTTGTTGACTTATAAATTGTAAATGTGAAAGAAAATCTGCTACCCGGCCCTAACTGGTTCCTTTTTGCATTTGGATCCAGGAATTACAATGCAAAAATATGTTTGGACCCGGATCCTACATGGTTTAAGAAAGGCAGTTGTTGACTTATAAATTGTAAATGTGAAAGAAAATCTGCTGCCCGAACCTACCTGGTTCCTATTTGGCATGTGGATCCAAGAATTCAAATGCAAAAATATGTTTGGACCCGGATCCTACATTGTATCTGAAAGGCAGTTGTCGACTTGCAAATTGTAAAGGTGAAAGGAAATCTTCTGCCCGACCCTACCTGATTCCTATTCGGCATTTGGATCCAAGAATTAAAATAAATAAATATGTTTGGACCCGGATCCTACATGGTTTCTGAAAGGCAGTTGTCGACTTGCAAATTGTAAAGGTGAAAGTAAATCTGCTACCCGGCCCTAACTGGTTCCTTTTTGCATTTGGATCCAGGAATTACAATGCAAACATATGTTTGGACCCGGATCCTACCTGGTTTAAGAAAGGCAGTTGTTGACCCTATAAATTGTAAATGTGAAAGAAAATCTGCTGCCCGAACCTACCTGGTTCCTATTTGGCATTTGGATCCAGGATTAAAAATGCAAAAATATGTTTGGACCCGGATCCTTCATGGTTTCTAAAAGGCAGTTATTGATTTATAAATTGTAAAGGTGAAAGAAAATCTGCTACCCGGCCCTAACTGGTTCCTTTTTGCATTTGGATCCAGGAAATACAATGCAAAAATATGTTTGGACCCGGATCCTACCTGGTTTAAGAAAGGCAGTTGTTGACTTATAAATTGTAAAGTTGAAAGAAAATCTGCTACCCGGCCGTACCTGGTTTCTATTTGGCATGTGGATCTTGGAAATAAAATGCAAAAATATGTTTGGACACGAAACCTTCATGGTTTAAGAAAGGCATTTGTTGATTTATAAATTGTAAATGTGAAAGAAAATCTGCTACCCGGCCCTAACTGGTTCCTTTTTGCATTTGGATCCAGGAATTACAATGCAAAAATATGTTTGGACCCGGATCCTACATGGTTTAAGAAAGGCAGTTGTTGACTTATAAATTGTAAATGTGAAAGAAAATCTGCTGCCCGACCCTACCTGGTTCCTATTTGGCATGTGGATCTAAGAATTCAAATGCAAAAATATGTTTGGACCCGGATCCTACATTGTATCTGAAAGGCAGTTGTCGACTTGCAAATTGTAAAGGTGAAAGGAAATCTTCTGCCCGACCCTACCTGATTCCTATTCGGCATTTGGATCCAAGAATTAAAATAAATAAATATGTTTGGACCCGGATCCTACATGGTTTCTGAAAGGCAGTTGTCGACTTGCAAATTGTAAAGGTGAAAGTAAATCTGCTACCCGGCCCTAACTGGTTCCTTTTTGCATTTGGATCCAGGAATTACAATGCAAACATATGTTTGGACCCGGATCCTACCTGGTTTAAGAAAGGCAGTTGTTGACCCTATAAATTGTAAATGTGAAAGAAAATCTGCTGCCCGAACCTACCTGGTTCCTATTTGGCATTTGGATCCAGGAATAAAAATGCAAAAATATGTTTGGACCCGGATCCTTTATGGTTTCTAAAAGGCAGTTATTGACTTATAAATTGTAAAGGTGAAAGAAAATCTGCTCACCGACCCTACCTGGTTCCTATTTGGCATGTGGATCCAAGAATTAAAATGCAAAAATATGTTTGGAC
This sequence comes from Diplolepis rosae, assembly GCA_030998225.1. NCBI lineage: Eukaryota > Metazoa > Arthropoda > Insecta > Hymenoptera > Diplolepididae > Diplolepis > Diplolepis rosae. Next base: position 199,288 of record JAPYXD010000390.1, on the reverse strand, counting down.
CCGGATCCTACATGGTTTAAGAAAGGCAGTTGTTGACTTATAAATTGTAAATGTGAAAGGAAATCTTCTGCCCGACCCTATCTGATTCCTATTCGGCATTTGGATCCAAGAATTAAAATAAATAAATATGTTTGGACCCGGATCCTACATGGTTTCTGAAAGGCAGTTGTCGACTTGCAAATTGTAAAGGTGAAAGTAAATCTGCTACCCGGCCCTAACTGGTTCCTTTTTGCATTTGGATCCAGGAATTACAATGCAAAAATATGTTTGGACCCGGATCCAACATGGTTAAAGAAAGGCAGTTGTTGACTTATTAATTGTAAATGTGAAAGGAAATCTGCTGCCCGACCCTACCTGGTTCCTATTTTGCATTTGGATCCAGGAATTAAAATGCAAAAATATGTTTGGACCCGGATCCTACATGGTTTCTGAAAGGCAGTTGAAAACTTGCAAATTGTAAAGGTGAAAGTAAATCTGCTACCCGGCCCTAACTGGTTCCTTTTTGCATTTGGATCCAGGAATTACGATGTAAAAATATGTTTGGACCCGGATCCTACATGGTTTCAGAAATGCAGTTGTTGACTTATAAATTGTAAAAGTGAAAGAAAATCTGCTACCCGGCCCTACCTGGTTCCTATTTTGCATTTGGATCCAGGAATTAAAATGCAAAAATATGTTTGGACCCGGATCCTACATGGTTTCAGAAATGCAGTTGTTGACTTATAAATTGTAAAGGTGAAAGGAAATCTGCTGCCCGACCCTACCTGATTCCTATTCGGCATTTGGATCCAAGAATTAAAATAAATAAATATGTTTGGACCCGGATCCTACATGGTTTCTGAAAGGCAGTTGTCGACTTGCAAATTGTAAAGGTGAAAGTAAATCTGCTACCCGGCCCTAACTGGTTCCTTTTTGCATTTGGATCCAGGAATTACAATGCAAAAATATGTTTGGACCCGGATCCTACATGGTTTAATAAAGGCCGTTGTTGACTTCTAAATTGTAAATGTGAAAGGAAATCTGCTGCCCGACCCTACCTGGTTCCTATTTTGCATTTGGATCCAGGAATTAAAATGCAAAAATATGTTTGGACCCGGATCCTACATGGTTTCTGAAAGGCAGTTGAAAACTTGCAAATTGTAAAGGTGAAAGTAAATCTGCTACCCGGCCCTAACTGGTTCCTTTTTGCATTTGGATCCAGGAATTACGATGTAAAAATATGTTTGGACCCGGATCCTACATGGTTTCAGAAATGCAGTTGTTGACTTATAAATTGTAAAAGTGAAAGAAAATCTGCTACCCGGCCCTACCTGGTTCCTATTTTGCATTTGGATCCAGGAATTAAAATGCAAAAATATGTTTGGACACGGATCCTACTTGGTTTCTGAAAGGCAGTTGTCGACTTGCAAATTGTAAAGGTGAAAGTAAATCTGCTACCCGGCGCTACCTGGTTCCTATTTTGCATTTGGATGCAGGAATTAAAATGCAAAAATATGTTTGGACCCGGATCCTACATGGTTTAATAAAGGCAGTTGTTGACCTATAAATTGTAAAGGTGAAAGTAAATCTGCTGCCCGACCCTACCTGGTTCCTATTTGGCATTTGGATCCAGGAATAAAAATGCAAAAATATGTTTGGACCCGGATCCTACATGGTTTCAGAAATGCAGTTGTTGACTTATAAATTGTAAATGTGAAAGGAAATCTTCTGCCCGACCCTATCTGATTCCTATTCGGCATTTGGATCCAAGAATTAAAATAAATAAATATGTTTGGACCCGGATCCTACATGGTTTCTGAAAGGCAGTTGTCGACTTGCAAATTGTAAAGGTGAAAGTAAATCTGCTACCCGGCCCTAACTGGTTCCTTTTTGCATTTGGATCCAGGAATTACAATGCAAAAATATGTTTGGACCCGGATCCTACATGGTTTAATAAAGGCAGTTGTTGACTTATAAATTGTAAATGTGAAAGGAAATCTGCTGCCCGACCCTACCTATTTCCTATTTTGCATTTGGATCCAGGAATTAAAATGCAAAAATATGTTTGGACCCGGATCCTACATGGTTTCTGAAAGGCAGTTGAAAACTTGCAAATTGTAAAGGTGAAAGTAAATCTGCTACCCGGCCCTAACTGGTTCCTTTTTGCATTTGGATCCAGGAATTACGATGTAAAAATATGTTTGGACCCGGATCCTACATGGTTTCAGAAATGCAGTTGTTGACTTATAAATTGTAAAAGTGAAAGAAAATCTGCTACCCGGCCCTACCTGGTTCCTATTTTGCATTTGGATCCAGGAATTAAAATGCAAAAATATGTTTGGACCCGGATCCTACATGGTTTCAGAAATGCAGTTGTTGACTTATAAATTGTAAATGTGAAAGGAAATCTTCTGCCCGACCCTATCTGATTCCTATTCGGCATTTGGATCCAGGAATTAACATACATAAATATGTTTGGACCCGGATCCTACATGGTTTCTGAAAGGCAGTTGTCGACTTGCAAATTGTAAAGGTGAAAGTAAATCTGCTACCCGGCCCTAACTGGTTCCTTTTTGCATTTGGATCCAGGAATTACAATGCAAAAATATGTTTGGACCCGGATCCTACATGGTTTCAGAAATGCAGTTGTCGACTTATTAATTGTAAATGTGAAAGGAAATCTGCTGCCCGACCCTACCTGATTCCTATTTGGCATTTGGATCCAGGAATTCAAATGCAAAAATAAGTTTGGACCCAGATCCTACATGGTTTCTGAAAGGCAGTTGAAAACTTGCAAATTGTAAAGGTGAAAGTAAATATGCTACCCGGCCCTAACTGGTTCCTTTTTGCATTTGGATCCAGGAATTACGATGTAAAAATATGTTTGGACCCGGATCCTACATGGTTTCAGAAATGCAGTTGTTGACTTATAAATTGTAAAAGTGAAAGAAAATCTGCTACCCGGCCCTACCTGGTTCCTATTTTGCATTTGGATCCAGGAATTAAAATGCAAAAATATGTTTGGACACGGATCCTACTTGGTTTCTGAAAGGCAGTTGTCGACTTGCAAATTGTAAAGGTGAAAGTAAATATGCTACCCGGCGCTACCTGGTTCCTATTTTGCATTTGGATCCAGGAATTAAAATGCAAAAATATGTTTGGACCCGGATCCTACATGGTTTCAGAAAGGCAGTTGATTACTTCCAAATTGTAAAGGTGAAAGTAAATATGCTGCCCGACCCTACCTGGTTCCTATTTGGCATTTGGATCCAGGAATAAAAATGCAAAAATATGTTTGGACCCGGATCCTTTATGGTTTCTAAAAGGCAGTTATTGACTTATAAATTGTAAAGTTGAAAGAAAAATCTGCTACCCGGCCCTACCTGGTTCCTATTTTGCATTTGGATCCAGGAATTAAAATGCAAAAATATGTTTGGACACGGATCCTACTTGGTTTCTGAAAGGCAGTTGTCCACTTGCAAATTGTAAAGGTGAAAGTAAATATGCTACCCGGCGCTACCTGGTTCCTATTTTGCATTTGGATGCAGGAATTAAAATGCAAAAATATGTTTGGACCCGGATCATACATGGTTTAAGAAAGGCAGTTGTTGACCTATAAATTGTAAATGTGAAAGGAAATCTGCTGCCCGACCCTACCTGGTTCCTATTTGGCATTTTGATCCAGGACAAAAATGCAAAAATATGTTTGGACCCGGATCCTTTATGGTTTCTAAAAGGCAGTTGTTGACTTATAAATTGTAAAGTTGAAAGAAAATCTGCTACCCGGGCCTACCTGGTTTCTATTTGGCATATGGATCCTGGAAATAAAATGCAAAAATATGTTTGGACCCGGATCCTACATGGTTTAATAAAGGCAGTTGTTGACTTATAAATTGTAAAGGTGAAAGAAAATCTGCTACCCGGCCCTACCTGGTTCCTATTTTGCATTTGGATCCAGGAATTAAAATGCAAAAATATGTTTGGACCCGGATCCTACATGGTTTCTGAAAGGCAGTTGTCGACTTGCAAATTGTAAAGGTGAAAGTAAATATGCTACCCGGCGCTACCTGGTTCCTATTTTGCATTTGGATCCAGGAATTAAAATGCAAAAATCTTTTTGGACCCGGATCCTACATGGTTTCAGAAATGCAGTTGTTGACTTATAAATTGTAAAGGTGAAAGTAAATCTCCTGCCCGACCCTACCTGATTCCTATTTGGCATTTGGATCCAGGAATTAAAATGCAAAAATATGTTTGGACCCGGATCCTACATGGTTTAAGAAAGGCAGTTGTTGACTTATAAATTGTAAAGGTGAAAGTAAATCTGCTACCCGGCCCTAACTGGTTCCTTTTTGCATTTGGATCCAGGAATTACGATGTAAAAATATGTTTGGACCCGGATCCTACATGGTTTCAGAAATGCAGTTGTTGACTTATAAATTGTAAAGGTGAAAGAAAATCTGCTACCCGGCCCTACCTGGTTCCTATTTTGCATTTGGATCCAGGAATTAAAATGCAAAAATATGTTTGGACCCGGATCCTACATGGTTTCTGAAAGGCAGTTGTCGACTTGCAAATTGTAAAGGTGAAAGTAAATATGCTACCCGGCGCTACCTGGTTCCTATTTTGCATTTGGATCCAGGAATTAAAATGCAAAAATATGTTTGGACCCGCATCCTACATGGTTTCAGAAATGCAGTTGTTGACTTATAAATTGTAAAGGTGAAAGGAAATCTTCTGACAGACCCTACCTGATTCATATTTGGCATTTGGACCCAGGAATTAATATACAAAAATATGTTTGGACCCGGATCCTTTATGGTTTCTAAAAGGCAGTTATTGACTTATAAATTGTAAAGGTGAAAGAAAATCTGCTGACCGACCCTACCTGGTTCCTATTTGGCATTTGGATCCAGGAATTAAAATGCAAAAATATGTTTGGACCCGGATCCTTTATGGTTTCTAAAAGGCAGTTATTGACTTATAAATTGTAAAGTTGAAAGAAAATCTGCTACCCGGGCCTACCTGGTTTCTATTTGGCATATGGATCCTGGAAATAAAATGCAAAAATATGTTTGGACCCGGAACCTTCATGGTTTAAGAAAGGCAGTTGTTGACTTATAAATTGTAAATGTGAAAGGAAATCTTCTGCCCGACCCTACCTGATTCCTATTTGGCATTTGGATCCAGGAATTAAAATGCAAAAATATGTTTGGACCCGGATCCTACCTGGTTTAAGAAAGGCAGTTGTTGACTTATAAATTGTAAAGTTGAAAGAAAATCTGCTACCCGGGCCTACCTGGTTTCTATTTGGCATATGGATCCTGGAAATAAAATGCAAAAATATGTTTGGACCCGGAACCTTCATGGTTTAAGAAAGGCAGTTGTTGACTTATAAATTGTAAAGGTGAAAGGAAATCTTCTGCCCGACCCCACCTGATTCCTATTTGGCATTTGGATCCAGGAATTAAAATGCAAAAATATGTTTGGACCCGGATCCTTTATGGTTTCTAAAAGGCAGTTATTGACTTATAAATTTTAAAGGTGAAAGAAAATCTGCTGCCCGACCCTACCTGGTTCCTATTTGGCATTTGGATCCAGGAATAAAAATGCAAAAATATGTTTGGACCCGGATCCTTCATGGTTTCTAAAAGGCAGTTATTGATTTATAAATTGTAAAGGTGAAAGAAAATCTGCTACCCGGCCCTAACATGTTCCTTTTTGCATTTGGATCCAGGAATTACAATGCAAAAATATGTTTGGACCCGGATCCTACATGGTTTAAGAAAGGCAGTTGTTGACTTATAAATTGTAAATGTGAAAGGATATCTGCTGCCCGACCCTACCTGATACCTATTTGGCATTTGGATCCAGGAATTCAAATGCAAAAATATGTTTGGACCTGGATCCTACATGGTTTCTGAAAGGCAGTTGTTGACTTATAAATTGTAAAGGTGAAAGAAAATCTGCTACCCGGGCCTACCTGGTTTCTATTTGGCATATGGATCCTGGAAATAAAATGCAAAAATATGTTTGGACCCGGAACCTTCATGGTTTAAGAAAGGCAGTTGTTGACTTATAAATTGTAAATGTGAAAGAAAATCTGCTGCGCGACCCTACCTGGTTCCTATTTGGCATTTGGATCCAGGAATTACAATGCAAAAATATGTTTGGACCCGGATCCTTTATGGTTCCTAAAAGGCAGTTGTTGACTTATAAATTGTAAAGTTGAAAGAAAATCTGCTACCCGACCCTACCTGGTTCCTATTTGGCATTTGGATCCTGGAATAAAAATGCAAAAATATGTTTGGACCCGGATCCTTCATGGTTTCTAAAAGGCAGTTATTGATTTATAAATTGTAAAGGTGAAAGAAAATCTGCTACCCTGCCCTAACTGGTTCCTTTTTGCATTTGGATCCAGGAAATACAATGCAAAAATATGTTTGGACCCGGATCCTACCTGGTTTAAGAAAGGCAGTTGTTGACTTATAAATTGTAAAGTTGAAAGAAAATCTGCTACCCGGGCGTACGTGGTTTCTATTTGGCATATGGATCCTGGAAATAAAATGCAAAAATATGTTTGGACCCGGAACCTTCATGGTTTAAGAAAGGCAGTTGTTGACTTATAAATTGTAAAGGTGAAAGGAAATCTTCTGCCCGACCCTACCTGATTCCTATTTGGCATTTGGATCCAGGAATTAAAATGCAAACATATGTTTGGACCCGGATCCTTTATGGTTTCTAAAAGGCAGTTATTGACTTATAAATTTTAAAGGTGAAAGAAAATCTGCTGCCCGACCCTACCTGGTTCCTATTTGGCATTTGGATCCAGGAATAAAAATGCAAAAATATGTTTGGACCCGGATCCTTCATGGTTTCTAAAAGGCAGTTATTGATTTATAAATTGTAAAGGTGAAAGAAAATCTGCTACCCGGCCCTAACATGTTCCTTTTTGCATTTGGATCCAGGAATTACAATGCAAAAATATGTTTGGACCCGGATCCTACATGGTTTAAGAAAGGCAGTTGTTGACTTATAAATTGTAAATGTGAAAGGATATCTGCTGCCCGACCCTACCTGATTCCTATTTGGCATTTGGATCCAGGAATTCAAATGCAAAAATATGTTTGGACCTGGATCCTACATGGTTTCTGAAAGGCAGTTGTTGACTTATAAATTGTAAAGGTGAAAGAAAATCTGCTACCCGGGCCTACCTGGTTTCTATTTGGCATATGGATCCTGGAAATAAAATGCAAAAATATGTTTGGACCCGGAACCTTCATGGTTTAAGAAAGGCAGTTGTTGACTTATAAATTGTAAATGTGAAAGAAAATCTGCTGCGCGACCCTACCTGGTTCCTATTTGGCATTTGGATACAGGAATTACAATGCAAAAATATGTTTGGACCCGGATCCTTTATGGTTCCTAAAAGGCAGTTGTTGACTTATAAATTGTAAAGTTGAAAGAAAATCTGCTACCCGACCCTACTTGGTTCCTATTTGGCATTTGGATCCTGGAATAAAAATGCAAAAATATGTTTGGACCCGGATCCTTCATGGTTTCTAAAAGGCAGTTATTGATTTATAAATTGTAAAGGTGAAAGAAAATCTGCTACCCTGCCCTAACTGGTTCCTTTTTGCATTTGGATCCAGGAAATACAATGCAAAAATATGTTTGGACCCGGATCCTACCTGGTTTAAGAAAGGCAGTTGTTGACTTATAAATTGTAAAGTTGAAAGAAAATCTGCTACCCGGGCGTACGTGGTTTCTATTTGGCATATGGATCCTGGAAATAAAATGCAAAAATATGTTTGGACCCGGAACCTTCATGGTTTAAGAAAGGCAGTTCTTGACTTATAATTTATAAAGGTGAAAGGAAATCTGCTGCCCGACCCTACCTGGATCCTATTTTGCATTTGGATCCAGGAATTAAAATGCAAAAATATGTTTGGACCCGGATCCTTTATGGTTTCTAAAAGGCAGTTATTGACTTATAAATTTTAAAGGTGAAAGAAAATCTGCTGCCCGACCCTACCTGGTTCCTATTTGGCATTTGGATCCAGGAATAAAAATGCAAAAATATGTTTGGACCCGGATCCTTCATGGTTTCTAAATGGCAGTTATTGATTTATAAATTGTAAAGGTGAAAGAAAATCTGCTACCCGGCCCTAACATGTTCCTTTTTGCATTTGGATCCAGGAATTACAATGCAAAAATATGTTTGGACCCGGATCCTACATGGTTTAATAAAGGCAGTTGTTGACTTTTAAATTGTAAATGTGAAAGTAAATCTGCTGCCCGACCCTACCTATTTCCTATTTTGCATTTGGATCCAGGAATTCAAATGCAAAAATATGTTTGGACCTGGATCCTACATGGTTTCTGAAAGGCAGTTGTTGACTTATAAATTGTAAAGGTGAAAGAAAAATCTGCTACCCGGGCCTACCTGGTTTCTATTTGGCATATGGATCCTGGAAATAAAATGCAAAAATATGTTTGGACCCGGAACCTTCATGGTTTAAGAAAGGCAGTTGTTGACTTATAAATTGTAAATGTGAAAGAAAATCTGCTGCGCGACCCTACCTGGTTCCTATTTGGCATTTGGATACAGGAATTACAATGCAAAAATATGTTTGGACCCGGATCCTTTATGGTTCCTAAAAGGCAGTTGTTGACTTATAAATTGTAAAGTTGAAAGAAAAAAATCTGCTACCCGACCCTACTTGGTTCCTATTTGGCATTTGGATCCTGGAATAAAAATGCAAAAATATGTTTGGACCCGGATCCTTCATGGTTTCTAAAAGGCAGTTATTGATTTATAAATTGTAAAGGTGAAAGAAAATCTGCTACCCTGCCCTAACTGGTTCCTTTTTGCATTTGGATCCAGGAAATACAATGCAAAAATATGTTTGGACCCGGATCCTACCTGGTTTAAGAAAGGCAGTTGTTGACTTATAAATTGTGAAGTTGAAAGAAAATCTGCTACCCGGGCGTACGTGGTTTCTATTTGGCATATGGATCCTGGAAATAAAATGCAAAAATATGTTTGGACCCGGAACCTTCATGGTTTAAGAAAGGCAGTTGTTGACTTATAAATTGTAAATGTGAAAGAAAATCTGCTACCCGGCCCTAACTGGTTCCTTTTTGCATTTGGATCCAGGAATTACAATGCAAAAATATGTTTGGACCCGGATCCTACATGGTTTAATAAATGCAGTTGTTGACTTAAAAATAGAAAATGTGAAAGAAAATCTGCTGCCCGAACCTACCTGGTTCCTATTTGGCATGTGGATCCAAGAATTCAAATGCAAAAATATGTTTGGACCCGGATCCTACATTGTATCTGAAAGGCAGTTGTCGACTTGCAAATTGTAAAGGTGAAAGTAAATCTGCTACCCGGCCCTAACTGGTTCCTTTTTGCATTTGGATCCAGGAATTACAATGCATAAATATGTTTGGACCCGGATCCAACATGGTTTAAGAAAGGCAGTTGTTGACCTATTAATTGTAAATGTGAAAGGAAATCTGCTGCCCGACCCTACCTATTTCCTATTTTGCATTTGGATCCAGGAATTCAAATGCAAAAATATGTTTGGACCCGGATCCAACATGGTTTCAGAAATGCAGTTGTTGACTTATAAATTGTAAAGGTGACAGGAAATCTGCTGCCCTACCCTACCTGATTCCTATTTGGCATTTGGACCAGGAATTAAAATACAAAAATATGTTTGGACCCAGATCCTACATGCTTTCTGAAAGGCAGTTGTTGACTTATAAATTGTAAAGTTGAAAGAAAAATCTGCTACCCGACCCTACCTGGTTCCTATTTGGCATGTGGATCCAAGAATTCAAATGCAAAAATATGTTTGGACCCGGATCCTACATTGTATCTGAAAGGCAGTTGTCGACTTGCAAATTGTAAAGGTGAAAGTAAATCTGCTACCCGGCCCTAACTGGTTCCTTTTTGCATTTGGATCCAGGAATTACAATGCATAAATATGTTTGGACCCGGATCCAACATGGTTTAAGAAAGGCATTTGTTGATTTATAAATTGTAAATGTGAAAGAAAATCTGCTACCCGGCCCTAACTGGTTCCTTTTTGCATTTGGATCCAGGAATTACAATGCAAAAATATGTTTGGACCCGGATCCTACATGGTTTAAGAAAGGCAGTTGTTGACTTATAAATTGTAAATGTGAAAGAAAATCTGCTGCCCGACCCTACCTGGTTCCTATTTGGCATGTGGATCTAAGAATTCAAATGCAAAAATATGTTTGGACCCGGATCCTACATTGTATCTGAAAGGCAGTTGTCGACTTGCAAATTGTAAAGGTGAAAGGAAATCTTCTGCCCGACCCTACCTGATTCCTATTCGGCATTTGGATCCAAGAATTAAAATAAATAAATATGTTTGGACCCGGATCCTACATGGTTTCTGAAAGGCAGTTGTCGACTTGCAAATTGTAAAGGTGAAAGTAAATCTGCTACCCGGCCCTAACTGGTTCCTTTTTGCATTTGGATCCAGGAATTACAATGCAAACATATGTTTGGACCCGGATCCTACCTGGTTTAAGAAAGGCAGTTGTTGACCCTATAAATTGTAAATGTGAAAGAAAATCTGCTGCCCGAACCTACCTGGTTCCTATTTGGCATTTGGATCCAGGAATAAAAATGCAAAAATATGTTTGGACCCGGATCCTCCATGGTTTAAGAAAGGCAGTTGTTGACTTATAAATTGTAAATGTGAAAGGAAATCTTCTGCCCGACCCTATCTGATTCCTATTCGGCATTTGGATCCAAGAATTAAAATAAATAAATATGTTTGGACCCGGATACTACATGGTTTCTGGAAAGGCAGTTGTCGACTTGCAAATTGTAAAGGTGAAAGTAAATCTGCTACCCGGCCCTAACTGGTTCCTTTTTGCATTTGGATCCAGGAATTACAATGCAAAAATATGTTTGGACCCGGATCCAACATGGTTTAAGAAAGGCAGTTGTTGACTTATTAATTGTAAATGTGAAAGGAAATCTGCTGCCCGACCCTACCTGATTCCTATTTGGCATTTGGATACAGGAATTAAAATGCAAAAATATGTTTGGACCCGGATCCTAGATGGTTTCAGAAATGCAGTTGTTGACTTATAAATTGTAAAGGTGAAAGGAAATCTGCTGCCCGACCCCACCTGATTCCTATTTGGCATTTGGACCACGAAATAAAATACAAAAATAAGTTTTGAACCAGATCCAACATGGTTTATGAAAGGCAGTTATTGACTTATAAATTGTAAAGGTGAAAGAAAATCTGCTGCCCGACCCTACCTGGTTCCTATTTGGCATGTGGATCCAAGAATTAAAATGCAAAAATATGTTTGGACCCGGATCCTCCATGGTTTAAGAAAGGCAGTTGTTGACTTATAAATTGTAAATGTGAAAGGAAATCTTCTGCCCGACCCTATCTGATTCCTATTCGGCATTTGGATCCAAGAATTAAAATACATAAATATGTTTGGACCCGGATCCTACATGGTTTCTGAAAGGCAGTTGTCGACTTGCAAATTGTAAAGGTGAAAGTAAATCTGCTACCCGGCCCTAACTGGTTCCTTTTTGCATTTGGATCCAGGAATTACAATGCAAAAATATGTTTGGACCCGGATCCTACATGGTTTAATAAAGGCAGTTGTTGACTTATAAATTGTAAATGTGAAAGGAAATCTGCTGCCCGACCCTACCTATTTCCTATTTTGCATTTGAATCCAGGAATTCAAATGCAAAAATATGTTTGGATCCGGATCCTACATGGTTTAATAAAGGCATTTGTTGACTTATAAATTGTAAATGTGAATGAAAATCTGCTACCCGGCCCTAACTGGTTCCTTTTTGCATTTGGATCCAGGAATTACAATGCATAAATATGTTTGGACCCGGATCCAACATGGTTTAAGAAAGGCATTTGTTGATTTATAAATTGTAAATGTGAAAGAAAATCTGCTACCCGGCCCTAACTGGTTCCTTTTTGCATTTGGATCCAGGAATTACAATGCATAAATATGTTTGGACCCGGATCCTACATGGTTTAATAAAGGCAGTTGTTGACTTATAAATTGTAAATGTGAAAGGAAATCTGCTGCCCGACCCTACCTATTTCCTATTTTGCATTTGGATCCAGGAATTCAAATGCAAAAATATGTTTGGACCCGGATCCTACATGGTTTCAGAAATGCAGTTGTTGACTTATAAATTGTAAAGGTGAAAGGAAATCTGCTGCCCGACCCTACCTGATTCCTATTTGGCATTTGGACCAGGAATTAAAATTCAAAAATATGTTTGGACCCAGATCCTACATGGTTTCTAAAAGGCAGTTATTGACTTATAAATTGTAAAGGTGAAAGAAAATCTGCTGCCCGACCCTACCTGGTTCCTATTTGGCATGTGGATCCAAGAATTAAAATGCAAAAATATGTTTGGACCCGGATCCTCCATGGTTTAAGAAAGGCAGTTGTTGACTTATAAATTGTAAATGTGAAAGGAAATCTTCTGCCCGACCCTATCTGATTCCTATTCGGCATTTGGATCCAAGAATTAAAATAAATAAATATGTTTGGACCCGGATACTACATGGTTTCTGAAAGGCAGTTGTCGACTTGCAAATTGTAAAGGTGAAAGTAAATCTGCTACCCGGCCCTAACTGGTTCCTTTTTGCATTTGGATCCAGGAATTACAATGCAAAAATATGTTTGGACCCGGATCCAACATGGTTTAAGAAAGGCAGTTGTTGACTTATTAATTGTAAAGGTGAAAGGAAATCTGCTGCCCGACCCTACCTGATTCCTATTTGGCATTTGGATCCAGGAATTAAAATGCAAAAATATGTTTGGACCCGGATCCTACATGGTTTCAGAAATGCAGTTGTTGACTTATAAATTGTAAAGGTGAAAGGAAATCTGCTGCCCGACCCTACCTGATTCCTATTTGGCATTTGGACCAGGAATTAAAATACAAAAATATGTTTTGACCCGGATCCTACATGGTTTCTGAAAGGCAGTTGAAAACTTGCAAATTGTAAAGGTGAAAGTAAATCTGCTACCCGGCCCTAACTTGTTCCTTTTTGCATTTGGATCCAGGAATTACGATGTAAAAATATGTTTGGACCCGGATCCTACATGGTTTCAGAAATGCAGTTGTTGACTTATAAATTGTAAAAGTGAAAGAAAATCTGCTACCCGGCCCTACCTGGTTCCTATTTTGCATTTGGATCCAGGAATTAAAATGCAAAAATATGTTTGGACACGGATCCTACTTGGTTTCTGAAAGGCAGTTGTCGACTTGCAAATTGTAAAGGTGAAAGTAAATATGCTACCCGGCGCTACCTGGTTCCTATTTTGCATTTGGATCCAGGAATTAAAATGCAAAAATATGTTTGGACCCGGATCCTACATGGTTTCTGAAAGGCAGTTGTCGACTTGCAAATTGTAAATGTGAAAGTAAATCTGCTACCCGGCCCTAACTGGTTCCTTTTTGCATTTGGATCCAGGAATTACAATGCAAAAATATGTTTGGACCCGGATCCTACATGGTTTAATAAAGGCCGTTGTTGACTTATAAATTGTAAATGTGAAAGGAAATCTGCTGCCCGACCCTACCTATTTCCTATTTTGCATTTGGATCCAGGAATTCAAATGCAAAAATATGTTTGGACCCGGATCCTAGATGGTTTCAGAAATGCAGTTGTTGACTTATAAATTGTAAAGGTGAAAGGAAATCTGCTGCCCGACCCTACCTGATTCCTATTTGGCATTTGGACCAGGAATTAAAATACAAAAATATGTTTGGACCCAGATCCTACATGGTTTCTGAAAGGCAGTTGAAAACTTGCAAATTGTAAAGGTGAAAGTAAATCTGCTACCCGGCCCTAACTTGTTCCTTTTTGCATTTGGATCCAGGAATTACGATGTAAAAATATGTTTGGACCCGGATCCTACATGGTTTCAGAAATGCAGTTGTTGACTTATAAATTGTAAAAGTGAAAGAAAATCTGCTACCCGGCCCTACCTGGTTCCTATTTTGCATTTGGATCCAGGAATAAAAATGCAAAAATATGTTTGGACCCGGATCCTTTATGGTTTCTAAAAGGCAGTTATTGACTTATAAATTGTAAACCTGAAAGAAAATCTGCTACCCGGCCCTACCTGGTTCCTATTTTGCATTTGGATCCAGGAATTAAAATGCAAAAATATGTTTGGACACGGATCCTACTTGGTTTCTGAAAGGCAGTTGTCGACTTGCAAATTGTAAAGGTGAAAGTAAATATGCTACCCGGCGCTACCTGGTTCCTATTTTGCATTTGGATCCAGGAATTAAAATGCAAAAATATGTTTGGACCCGGATCCTACATGGTTTCAGAAATGCAGTTGTTGACTTATAAATTGTAAATGTGAAAGGAAATCTGCTGCCCGACCCTACCTGGTTCCTATTTGGCATTTTGATCCAGGAATAAAAATGCAAAAATATGTTTGGACCCGGATCCTTTATGGTTTCTAAAAGGCAGTTGTTGACTTATAAATTGTAAAGTTGAAAGAAAATCTGCTACCCGGGCCTACCTGGTTTCTATTTGGCATATGGATCCTGGAAATAAAATGCAAAAATATGTTTGGACCCGGATCCTACATGGTTTAAGAAAGGCATTTGTTGACTTATAAATTGTAAAGGTGAAAGAAAATCTGCTACCCGGCCCTACCTGGTTCCTATTTTGCATTTGGATCGAGGAATTAAAATGCAAAAATATGTTTGGACACGGATCCTACTTGGTTTCTGAAATGCAGTTGAAAACTTGCAAATTGTAAAGGTGAAAGTAAATATGCTACCCGGCGCTACCTGGTTCCTATTTTGCATTTGGATCCAGGAATTAAAATGCAAAAATCTTTTTGGACCCGGATCCTAAATGGTTTAAGAAATGCAGTTGTTGACTTATAAATTGTAAAGGTGAAAGTAAATCTTCTGCCCGACCCTACCTGATTCCTATTTGGCATTTGGATCCAGGAATTAAAATGCAAAAATATGTTTGGACCCGGATCCTACATGGTTTAAGAAAGGCATTTGTTGACTTATAAATTGTAAAGGTGAAAGTAAATATGCTACCCGGCCCTAACTGGTTCCTTTTTGCATTTGGATCCAGGAATTACGATGTAAAAATATGTTTGGACCCGGATCCTACATGGTTTCAGAAATGCAGTTGTTGACTTATAAATTGTAAAAGTGAAAGAAAATCTGCTACCCGGCCCTACCTAATTCCTATTTTGCATTTGGATCCAGGAATTAAAATGCAAAAATATGTTTGGACCCGGATCCTACTTGGTTTCTGAAAGGCAGTTGTCGACTTGCAAATTGTAAAGGAGAAAGTAAATATGCTACCAGGCGCTAACTGGTTCCTAATTTGAATTTGGATGCAGGAATTAAAGTGCAAAAATATGTTTGGACCCGGATCCTACATGGTTTAAGAAAGGCAGTTGTTGACCTATAATTTATAAAGGTGAAAGGAAATCTGCTGCCCGACCCTACCTGATTCCTATTTGGCATTTGGATCCAGGAATTAAAATGCAAAAATATGTTTGGACCCGGATCCTTTATGGTTTCTAAAAGGCAGTTATTGACTTATAAATTGTAAAGGTGAAAGAAAATCTGCTGAACGACCCTACCTGATTCCTATTTTGCATTAGGATCCAGGAATTAAAATGCAAAAATATGTTTGGACCCGGATCCTTGATGGTTTCTAAAAGGCAGTTGTTGACTTATAAATTGTAAAGTTGAAAGAAAATCTGCTACCCGGGCCTACCTGGTTTCTATTTGGCATATGGATCCTGGAAATAAAATGCAAAAATATGTTTGGACCCGGAACCTTTATGGTTTAAGAAAGGCAGTTGTTGACTTATAAATTGTAAATGTGAAAGAAAATCTGCTGCCCGACCCTACCTGGTTCCTAATTGGCATTTGGATCCAGGAATTACAATGCAAAAATATGTTTGGACCCGGATCCTTTATGGTACCTAAAAGGCAGTTGTTGACTTATAAATTGTAAAGTTGAAAGAAAATCTGCTACCCGACCCTACCTGTTTCCTATTTGGCATTTGTATCCAGGAATAAAAATGCAAAAATATGTTTGGACCCGGATCCTTCATGGTTTCTAAAAGGCAGTTATTGATTTATAAATTGTAAAGGTGAAAGAAAATCTGCTACCCGGCCCTAACTGGTTCCTTTTTGCATTTGGATCCAGGAAATACAATGCAAAAATATGTTTGGACCAAGATCCTACCTGGTTTAAGAAAGGCAGTTGTTGACTTATAAATTGTAAAGTTGAAAGAAAATCTGCTACCCGGGCCTACCTGGTTTCTATTTGGCATATGGATCCTGGAAATAAAATGCAAAAATATGTTTGGACCCGGAACCTTCATGGTTTAAGAAAGGCAGTTGTTGACTTATAAATTGTAAATGTGAAAGAAAATCTGCTGCCCGACCCTACCTGGTTCCTATTTGGCATTTGGATCCAGGAATAAAAATGCAAAAATATGTTTGGACCCGGATCCTTCATGGTTTCTAAAAGGCAGTTATTGATTTATAAATTGTAAAGGTGAAAGAAAATCTGCTACCCGTCCCTAACTGGTTCCTTTTTGCATTTGGATCCAGGAGTTACAATGCAAAAATATGTTTGGACCCGGATCCTACATGGTTTAAGAAAGGCAGTTGTTGACTTATAAATTGTAAATGTGAAAGAAAATCTGCTGCCCGACCCTACCTGGTTCCTATTTGGCATGTGGATCCAAGAAATAAAGTGCAAAAATAGGGTTGGCCCCGGATCCTACCGGGGGTCTAAAAGGCAGTTGTGGACTTATAAATTATAAAGGTGAAGGGGACTCTGCTGCACGACCCTACCTGGTTCCTATTTGGCATGTGGATCCAAGAATTAAAATGCAAAAATGTGTTTGGACCCGGATCCTTTATGGTTTCTAAAAGGCAGTTGTTGACTTATAAATTGTAAAGTTGAAAGAAAATCTGCTACCCGGGCCTACCTGGTTTCTATTTGGCATATGGATCCTGGAAATAAAATGCAAAAATATGTTTGGACCCGGAAACTTCATGGTTTCTAAAAGGCAGTTATTGATTTATAAATTGTAAAGGTGAAAGAAAATCTGATACAAGGCCCTAACTGGTTCCTTTTTGCATTTGGATCCAGGAATTACAATGCAAAAATATGTTTGGACCCCGATCCTACATGGTTTAATAAAGGCAGTTGTATACTTAAAAATTGTAAATGTGAAAGGAAATCTGCTGCCCGACCCTACCTATTTCCTATTTTGCATTTGGATCCAGGAATTCAAATGCAAAAATATGTTTGGACCCGTAAACTACATGGTTTCAGAAATGCAGGTGTTGACTTATAAATTGTAAAGGTGAAAGAAAATCTGCTACCCGGGCCTACCTGGTTTCTATTTGGCATATGGATCCTGGAAATAAAATGCAAAAATATGTTTGGACCCGGAACCTTCATGGTTTAAGAAAGGCAGTTGTTGACTTATAATTTATAAAGGTGAAAGGAAATCTGCTGCCCGACCCTACCTGATTCCTATTTGGCATTTGGATCCAGGAATTAAAATGCAAAAATATGTTTGGACCCGGATCCTTTATGGTTTCTAAAAGGCAGTTATTGACTTATAAATTGTAAAGGTGAAAGAAAATCTGCTGACCGACCCTACCTGATTCCTATTTTGCATTTGGATCCAGAAATAAAAATACAAAAATATATTTGGACCCGGATCCTTCATGGTTTCTAAAAGGCAGTTATTGATTGATAATTTGTAAAGGTGAAAGAAAATCTGCTACCCGGCCCTAACATGTTCCTTTTTGCATTTGGATCCAGGAATTACAATGCAAAAATATGTTTGGACCCGGATCCTACATGGTTTAAGAAAGGCAGTTGTTGACTTATAAATTGTAAATGTGAAAGGATATTTGCTGCCCGACCCTACCTGATTCCTATTTGGCATTTGGATCCAGGAATTCAAATGCAAAAATATGTTTGGACCTGGATCCTACATGGTTTCTGAAAGGCAGTTGTTGACTTATAAATTGTAAAGGTGAAAGAAAATCTGCTACCCGGGCCTACCTGGTTTCTATTTGGCATATGGATCCTGGAAATAAAATGCAAAAATATGTTTGGACCCGGAACCTTCATGGTTTAAGAAAGGCAGTTGTTGACTTATAAATTGTAAATGTGAAAGAAAATCTGCTGCGCGACCCTACCTGGTTCCTATTTGGCATTTGGATCCAGGAATTACAATGCAAAAATATGTTTGGACCCGGATCCTTTATGGTTCCTAAAAGGCAGTTGTTGACTTATAAATTGTAAAGTTGAGTGAAAATCTGCTACCCGACCCTACCTGGTTCCTATTTGGCATTTGGATCCAGGAATAAAAATGCAAAAATATGTTTGGACCCGGATCCTTCATGGTTTCTAAAAGGCAGTTATTGATTTATAAATTGTAAAGGTGAAAGAAAATCTGCTACCCGGCCCTAACTGGTTCCTTTTTGCATTTGGATCCAGGAAATACAATGCAAAAATATGTTTGGACCCGGATCCTACCTGGTTTAAGAAAGGCAGTTGTTGACTTATAAATTGTAAAGTTGAAAGAAAATCTGCTACCCGGGCGTACCTGGTTTCTATTTGGCATATGGATCCTGGAAATAAAATGCAAAAATATGTTTGGACCCGGAACCTTCATGGTTTAAGAAAGGCAGTTGTTGACTTATAAATTGTAAATGTGAAAGAAAATCTGCTACCCGGCCGTAACTGGTTCCTTTTTGCATTTGGATCAAGGAATTACAATGCAAAAATATGTTTGGACCCGGATCCTACATGGTTTAAGAAAGGCAGTTGTTGACTTATAAATTGTAAATGTGAAAGAAAATCTGCTGCCCGACCCTACCTGGTTCCTATTTGGCATGTGGATCCAAGAATTCAAATGCAAAAATATGTTTGGACCCGGATCCTACATTGTATCTGAAAGGCAGTTGTCGACTTGCAAATTGTAAAGGTGAAAGTAAATCTGCTACCCGGCCCTAACTGGTTCCTTTTTGCATTTGGATCCAGGAATTACAATGCAAACATATGTTTGGACCCGGATCCTACCTGGTTTAAGAAAGGCAGTTGTTGACTTATAAATTGTAAATGTGAAAGAAAATCTGCTGCCCGACCCTACCTGGTTCCTATTTGGCATTTGGATCCAGGAATAAAAATGCAAAAATATGTTTGGACCCGGATCCTTTATGGTTTCTAAAAGGCAGTTGTTGACTTATAAATTGTAAAGTTGAAAGAAAATCTGCTACCCGGGCCTACCTGGTTTCTATTTGGCATATGGATCCTGGAAATAAAATGCAAAAATATGTTTGGACCCGGAACCTTCATGGTTTAAGAAAGGCAGTTGTTGACTTATAAATTGTAAATGTGAAAGAAAATCTGCTGCCCGACCCTACCTGGTTCCTATTTGGCATTTGGATCCAGGAATAAAAATGCAAAAATATGTTTGGACCCAGATCCTACCTGGTTTAAGAAAGGCAGTTGTTGACTTATAAATTGTAAATGTGAAAGAAAATCTGCTGCCCGACCCTACCTGGCTCCTATTTGGCAGTTGGATCCAGGAATAAGAATGCAAAAATATGTTTGGACCCGGATCCTTTATGGTTTCTAAAAGGCAGTTATTGACTTATAAATTGTGAAGGTGAAAGAAAATCTGCTGCCCGACCCTACCTTGTTCCTATTTGGCATGTGGATCCAAGAATTAAAATGCAAAAATATGTTTGGACCCGGATCCTACATGGTTTATGAAAGGCAGTTGTTGACTTATAAATTGTAAAGGTGTAAGTAAATCTGCTACCCGGCGCTACCTGGTTGCTATTTTGCATTTGGATGCAGGAATTAAAATGCAAAAATATGTTTGGACCCGGATCCTACATGGTATCAGAAATGCAGTTGTTGACTTATAAATTGTAAAGGTGAAAGGAAATCTTCAGCCCGACCCTACCTGATTCCTATTTGGCATTTGGATCCAAGAATTAAAATACATAAATATGTTTGGACCCGGATCCTACATGGTTTCTGAAAGGCAGTTGTCGACTTGCAAATTGTAAAGGTGAAAGCAAATCTGCTACCCGGCCCTAACTGGTTCCTTTTTGCATTCGGATCCAGGAATTACAATGCAAAAATATGTTTGGACCCGGATCCTACATGGTTTAAGAAAGGCCATTGTCGACTTATAAATTGTAAATGTGAAAGGAAATCTGCTGCCCGACCCTACCTGATTCCTATTTGGCATTTGGATCCAGGAATTGAAATGCAAAAATATGTTTGGACCCGGATCCTACATGGTTTCTGAAAGGCAGTTGTTGACTTATAAATTGTAAAGGTGTAAGTAAATCTGCTACCCGGCCCTACCTGGTTTCTATTTTGCATTTGGATCCAGGAATTAAAATGCAAAAATATGTTTGGACCCGGATCCTACATGGTATCAGAAATGCAGTTGTTGACTTATAAATTGTAAAGGTGAAAGGAAATCTGCTGCCCGACCCTACCTGATTCCTATTTGGCATTTGGACCAGCAATTCAAATGCAAAAATATGTTTGGACCAGGATCCTACTTGGTTTCTGAAAGGCAGTTGTCGACTTGCAATTTGTAAAGGTGAAAGTAAATATGCTACCCGGCCCTACCTGGTTCCTTTTTGCATTTGGATCCAGGAATTACGATGTAAAAATATGTTTGGACCCGGATCCTACATGGTTTCAGAAATGCAGTTGTTGACTTATAAATTGTAAAGGTGAAAGAAAATCTGCTACCCGGCCCTACCTGGTTTCTATCTGGCATTAGGATCAAGAAAATAAAATGCAGAAATATGTTAGGACCCGGATCCTTAATGGTTTCTGAAAGGCAGTTGTTGACTCATAAATTGTAAAGGTGAAAAAAAATCTGCTGCACGACCCTACCTGGTTCCTATTTGGCATTTGGATCCAGGAATTAAAATGCAAAAATATGTTTGGACCCGGAAACTTCATGGTTTCTAAAAGGCAGTTATTGATTTATAAATTGTAAAGGTGAAAGAAAATCTGATACAAGGCCCTAACTGGTTCCTTTTTGCATTTGGATCCAGGAATTACAATGCAAAAATATGTTTGGACCCGGATCCTACATGGTTTAAGAAAGGCAGTTGTTGACTTAAAAATTGTAAATGTGAAAGAAAATCTGCTGCCCGACCCTACCTGGTTCCTATTTGGCATTTGGATCCAGGAATTCAAATGCAAAAATATGTTTGGACCCGGATCCTACATGGTTTCTGAAAGGCAGTTGTTGACTTATAAATTGTAAAGGTGAAAGAAAATCTGCTACCCGGGCCTACCTGGTTTCTATTTGGCATATGGATCCTGGAAATAAAATGCAAAAATATGTTTGGACCCGGAACCTTCATGGTTTAAGAAAGGCAGTTGTTGACTTATAAATTGTAAAGGTGAAAGGAAATCTTCTGCCCGACCCTACCTGATTCCTATTTGGCATTTGGATCCAGAAATTAAAATGCAAAAATATGATTGGACCCGGATCCTTTATGGTTTCTAAAAGGCAGTTATTGACTTATAAATTGTAAAGGTGAAAGAAAATCTGCTGCCCGACCCTACCTGGTTCCTATTTGGCATTTGGATCCAGGAATAAAAATGCAAAAATATGTTTGGACCCGGATCCTTCATGGTTTCTAAAAGGCAGTTATTGATTGATAAATTGTAAAGGTGAAAGAAAATCTGCTACCCGGCCCTAACATGTTCCTTTTTGCATTTGGATCCAGGAATTACAATGCAAAAATATGTTTGGACCCGGATCCTACATGGTTTAAGAAAGGCAGTTGTTGACTTATAAATTCTAAATGTGAAAGGATATTTGCTGCCCGACCCTACCTGATTCGTATTTGGCATTTGGATCCAGGAATTCAAATGCAAAAATATGTTTGGACCTGGATCCTACATGGTTTCTGAAAGGCAGTTGTTGACTTATAAATTGTAAAGGTGAAAGAAAATCTGCTACCCGGGCCTACCTGGTTTCTATTTGGCATATGGATCCTGGAAATAAAATGCAAAAATATGTTTGGACCCGGAACCTTCATGGTTTAAGAAAGGCAGTTGTTGACTTATATATTGTAAATGTGAAAGAAAATCTGCTGCGCGACCCTACCTGGTTCCTATTTGGCATTTGGATCCAGGAATTACAATGCAAAAATATGTTTGGACCCGGATCCTTTATGGTTCCTAAAAGGCAGTTGTTGACTTATAAATTGTAAAGTTGAGTGAAAATCTGCTACCCGACCCTACCTGGTTCCTATTTGGCATTTGGATCCAGGAATAAAAATGCAAAAATATGTTTGGACCCGGATCCTTTATGGTTTCTAAAAGGCAGTTATTGATTTATAAATTGTAAAGGTGAAAGAAAATCTGCTACCCGGCCCTAACTGGTTCCTTTTTGCATTTGGATCCAGGAAATACAATGCAAAAATATGTTTGGACCCGGATCCTACCTGGTTTAAGAAAGGCAGTTGTTGACTTATAAATTGTAAAGTTGAAAGAAAATCTGCTACCCGGGCGTACCTGGTTTCTATTTGGCATATGGATCCTGGAAATAAAAT
Source organism: Diplolepis rosae (assembly GCA_030998225.1). NCBI lineage: Eukaryota > Metazoa > Arthropoda > Insecta > Hymenoptera > Diplolepididae > Diplolepis > Diplolepis rosae. The sequence continues at coordinate 176,604 of JAPYXD010000390.1, read as the reverse complement.
GCAAAAATATGTTTGGACCCGGAACCTTCATGGTTTAAGAAAGGCAGTTGTTGACTTATAAATTGTAAATGTGAAAGAAAATCTGCTACCCGGCCCTAACTGGTTCCTTTTTGCATTTGGATCCAGGAATTACAATGCAAAAATATGTTTGGACCCGGATCCTACATGGTTTAATAAAGGGAGTTGTTGACTTATAAATTGTAAATGTGAAAGGAAATCTGCTGCCCGACCCTACCTATTTCCTATTTGGCATGTGGATCCAAGAATTCAAATGCAAAAATATGTTTGGACCCGGATCCTACATTGTATCTGAAAGGCAGTTGTCGACTTGCAAATTGTAAAGGTGAAAGTAAATCTGCTACCCGGCCCTAACTGGTTCCTTTTTGCATTTGGATCCAGGAATTACAATGCAAACATATGTTTGGACCCGGATCCTACCTGGTTTCAGAAAGGCAGTTGAAAACTTGCAAATTGTAAAGGTGAAAGTAAATATGCTGCCCGACCCTACCTGGTTCCTATTTGGCATTTGGATCCAGGAATAAAAATGCAAAAATATGTTTGGACCCAGATCCTTTATGGTTTCTAAAAGGCAGTTGTTGACTTATAAATTGTAAAGTTGAAAGAAAATCTGCTACCCGGGCCTACCTGGTTTCTATTTGGCATATGGATCCTGGAAATAAAATGCAAAAATATGTTTGGACCCGGAACCTTCATGGTTTAAGAAAGGCAGTTGTTGACTTATAAATTGTAAATGTGAAAGAAAATCTGCTGCCCGACCCTACCTGGTTCCTATTTGGCATTTGGATCCAGGAATAAAAATGCAAAAATATGTTTGGACCCAGATCCTACCTGGTTTAAGAAAGGCAGTTGTTGACTTATAAATTGTAAATGTGAAAGAAAATCTGCTGCCCGACCCTACCTGGCTCCTATTTGGCAGTTGGATCCAGGAATAAAAATGCAAAAATATGTTTGGACCCGGATCCTTTATGGTTTCTAAAAGGCAGTTATTGACTTATAAATTGTGAAGGTGAAAGTAAATATGCTGCCCGACCCTACCTTGTTCCTATTTGGCATTTGGATCCAGTAATTAAAATACATAAATATGTTTGGACCCGGATCCTACATGGTTTCTGAAAGGCAGTTGTTGACTTATAAATTGTAAAAGTGAAAGGAAATCTTCTGCCCGACCCTACCTGATTCCTATTCGGCATTTGGATCCAAGAATTAAAATACATAAATATGTTTGGACCCGGATCCTACATGGTTTCTGAAAGGCAGTTGTCGACTTGCAAATTGTAAAGGTGAAAGCAAATCTGCTACCCGGCCCTAACTGGTTCCTTTTTGCATTCGGATCCAGGAATTACAATGCAAAAATATGTTTGGACCCGGATCCTACATGGTTTAAGAAAGGCCATTGTCGACTTATAAATTCTAAATGTGAAAGGATATTTGCTGCCCGACCCTACCTGATTCGTATTTGGCATTTGGATCCAGGAATTCAAATGCAAAAATATGTTTGGACCTGGATCCTACATGGTTTCTGAAAGGCAGTTGTTGACTTATAAATTGTAAAGGTGAAAGAAAATCTGCTACCCGGGCCTACCTGGTTTCTATTTGGCATATGGATCCTGGAAATAAAATGCAAAAATATGTTTGGACCCGGAACCTTCATGGTTTAAGAAAGGCAGTTGTTGACTTATATATTGTAAATGTGAAAGAAAATCTGCTGCGCGACCCTACCTGGTTCCTATTTGGCATTTGGATCCAGGAATTACAATGCAAAAATATGTTTGGACCCGGATCCTTTATGGTTCCTAAAAGGCAGTTGTTGACTTATAAATTGTAAAGTTGAGTGAAAATCTGCTACCCGACCCTACCTGGTTCCTATTTGGCATTTGGATCCAGGAATAAAAATGCAAAAATATGTTTGGACCCGGATCCTTTATGGTTTCTAAAAGGCAGTTATTGATTTATAAATTGTAAAGGTGAAAGAAAATCTGCTACCCGGCCCTAACTGGTTCCTTTTTGCATTTGGATCCAGGAAATACAATGCAAAAATATGTTTGGACCCGGATCCTACCTGGTTTAAGAAAGGCAGTTGTTGACTTATAAATTGTAAAGTTGAAAGAAAATCTGCTACCCGGGCGTACCTGGTTTCTATTTGGCATATGGATCCTGGAAATAAAATGCAAAAATATGTTTGGACCCGGAACCTTCATGGTTTAAGAAAGGCAGTTGTTGACTTATAAATTGTAAATGTGAAAGAAAATCTGCTACCCGGCCCTAACTGGTTCCTTTTTGCATTTGGATCCAGGAATTACAATGCAAAAATATGTTTGGACCCGGATCCTACATGGTTTAAGAAAGGCAGTTGTTGACTTATAAATTGTAAATGTGAAAGAAAATCTGCTGCCCGACCCTACCTGGTTCCTATTTGGCATGTGGATCCAAGAATTCAAATGCAAAAATATGTTTGGACCCGGATCCTACATTGTATCTGAAAGGCAGTTGTCGACTTGCAAATTGTAAAGGTGAAAGTAAATCTGCTACCCGGCCCTAACTGGTTCCTTTTTGCATTAGGATCCAGGAATTACAATGCAAACATATGTTTGGACCCGGATCCTACCTGGTTTAAGAAAGGCAGTTGTTGACTTATAAATTGTAAATGTGAAAGAAAATCTGCTGCCCGACCCTACCTGGTTCCTATTTGGCATTTGGATCCAGGAATAAAAATGCAAAAATATGTTTGGACCCGGATCCTTTATGGTTTCTAAAAGGCAGTTGTTGACTTATAAATTGTAAAGTTGAAAGAAAATCTGCTACCCGGGCCTACCTGGTTTCTATTTGGCATATGGATCCTGGAAATAAAATGCAAAAATATGTTTGGACCCGGAACCTTCATGGTTTAAGAAAGGCAGTTGTTGACTTATAAATTGTAAATGTGAAAGAAAATCTGCTGCCCGACCCTACCTGGTTCCTATTTGGCATTTGGATCCAGGAATAAAAATGCAAAAATATGTTTGGACCCAGATCCTACCTGGTTTAAGAAAGGCAGTTGTTGACTTATAAATTGTAAATGTGAAAGAAAATCTGCTGCCCGACCCTACCTGGCTCCTATTTGGCAGTTGGATCCAGGAATAAAAATGCAAAAATATGTTTGGACCCGGATCCTTTATGGTTTCTAAAAGGCAGTTATTGACTTATAAATTGTGAAGGTGAAAGAAAATCTGCTGCCCGACCCTACCTTGTTCCTATTTGGCATGTGGATCCAAGAATTAAAATGCAAAAATATGTTTGGACCCGGATCCTACATGGTTTATGAAAGGCAGTTGTTGACTTATAAATTGTAAATGTGAAAGGAAATCTTCTGCCCGACCCTACCTGATTCCTATTCGGCATTTGGATCCAAGAATTAAAATACATAAATATGTTTGGACCCGGATCCTACATGGTTTCTGAAAGGCAGTTGTCGACTTGCAAATTGTAAAGGTGAAAGCAAATCTGCTACCCGGCCCTAACTGGTTCCTTTTTGCATTCGGATCCAGGAATTACAATGCAAAAATATGTTTGGAACCGGATCCTACATGGTTTAAGAAAGGCCATTGTCGACTTATAAATTGTAAATGTGAAAGGAAATCTGCTGCCCGACCCTACCTATTTCCTATTTTGCATTTGGATCCAGGAATTCAAATGCAAAAATATGTTTGGACCCGGATCCAACATGGTTTCTGAAAGGCAGTTGTTGACTTATAAATTGTAAAGGTGAAAGTAAATCTGCTACCCGGCGCTACCTGGTTCCTATTTTGCATTTGGATGCAGGAATTAAAATGCAAAAATATGTTTGGACCCGGATCCTACATGGTTTCAGAAATGCAGTTGTTGACTTATAAATTGTAAAGGTGAAAGGAAATCTGCTGCTCGACCCTACCTGATTCCTATTTGGCATTTGGATCCAGGAATTAAAATGCAAAAATATGTTTGAACACGGATCCTACTTGGTTTCTGAAAGGCAGTTGTCGACTTGCAAATTGTAAAGGTGAAAGTAAATCTGCTACCCGGCCCTACCTGGTTCCTTTTTGCATTTGGATCCAGGAATTACGATGTAAAAATATGTTTGGACCCGGATCCTACATGGTTTCAGAAATGCAGTTGTTGACTTATAAATTGTAAAAGTGAAAGAAAATCTGCTACCCGGCCCTACCTAATTCCTATTTTGCATTTGGATCCAGGAATTAAAATGCAAAAATATGTTTGGACCCGGATCCTTAATGGTTTCTAAAAGGCAGTTGTTGACTCATAAATTGTAAAGGTGAAAAAAAATCTGCTGCACGACCCTACCTGTTTCCTATTTGGCATTTGGATCCAGGAATTAAAATGCAAAAATATGTTTGGACACGGATCCTACTTGGTTTCTGAAAGGCAGTTGTCGACTTGCAAATTGTAAAGGTGAAAGTAAATCTGCTACCCGGCGCTACCTGGTTCCTATTTTGCATTTGGATGCAGGAATTAAAATGCAAAAATATGTTTGGACCCGGATTCTACCTTGTTTCAGAAAGGCAGTTGTTGACTTATAAATTGTAAAGGTGAAAGGAAATCTGCTACCCGGCCCTAACTGGTTCCTTTTTGCATTTGGATCCAGGAATTACGATGTAAAAATATGTTTGGACCCGGATCCTACCTGGTTTCAGAAATGCCTGTGTTGACTTATAAATTGGAAATGTGAAAGAAAATCTGCTGCCCGACCCTACCTGGTTCCTATTTGGCATTTGGATCCTGAAAATAAAAAGCAAAAATATGTTTGGACCCGGAACCTTCATGGTTTTAGAAAGGCAGTTGTTGACTTATAAATTGTAAATGTGAAAGAAAATCTGCTACCCGGGCCTAACTGGTTTCTATTTGGCATATGGATCCTGAAAATAAAATGCAAAAATATGTTTGGACCCGGATCCTACATGGTTTCAGAAATGCAGTTGTTGACTTATAAATTGTAAAAGTGAAAGAAAATCTGCTACCATGCCCTACCTAATCCCTATTTTGCATTTGGATCCAGGAATTAAAATGCAAAAATATGTTTGGACCCGGATCCTACATGGTTTCAGAAATGCAGTTGTTGACTTATAAATTGTAAAGGTGAAAGGAAATCTGCTGCCCGACCCTACCTGATTCCTATTCGGCATTTGGATGCAGGAATTAAAATGCAAAAATATGTTTGGACCCGGATTCTACCTTGTTTCAGAAAGGCAGTTGTTGACTTATAAATTGTAAAGGTGAAAGAAAATCTGCTACCCGGCCCTAACAGGTTCCTTTTTGCATTTGGATCCAGGAATTACAATGCAAAAATATGTTTGGACCCGGATCCTTTATGGTTTCTAAAAGGCAGTTGTTGACTTATAAATTGTAAAGTTGAAAGAAAATCTGCTACCCGGGCCTAACTGGTTTCTATTTGGCATATGGATCCTGAAAATAAAAAGCAAAAATATGTTTGGACCCGGAACCTTCATGGTTTTAGAAAGGCAGTTGTTGACTTATAAATTGTAAATGTGAAAGAAAATCTGCTGCCCGACCCTACCTGGTTCCTATTTGGCATTTGGATCCAGGAATAAAAATGCAAAAATATGTTTGGACCCGGATCCTACCTGGTTTAAGAAAGGCAGTTGTCGACTTGCAAATTGTAAAGGTGAAAGTAAATATGCTGCCCGACCCTACCTGGTTCCTATTTGGCATTTGGATCCAGGAATAAAAATGCAAAAATATGTTTGGACCCGGATCCTTTATGGTTTCTAAAAGGCAGTTATTGACTTATAAATTGTAAAGGTGAAAGAAAATCTGCTGCCCGACCCTACCTTGTTCCTATTTGGCATGTGGATCCAAGAATTACAATGCAAAAATATGTTTGGACCCGGATCCTACATGGTTTAAGAAAGGCCATTGTCGACTTATAAATTGTAACTGTGAAATGAAATCTGCTGCCCGTCCCTACCTATTTCATATTTTGCAATTGGATCCAGGAATTCAAATTCAAAAATATGTTTGGACCCGGATCCTACATGGTTTCTGAAAGGCAGTTGTTGACTTATAAATTGTAATGGTGTAAGTAAATATGCTACCCGGCGCTACCTGGTTCCTATTTTGCATTTGGATCCAGGAATTAAAATGCAAAAATCTTTTTAGACCCGGATCCTACATGGTTTCAGAAATGCAGTTGTTTACTTATACATTGTAAAGGTGAAAGAAAATCTGCTACCCTGCCCTACCTGGTTCCTATTTTGCATTTGTATCCAGGAATTAAAATGCAAAAATATGTTTGGACCCGGATCCTACATGGTTTCAGAAATGCAGTTGTTGACTTATAAATTGTAAAGGTGAAAGGAAATCTCCTGCCCGACACTACCTGATTCCTATTCGGCATTTGGATCCAAAAATTAAAATACATAAATATGTTTGGACCCGGATCCTACATGGTTTCTGTAAGGTAGTTGTCGACATGTAAATTTAAAAGGTGGAAGTAAATCTGCAGCCCGGCCCTAACAGGTTCCTTTTTGCATTTGGATCCAGGAATTACAATGCAAAAATATGTTTGGACCCGGATCCTACATGGTTTAAGAAAGGCAGTTGTTGACTTATTAATTGTAAAGGTGAAAGGAAATCTGCTGCCCGACCCTACCTGATTCCTATTTGGCATGTGGATCCAAGAATTAAAATGCAAAAACATGTTTGGACCCGGAGCCTACATGGATTAAGAAAGGCATTTGTTGACTTATAAATTGTAACGGTGAAAGGAAATCTGCTGCCCGACCCTACCTGATTCCTATTTGGCATTTGGATCCAGGAATTCAAATGCAAAAATATGTTTGGACCCGGATCCTTTATGGTTCCTAAAAGGCAGTTGTTGACTTATAAATTGTAAAGTTGAAAGAAAAATCTGCTACCCGGGCCTACCTGGTTTCTATTTGGCATATGGATCCTGGAAATAAAAAGCAAAAATATGTTTGGACCTGGAACCTTCATGGTTTAAGAAAGGCATTTGTTGTCTTTTAAGTTGTAACGGTGAAAGGAAAACTGCTGCCCGACCCTACCTGATTCCTATTTGGCATTTGGATCCAGGAATTAAAATGCAAAAATATGTTTGGACCCGGATCCTTCATGGTTTCTAAAAGGCAGTTATTGACTTATAAATTGTAAAGGTGAAAGAAAATCTGCTACCCGGCCCTACCTGGTTTCTATTTGGCATATGGATCCAGGAAATCAAAATGCAAAAATATGTTTGGACCCGGATTCTACCTTGTTTCAGAAAGGCAGTTGTTGACTTATAAATTGTAAAGGTGAAAGAAAATCTGCTACCCGGCCCTCAATGGATCCAATCTTGCATTTGGAACCAGGAATTAAAATGCAAAAATATGTTTGGACCCGGATCCTACCTGGTTTAAGAAAGGCAGTTGTTGACTTATAAATTGTAAATGTGAAAGAAAATCTGCTGCCCGACCCTACCTGGTTCCTATTTGGCATGTGGATCCAAGAATTAAAATGCAAAAATATGTTTGGACCCGGATCCTTTATGGTTTCTAAAAGGCAGTTGTTGACTTATAAATTGTAAAGGTGAAAGTAAATCTGCTACCCGGCCCTAACAGGTTCCTTTTTGCATTTGGATCCAGGAATTACAATGCAAAAATATGTTTGGACCCGGATCCTACCTGGTTTAAGAAAGGCAGTTATTGACTTATAAATTGTAAAGGTGAAAGAAAATCTGCTGCCCGACCCTACCTGGTTCCTATTTGGCATGTGGATCCAAGAATTAAAATGCAAAAATATGTTTGGACCCGGATCCTTCATGGTTTCTAAAAGGCAGTTATTGATTTATAAATTGTAAAGGTGAAAGAAAATCTGCTGCCCGACCCTACCTGGTTCCTATTTGGCATGTGGATCCAAGAATTAAAATGCAAAAACATGTTTGGACCCGGATCCTTTATGGTTTCTAAAAGGCAGTTGTTGACTTATAAATTGTAAAGGTGAAAGTAAATCTGCTACCCGGCCCTAACAGGTTCCTTTTTGCATTTGGATCCAGGAATTACAATGCAAAAATATGTTTGGACCCGGATCCTTCATGGTTTCTAAAAGGCAGTTATTGATTTATAAATTGTAAAGGTGAAAGAAAATCTGCTACCCGGGCCTACCTGGTTTCTATTTGGCATATGGATCCTGGAAATAAAATGCAAAAATATGTTTGGACCCGGATCCTACATGGTTTAAGAAAGGCAGTTATTGACTTATAAATTGTAAAGGTGAAAGAAAATCTGCTGCCCGACCCTACCTGGTTCCTATTTGGCATGTGGATCCAAGAATTAAAATGCAAAAATATGTTTGGACCCGGATCCTTCATGGTTTCTAAAAGGCAGTTATTGATTTATAAATTGTAACGGTGAAAGTAAATCTGCTACCCGGCCCTAACTGGTTCCTTTTTGCATTTGGATCCAGGAATTACAATGTAAAAATATGTTTGGACCCGGATCCTACATGGTTTAAGAAAGGCAGTTAGTTGTTGACTTATAAATTGTAACTGTGAAAGAAAATCCGCTGCCCGACCCTACCTGGTTCCTATTTGGCATTTGGATCCAGGAGTAAAAATGCAAAAATATGTTTGGACCCGGATCCTTTATGGTTTCTAAAAGGCAGTTATTGACTTATAAATTGTGAATGTGAAAGAAAATCTGCTGCCCTACCCTACCTTGTTCCTATTTGGCATGTGGATCCAAGAATTAAAATGCAAAAATATGTTTGGACCCGGATCCTACATGGTTTAAGAATGGAAGTTGTTGACTTATAAATTGTAAATGTGAAAGGAAATCTTCTGCCCGACCCTACCTGATTCCTATTCGGCATTTGGATCCAAGAATTAAAATACATAAATATGTTTGGACCCGGATCCTACATGGTTTCTGAAAGGCAGTTGTCGACTTGCAAATTGTAAAGTTGAAAGAAAATCTGCTACCCGGGCCTACCTGGTTTCTATTTGGCATATGGATCCTGGAAATAAAATGCAAAAATATGTTTGGACCCGGATCCTACATGGTTTAAGAAAGGCAGTTATTGACTTATAAATTCTAAAGGTGAAAGAAAATCTGCTGCCCGACCCTACCTGGTTCCTATTTGGCATGTGGATCCAAGAATTAAAATGCAAAAATATGTTTGGACCCGGATCCTTCATGGTTTCTAAAAGGCAGTTATTGATTTATAAATTGTAAAGGTGAAAGAAAATCTGCTGCCCGACCCTACCTGGTTCCTATTTGGCATGTGGATCCAAGAATTAAAATGCAAAAATATGTTTGCACCCGGATCCTTCATGGTTTCTAAAAGGCAGTTATTGACTTATAAATTGTAAAGGTGAAAGAAAATCTGCTGCCCGACCCTACCTGGTTCCTATTTGGCATGTGGATCCAAGAATTAAAATGCAAAAATATGTTTGGACCCGGATCCTTCATGGTTTCTAAAAGGCAGTTATTGATTTATAAATTGTAAAGGTGAAAGAAAATCTGCTGCCCTACCCTACCTTGTTCCTATTTGGCATGTGGATCCAAGAATTAAAATGCAAAAATATGTTTGGACCCGGATCCTACATGGTTTAAGAAAGGCATTTGTTGACTTATAAATTGTAAATGTGAAAGGAAATCTGCTGCCCGACCCTACCTGATTCCTATTTTGCATTAGGATCCAGGAATTACAATGCAAAAATATGTTTGGACCCGGTTCCTACATGGTATCTGAAAGGCAGTTGTCGACTTTCAAATTGTAAAGGTGAAAGTAAATCTGCTACCCGGCCATAACTGGTTCCTTTTTGCATTTGGATCCAGGAATTACAATGTAAAAATATGTTTGGACCCGGATCCTACATGGTTTAAGAAAGGCAGTTATTGACTTATAAATTGTAAAGGTGAAAGAAAATCTGCTGCCCGACCCTACCTGGTTCCTATTTGGCATGTGGATCCAAGAATTAAAATGCAAAAATATGTTTGGACCCGGATCCTTCATGGTTTCTAAAAGGCAGTTATTGATTTATAAATTGTAAAGGTGAAAGAAAATCTGCTACCCGGCCCTAACTGGTTCCTTTTTGCATTTGGATCCAGGAATTACAATGCAAAAATATGTTTGGACCCGGATCCTACATGGTTTAATAAAGGGAGTTGTTGACTTATAAATTGTAAATGTGAAAGGAAATCTGCTGCCCGACCCTACCTATTTCATATTTTGCATTTGGATCCAGGACTTCAAATGCAAAAATATGTTTGGACCCGGATCCTACATGGTATCTGAAAGGCAGTTGTCGACTTTCAAATTGTAAAGGTGAAAGTAAATCTGCTACCCGGCCCTAAATGGTTCCTTTTTGCATTTGGATCCAGGAATTACGATGTAAAAATATGTTTGGACCCGGATCCTACATGGTTTCAGAAATGCAGTTGTTGACTTATAAATTGTAAAAGTGAAAGAAAATCTGCTGCCCGACCCTACCTGGTTCTTTTTTGGCATGTGGATCCAAGAATTCAAATGCAAAAATATGTTTGGACCCGGATACTACATGGTATCTGAAAGGCAGTTGTCGACTTGCAAATTGTAAATGTGAAAGTAAATCTGCTACCCTGCCCTAACTGTTTCCTTTTTTCATTTGGATCCAGGAATTTCAATGCAAAAATATGTTTGGACCCGGATCCTACCTGGTTTAAGAAAGGCAGTTGTTGACTTATAAATTGTAAATGTGAAAGAAAATCTGCTGCCCGACCCTACCTGGTTCCTATTTGGCATTTGGATCCAGGAATAAAAATGCAAAAATATGTTTAGACCCGGATCCTTTATGGTTTCTAAAAGGCAGTTATTGACTTATAAATTGTAAAGGTGAAAGAAAATCTGCTCACCGACCCTACCTGGTTCCTATTTGGCATGTGGATCCAAGAATTAAAATGCAAAAATATGTTTGGACCCGGATCCTACATGGTTTAAGAAAGGCAGTTGTTGACTTATAAATTGTAAATGTGAAAGGAAATCTTCTGCCCGACCCTACCTGATTCCTATTCGGCATTTGGATCCAAGAATTAAAATACATAAATATGTTTGGACCCGGCTCCTTCATGGTTTCTGAAAGGCAGTTGTCGACTTGCAAATTGTAAAGGTGAAAGTAAATCTGCTACCCGGCCCTAACTGGTTCCTTTTTGCATTTGGATCCAGGAATTACAATGCAAAAATATGTTTGGACCCGGATCCTACATGGTTTAATAAAGGCAGTTGTTGACTTATAAATTGTAAATGTGAAAGGAAATCTGCTGCACGACCCTACCTGAATCCTATTTGGCATTTGGATCCAGGAATTCAAATGCAAAAATATGTTTGGACACGGATCCTACATGGTTTCTGAAAGGCAGTTGTTGACTTATAAATTGTAAAGGTGAAAGAAAATCTGCTACCCGGGCCTACCTGGTTTCTATTTGGCATATGGATCCTGGAAATAAAATGCAAAAATATGTTTGGACCCGGATCCTTCATGGTTTCAGAAATGCAGTTGTTGACTTATAAATTGTAAAAGTGAAAGAAAATCTGCTACCCGGCCGTACCTGGTTCCTATTTGGCATTTGGATCCAGGAATTAAAATGCAAAAATATGTTTGGACCCGGATTCTACCTTGTTTCAGAAAGGCAGTTGTTGACTTATAAATTGTAAAGGTGAAAGCAAATCTTCTACCCGACCCTACCTGATTCCTATTTGGCATTTGGATCCAGGAATTAAAATACAAAAATATGTTTGGACCCGGATCCTACATGGTTTCAGAAATGCAGTTGTTGACTTATAAATTGTAAAGGTGAAAGTAAATCTGCTACCCGGCGCTACCTGGTTCCTATTTTGCATTTGGATGCAGGAATTAAAATGCAAAAATATGTTTGGACCCGGATTCTACCTTGTTTCAGAAAGGCAGTTGTTGACTTATAAATTGTAAAGGTGAAAGGAAATCTTCTGCCCGACCCTACCTGATTCCTATTTGGCATTTGGATCCAGGAATTAAAATACATAAATATGTTTGGACCCGGATCCTACATGGTTTCTGAAAGGCAGTTGTTGACTTATAAATTGTAAAGGTGAAAGAAAATCTGCAACCCGGCCCTACCTGGATCCTATTCTGCATTTGGATCCAGGAATTAAAATGCAAAAATATGTTTGGCACCGGATCCTACATGGTTTCTGAAAGGCAGTTGTTGACTTATAAATTGTAAATGTGAAAGGAAATCTTCTTCCCGAACCTACCTGATTCCTATTCGGCAATTGGATCCAAGAATTAAAATACATAAATATGTTTGGACCCGGATCCTACATGGTTTCTGAAAGGCAGTTGTTGACTTATAAATTGTAAATGTGAAAGGAAATCTTCTGCCCGACCCTACCTGATTCCTATTCGGCATTTGGATCCAAGAATTAAAATACATAAATATGTTTGGACCCGAATCCTACATGGTTTAAGAAAGGCAGTTGTTGACTTATAAATTGTAAAGGTGAAAGGGAATCTGCTGCCCGACCCTACCTGATTCCTATTTGGCATGTGGATCCAAGAATTAAAATGCAAAAATATGTTTGGACCCGGATCCTACATGTTTTAAGAAAGGCAGTTGTTGACTTATAAATTGTAAATGTGAAAGGAAATCTTCTGCCCGACCCTACCTGATTCCTATTCGGCATTTGGATCCAAGAATTAAAATACATAAATATGTTTGGACCCGGATCCTACATGGTTTCTGAAAGGCAGTTGTCGACTTGCAAATTGTAAAGGTGAAAGTAAATCTGCTACACGGCCCTAACATGTTCCTTTTTGCATTTGGATCCAGGAATTACAATGCAAAAATATGTTTGGACCCGGATCCTACATGGTTTAAGAAAGGCAGTTGTTGACTTATAAATTGTAAATGTGAAAGGATATCTGCTGCCCGACCCTACCTGATTCCTATTTGGCATTGTGTCCAGGAATTCAAATGCAAAAATATGTTTGGACCTGGATCCTACATGGTTTCTGAAAGGCAGTTGTTGACTTATAAATTGTAAAGGTGAAAGAAAATATGCTACCCGGGCCTACCTGGTTTCTATTTGGCATATGGATCCTGGAAATAAAATGCAAAAATATGTTTGGACCCGGATCCTTCATGGTTTCTAAAAGGCAGTTGTTGACTCATAAATTGTAAAGGTGAAAAAAAATCTGCTGCACGACCCTACCTGGTTCCTATTTGGCATTTGGATCCAGGAATTACAATGCAAAAATATGGTTGGACCCGTAACCTACATGGTTTAAGAAAGGCAGTTGTTGACTTATAAATTGTAAATGTGAAAGGATATCTGCTGCCCGACCCTACCTGATTCCTATTTTGCATTTGGATCCAGGAATTCAAATGCAAAAATATGTTTGGACCCGGATCCTACTTGGTTTCTGAAAGGCAGTTGTTGACTTATAAATTGTAAAGGTGAAAGAAAATATGCTACCCGGGCCTACCTGGTTTCTATTTGGCATATGGATCCTGGAAATAAAATGCAAAAATATGTTTGGACCCGGATCCTTAATGGTTTCTAAAAGGCAGTTGTTGACTCATAAATTGTAAAGGTGAAAAAAAATCTGCTGCACGACCCTACCTGGTTCCTATTTGGCATTTGGATCCAGGAATTAAAATGCAAAAATATGTTTGGACACGGATCCTACTTGGTTTCTGAAAGGCAGTTGTCGACTTGCAAATTGTAAAGGTGAAAGTAAATCTGCTACCCGGCCCTACCTGGTTCCTATTTTGCATTTGGATGCAGGAATTAAAATGCAAAAATATGTTTGGACCCGGATTCTACCTTGTTTCAGAAAGGCAGTTGTTGACTTATAAATTGTAAAGGTGAAAGAAAATCTGCTACCCGTCCCTAACAGGTTCCTTTTTGCATTTGGATCCAGGAATTACAATGCAAAAATATGTTTGGACCCGGATCCTACATGGTTTAATAAAGGCAGTTGTTGACTTATAAATTGTAAATGTGAAAGCAAATCTGCTGCCCGACCCTACCTATTTCCTATTTTGCATTTGGATCCAGGAATTCAAATGCAAAAATATGTTTGGACCCGGATCCTTTATGGTTTCTAAAAGGCAGTTGTTGACTTATAAATTGTAAAGTTGAAAGAAAATCTGCTACCCGGGCCTAACTGGTTTCTATTTGGCATATGGATCCTGAAAATAAAAAGCAAAAATATGTTTGGACCCGGAACCTTCATGGTTTTAGAAAGGCAGTTGTTGACTTATAAATTGTAAATGTGAAAGAAAATCTGCTGCCCGGCCCTACCTGGTTCCTATTTGGCATTTGGATCCAGGAATAAAAATACAAAAATATATTTTGACCCGGGTCCTACCTGGTTTATATAAGACAGTTGTCGACTTGCAAATTGTTAAGTTGAAAGTAAATCTGCTGCCCGACCCTACCTGGTTCCTAATTGGCATTTGGATCCAGGAATAAAAATGCAAAAATATGTTTGGACCCGGATCCTTTATGGTTTCTAAAAGGCAGTTATTGACTTATAAATTGTAAAGGTGAAAGAAAATCTGCTGCCCGACCCTACCTGGTTCCTATTTGGCATTTGGATCCAGGAATTAAAATGCAAAAATATGTTTGGACCCGGATCCTACATGGTTTAAGAAAGGCCATTGTCGACTTATAAATTGTAAATGTGAAAGGAAATCTGCTGCCCGACCCTACCTATTTCCTATTTTGCATTTGGATCCAGGAATTCAAATGCAAAAATATGTTTGGACCCGGATCCTACATGGTTTCTGAAAGGCAGTTGTTGACTTATAAATTGTAAAGGTGAAAGTAAATATGCTACCCGGCGCTACCTGGTTCCTATTTTGCATTTGGATCCAGGAATTAAAATGCAAAAATATTTTTGGACCCGGATCCTACATGGTTTCAGAAATGCAGTTGTTTACTTATAAATTGTAAAGGTGAAAGAAAATCTGCTACCCGGCCCTACCTGGTTCCTATTTTGCATTTGGATCCAGGAATTAAAATGCAAAAATATGTTTGGACCCGGATCCTACATGGTTTCAGAAATGCAGTTGTTGACTTATAAATTGTAAAGGTGAAAGGAAATCTTCTGCCCAACACTACCTGATTCCTATGTGGCATTTGGATCCAAAAATTAAAATACATAAATATGTTTGGACCCGGATCCTACATGGTTTCTGTAAGGTAGTTGTCGACATGTAAATTTAAAAGGTGGAAGTAAATCTGCAGCCCGGCCCTAACAGGTTCCTTTTTGCATTTGGATCCAGGAATTACAATGCAAAAATATGTTTGGACCCGGATCCTACATGGTTTAATAAAGGCAGTTGTTGACTTATAAATTGTAAATGTGAAAGGAAATCTGCTGCCCGACCCTACCTATTTCCTATTTTGCATGTGGATCCAAGAATTAAAATGCAAAAACATGTTTGGACCCGGAGCCTACATGGATTAAGAAAGGCATTTGTTGACTTATAAATTGTAACGGTGAAAGGAAATCTGCTGCCCGACCCTACCTGATTCCTATTTGGCATTTGGATCCAGGAATTCAAATGCAAAAATATGTTTGGACCCGGATCCTTTATGGTTCCTAAAAGGCAGTTGTTGACTTATAAATTGTAAAGTTGAAAGAAAATCTGCTACCCGGGCCTACCTGGTTTCTATTTGGCATATGGATCCTGGAAATAAAAAGCAAAAATATGTTTGGACCTGGAACCTTCATGGTTTAAGAAAGGCATTTGTTGACTTATAAATTGTAAATGTGAAAGGAAATCTGCTGCCCGACCCTACCTATTTTCTATTTTGCATTAGGATCCAGGAATTACAATGCAAAAATATGTTTGGACCCGGATCCTACATGGTTTAATAAAGGCAGTTGTTGACTTATAAATTGTAAAGGTGAAAGAAAATCTGCTACCCCACCCTACCTGATTCCTATTTGGCATTTGGATCCAGGAATAAAAATGCAAAAATATGTTTGGACCCGGATCCTTTATGGTTTCTAAAAGGCAGTTGTTGACTTATAAATTGTAAAGTTGAAAGAAAATCTGCTACCCGGGCCTACCTGGTTTCTATTTGGCATATGGATCCTGGAAATAAAATGCAAAAATATGTTTGGACCCGGATCCTACATGGTTTAAGAAAGGCAGTTATTGACTTATAAATTGTAAAGGTGAAAGAAAATCTGCTGCCCGACCCTACCTGGTTCCTATTTGGCATGTGGATCCAAGAATTAAAATGCAAAAATATGTTTGGACCCGGATCCTTCATGGTTTCTAAAAGGCAGTTATTGATTTATAAATTGTAAAGGTGAAAGAAAATCTGCTGCCCGACCCTACCTGGTTCCTATTTGGCATGTGGATCCAAGAATTAAAATGCAAAAACATGTTTGGACCCGGAGCCTACATGGATTAAGAAAGGCATTTGTTGACTTATAAATTGTAACGGTGAAAGGAAATCTGCTGCCCGACCCTACCTGATTCCTATTTGGCATTTGGATCCAGGAATTCAAATGCAAAAATATGTTTGGACCCGGATCCTTCATGGTTTCTAAAAGGCAGTTATTGATTTATAAATTGTAAAGGTGAAAGAAAATCTGCTACCCGGGCCTACCTGGTTTCTATTTGGCATATGGATCCTGGAAATAAAATGCAAAAATATGTTTGGACCCGGATCCTACATGGTTTAAGAAAGGCAGTTATTGACTTATAAATTGTAAAGGTGAAAGAAAATCTGCTGCCCGACCCTACCTGGTTCCTATTTGGCATGTGGATCCAAGAATTAAAATGCAAAAATATGTTTGGACCCGGATCCTTCATGGTTTCTAAAAGGCAGTTATTGATTTATAAATTGTAACGGTGAAAGTAAATCTGCTACCCGGCCCTAACTGGTTCCTTTTTGCATTTGGATCCAGGAATTACAATGTAAAAATATGTTTGGACCCGGATCCTACATGGTTTAAGAAAGGCAGTTAGTTGTTGACTTATAAATTGTAAATGTGAAAGAAAATCCGCTGCCCGACCCTACCTGGTTCCTATTTGGCATTTGGATCCAGGAGTAAAAATGCAAAAATATGTTTGGACCCGGATCCTTTATGGTTTCTAAAAGGCAGTTATTGACTTATAAATTGTGAATGTGAAAGAAAATCTGCTGCCCTACCCTACCTTGTTCCTATTTGGCATGTGGATCCAAGAATTAAAATGCAAAAATATGTTTGGACCCGGATCCTACATGGTTTAAGAAAGGAAGATGTTGACTTATAAATTGTAAATGTGAAAGGAAATCTTCTGCCCGACCCTACCTGATTCCTATTCGGCATTTGGATCCAAGAATTAAAATACATAAATATGTTTGGACCCGGATCCTACATGGTTTCTGAAAGGCAGTTGTCGACTTGCAAATTGTAAAGTTGAAAGAAAATCTGCTACCCGGGCCTACCTGGTTTCTATTTGTCATATGGATCCTGGAAATAAAATGCAAAAATATGTTTGGACCCGGATCCTACATGGTTTAAGAAAGGCAGTTATTGACTTATAAATTGTAAAGGTGAAAGAAAATCTGCTGCCCGACCCTACCTGGTTCCTATTTGGCATGTGGATCCAAGAATTAAAATGCAAAAATATGTTTGGACCCGGATCCTTCATGGTTTCTAAAAGGCAGTTATTGATTTATAAATTGTAAAGGTGAAAGAAAATCTGCTGCCCGACCCTACCTGGTTCCTATTTGGCATGTGGATCCAAGAATTAAAATGCAAAAATATGTTTGCACCCGGATCCTTCATGGTTTCTAAAAGGCAGTTATTGACTTATAAATTGTAAAGGTGAAAGAAAATCTGCTGCCCGACCCTACCTGGTTCCTATTTGGCATGTGGATCCAAGAATTAAAATGCAAAAATATGTTTGGACCCGGATCCTTCATGGTTTCTAAAAGGCAGTTATTGATTTATAAATTGTAAAGGTGAAAGAAAATCTGCTGCCCTACCCTACCTTGTTCCTATTTTGCATTTTGATCCAGGAATTAAAATGCAAAAATATGTTTGGACCCGGATCCTACATGGTTTAAGAAAGGCATTTGTTGACTTATAAATTGTAAATGTGAAAGGAAATCTGCTGCCCGACCCTACCTATTTTCTATTTTGCATTAGGATCCAGGAATTACAATGCAAAAATATGTTTGGACCCGGATCCTACATGGTTTCTGAAAGGCAGTTGTCGACTTGCAAATTGTAAAGGTGAAAGTAAATCTGCTACCCGGCCCTAACTGGTTCCTTTTTGCATTTGGATCCAGGAATTACGATGTAAAAATATGTTTGGACCCGGATCCTACATGGTTTCAGAAATGCAGTTGTTGACTTATAATTTGTAAAGGATAAAGTAAATCTGCTGCACGACCCTACCTGGTTCCTATTTGGCATGTGGATCCAAGAATTAAAATGCAAAAATATGTTTGGACCCGGATCCTTCATGGTTTCTAAAAGGCAGTTATTGATTTATAAATTGTAAAGGTGAAAGAAAATCTGCTACCCGGCCCTAACTGGTTCCTTTTTGCATTTGGATCCAGGAATTACAATGCAAAAATATGTTTGGACCCGGATCCTACATGGTTTAATAAAGGCAGTTGTTGACTTATAAATTGTAAATGTGAAAGGAAATCTGCTGCCCGACCCTACCTATTTCCTATTTTGCATTTGGATCCAGGAATTCAAATGCAAAAATATGTTTGGACGCGGATACTACATGGTATCTGAAAGGCAGTTGTCGACTTTCAAATTGTAAAGGTGAAAGTAAATCTGCTACCCGGCCCTAAATGGTTCCTTTTGGCATTTGGATCCAGGAATTACTATGTAAAAATATGTTTGGACCCGGATCCTACATGGTTTAAGAAAGGCAGTTGTTGACTTATAAATTGTAAATGTGAAAGAAAATCTGCTGCCCGACCCTACCTGGTTCTTTTTTGGCATGTGGATCCAAGAATTCAAATGCAAAAATATGTTTGGACCCGGATACTACATGGTATCTGAAAGGCAGTTGTCGACTTGCAAATTGTAAATGTGAAAGTAAATCTGCTACCCGGCCCTAACTGTTTCCTTTTTGCATTTGGATCCAGGAATTTCAATGCAAAAATATGTTTGGACCCGGATCCTACATGGTTTAAGAAAGGCAGTTGTTGACTTATAAATTGTAAAGGTGAAAGTAAATATGCTGCCCGACCCTACCTGGTTCCTATTTGGCATTTGGATCCAGGAATAAAAATGCAAAAATATGTTTGGACCCGGATCCTTTATGGTTTCTAAAAGGCAGTTATTGACTTATAAATTGTAAAGGTGAAAGAAAATCTGCTCACCGACCCTACCTGGTTCCTATTTGGCATGTGGATCCAAGAATTAAAATGCAAAAATATGTTTGGACCCGGATCCTACATGGTTTCAGAAATGAAGTTCTTGACTTATAAATTGTAAATGTGAAAGGAAATCTTCTGCCCGACCCTACCTGATTCCTATTCGGCATTTGGATCCAAGAATTAAAATACATAAATATGTTTGGACCCGGCTCCTTCATGGTTTCTGAAAGGCAGTTGTCGACTTGCAAATTGTAAAGGTGAAAGTAAATCTGCTACCCGGCCCTAACTGGTTCCTTTTTGCATTTGGATCCAGGAATTACAATGCAAAAATATGTTTGGACCCGGATCCTACATGGTTTAATAAAGGCAGTTGTTGACTTATAAATTGTAAATGTGAAAGGAAATCTGCTGCACGACCCTACCTGAATCCTATTTGGCATTTGGATCCAGGAATTCAAATGCAAAAATATGTTTGGACACGGATCCTACATGGTTTCTGAAAGGCAGTTGTTGACTTATAAATTGTAAAGGTGAAAGAAAATCTGCTACCCGGGCCTACCTGGTTTCTATTTGGCATATGGATCCTGGAAATAAAATGCAAAAATATCTTTGGACCCGGATCCTTCATGGTTTCTAAAAGGCAGTTGTTGACTCATAAATTGTAAAGGTGAAAAAAAATCTGCTGCACGACCCTACCTGGTTCCTATTTGGCATTTGGATCCAGGAATTAAAATGCAAAAATATGTTTGGACCCGGATTCTACCTTGTTTCAGAAAGGCAGTTGTTGGCTTATAAATTGTAAAGGTGAAAGGAAATCTTCTACCCGACCCTACCTGATTCCTATTTGGCATTTGGATCCAGGAATTAAAATACATAAATATGTTTGGACCCGGATCCTACATGGTTTCAGAAAGGCAGTTGTTGACTTATAAATTGTAAAGGTGAAAGAAAATCTGCAACCCGGCCCTACCTGGATCCTATTCTGCATTTGGATCCAGGAATTAAAATGCAAAAATATGTTTGGCACCGGATCCTACATGGTTTCTGAAAGGCAGTTGTTGACTTATAAATTGTAAATGTGAAAGGAAATCTTCTTCCCGAACCTACCTGATTCCTATTCGGCAATTGGATCCAAGAATTAAAATACATAAATATGTTTGGACCCGGATCCTACATGGTTTCTGAAAGGCAGTTGTTGACTTATAAATTGTAAATGTGAAAGGAAATCTTCTGCCCGACCCTACCTGATTCCTATTCGGCATTTGGATCCAAGAATTAAAATACATAAATATGTTTGGACCCGAATCCTACATGGTTTAAGAAAGGCAGTTGTTGACTTATAAATTGTAAAGGTGAAAGGGAATCTGCTGCCCGACCCTACCTGATTCCTATTTGGCATGTGGATCCAAGAATTAAAATGCAAAAATATGTTTGGACCCGGATCCTACATGTTTTAAGAAAGGCAGTTGTTGACTTATAAATTGTAAATGTGAAAGGAAATCTTCTGCCCGACCCTACCTGATTCCTATTCGGCATTTGGATCCAAGAATTAAAACACATAAATATGTTTGGACCCGGATCCTACATGGTTTCTGAAAGGCAGTTGTCGACTTGCAAATTGTAAAGGTGAAAGTAAATCTGCTACCCGGCCCTAACATGTTCCTTTTTGCATTTGGATCCAGGAATTACAATGCAAAAATATGTTTGGACCCGGATCCTACATGGTTTAAGAAAGGCAGTTGTTGACTTATAAATTGTAAATGTGAAAGGATATCTGCTGCCCGACCCTACCTGATTCCTATTTGGCATTTGGATCCAGGAATTCAAATGCAAAAATATGTTTGGACCTGGATCCTACATGGTTTCTGAAAGGCAGTTGTTGACTTATAAATTGTAAAGGTGAAAGAAAATATGCTACCCGGCGCTACCTGGTTTCTATTTGGCATATGGATCCTGGAAATAAAATGCAAAAATATGTTTGGACCCGGATCCTTCATGGTTTCTAAAAGGCAGTTGTTGACTCATAAATTGTAAAGGTGAAAAAAAATCTGCTGCACGACCCTACCTGGTTCCTATTTGGCATTTGGATCCAGGAATTAAAATGCAAAAATATGTTTGGACCCGGATTCTACCTTGTTTCAGAAATGCAGTTGTTGACTTATAAATTGTAAAGGTGAAAGGAAATCTGCTACCCGGCCCTACCTGGTTCCTATTTGGCATTTGGATCCAGGAATTACAATGCAAAAATATGTTTGGACCCGGATCCTACATGGTTTCAGAAATGCAGTTGTTGACTTATAAATTGTAAAGGTGAAAGTAAATCTGCTACCCGGCGCTACCTGGTTCCTATTTTGCATTTGGATGCAGGAATTAAAATGCAAAAATATGTTTGGACCCGGATTCTACCTTGTTTCAGAAAGGCAGTTGTTGACTTATAAATTGTAAAGGTGAAAGGAAATCTTCAGCCCGACCCTACCTGATTCCTATTTGGCATTTGGATCCAGGAATTAAAATACATAAATATGTTTGGACCCGGATCCTACATGGTTTCTGAAAGGCAGTTGTTGACTTATAAATTGTAAAGGTGAAAGAAAATCTGCAACCCGGCCCTACCTGGATCCTATTCTGCATTTGGATCCAGGAATTAAAATGCAAAAATATGTTTGGCACCGGATCCTACATGGTTTCTGAAAGGCAGTTGTTGACTTATAAATTGTAAATGTGAAAGGAAATCTTCTTCCCGAACCTACCTGATTCCTATTCGGCAATTGGATCCAAGAATTAAAATACATAAATATGTTTGGACCCGGATCCTACATGGTTTCTGAAAGGCAGTTGTTGACTTATAAATTGTAAATGTGAAAGGAAATCTTCTGCCCGACCCTACCTGATTCCTATTCGGCATTTGGATCCAAGAATTAAAATACATAAATATGTTTGGACCCGAATCCTACATGGTTTAAGAAAGGCAGTTGTTGACTTATAAATTGTAAAGGTGAAAGGGAATCTGCTGCCCGGCCCTACCTAATTCCTATTTTTCATTTGGATCCAGGAATTAAAATGCAAAAATATGTTTGGACCCGGAACCTCCATGTTATAAGAAAAGCCGTTGTTGAATTATAAATTGTAAATGTGCAAGGAAATATTCTGCCCGACCCTACCTGATTCCTATTTGGCATTTGGATCCAGGAATTAAAATACATAAATATGTTTGGACCCGGATCCTACATGGTTTCTGAAAGGCAGTTGTCGACTTGCAAATTGTAAAGGTGAAAGTAAATCTGCTACCCGGCCCTAACAGCTTACTTTTTGCGTTTGGATCCAGGAATTACAATGCAAAAATATTTTTTGACCAGGATCCTACATGGTTAAATAAAGGCAGTTGTGGACTTGTAAATTGTAAATGTGAAAGGAAATCTGCTGCCCGACCCTACCTGATTCCTATTTGGCATTTGGATCGAGGAATTCAAATTCAAAAATATGTTTGGACCCGGATCCTACATGGTTTCTGAAAGGCAGTTGTTGACTTATAAATTGTAAAGGTGAAAGAAAATATGCTACCCGGGCCTACCTGGTTTCTATTTGGCATATGGATCCTGGAAATAAAATGCAAAAATATGTTTGGACCCGGATCCTTCATGGTTTCTAAAAGGCAGTTGTTGACTTATAAATTGTAAAGGTGAAAGGAAATCTGCTGCTCGACCCTAGTTGATTCCTATTTGGCATTTGGATCCAGGAATTAAAATGCAAAAATATGTTTGGACACGGATCCTACTTGGTTTCTGAAAGGCAGTTGTCGACTTGCAAATTGTAAAGGTGAAAGTAAATCTGCTACCCGGCGCTACCTGGTTCCTATTTTGCATTTGGATGCAGGAATTAAAATGCAAAAATATGTTTGGACCCGGATTCTACCTTGTTTCAGAAAGGCAGTTGTTGACTTATAAATTGTAAAGGTGAAAGGAAATCTTCTGCCCGACACTACCTGATTCCTATTTGGCATTTGGATACAGGAATTAAAATAGATAAATATGTTTGGACCCGGATCCTACATGGTTTCTGAAAGGCAGTTGTCGACTTGCAAATTGTAAAGGTGAAAGTAAATCTGCTACCCGGCCCTAACTGGTTCCTTTTTGCATTTGGATCCAGGAATTACAATGCAAAAATATGTTTGGACCCGGATCCTACATGGTTTAATAAAGGCAGTTGTTGACTTATAAATTGTAAATGTGAAAGGAAATCTGCTGCCCGACCCTACCTATTTCCTATTTTGCATTTGGATCCAGGAATTCAAATGCAAAAATATGTTTGGACCCGGATCCTACATGGTTTCTGAAAGTCAGTTGTTGACTTATAAATTGTAAAGGTGAAAGAAAATATGCTACCCGGCCCTACCTGGTTTCTATTTGGCATATGGATCCTGGAAATAAAATGCAAAAATATGTTTGGACCCGGATCCTTCATGGTTTCTAAAAGGCAGTTGTTGACTCATAAATTGTAAAGGTGAAAGGAAATCTGCTGCTCGACCCTAGTTGATTCCTATTTGGCATTTGGATCCAGGAATTAAAATGCAAAAATATGTTTGGACACGGATCCTACTTGGTTTCTGAAAGGCAGTTGTCGACTTGCAAATTGTAAAGGTGAAAGTAAATCTGCTACCCGGCGCTACCTGGTTCCTATTTTGCATTTGGATGCAGGAATTAAAATGCAAAAATATGTTTGGACCCGGATTCTACCTTGTTGCAGAAAGGCAGTTGTTGACTTATAAATTGTCATGGTGAAAGGAAATATTCTGCCCGACCCTACCTGATTCCTATTTGACATTTGGATACAGGAATTAAAATACATAAATATGTTTGGACCCGGATCCTACATGGTTCTGAAAGGC
The DNA here is from genome assembly GCA_030998225.1 of Diplolepis rosae. Classification (NCBI taxonomy): domain Eukaryota; kingdom Metazoa; phylum Arthropoda; class Insecta; order Hymenoptera; family Diplolepididae; genus Diplolepis; species Diplolepis rosae. The sequence goes on along the minus strand of JAPYXD010000390.1, from coordinate 152,333 downwards.
AGTTGTCGACTTGCAAATTGTAAAGGTGAAAGTAAATCTGCTACCCGGCCCTCACTGGTTCCTTTTTGCATTTGGATCCAGGAATTACAATGCAAAAATATGTTTGGACCCGGATCCTACATGGTTTAATAAAGGCAGTTGTTGACTTATAAATTGTAAATGTGAAAGGATATTTGCTTCCCGACCCTACCTGATTCCTATTTGGCATTTGGATCCAGGAATTCAAATGCAAAAATATGTTTGGACCTGGATCCTACATGGTTTCTGAAAGGCAGTTGTTGACTTATAAATTGTAAAGGTGAAAGAAAATATGCTACCCGGGCCTACCTGGTTTCTATTTGGCATATGGATCCTGGAAATAAAATGCAAAAATATGTTTGGACCCGGATTCTACCTTGTTTCAGAAAGGCAGTTGTTGACTTATAAATTGTAAAGGTGAAAGGAAATCTGCTGCTCGACCCTAGTTGATTCCTATTTGGCATTTGGATCCAGGAATTAAAATGCAAAAATATGTTTGGACACGGATCCTACTTGGTTTCTGAAAGGCAGTTGTCGACTTATAAATTGTAAATGTGAAAGGAAATCTTCTGCCCGAACCTACCTGATTCCTATTCGGCAATTGGATCCAAGAATTAAAATACATAAATATGTTTGGACCCGGATCCTACATGGTTTCTGAAAGGCAGTTGTTGACTTATAAATTGTAAATGTGAAAGGAAATCTTCTGCCCGACCCTACCTGATTCCTATTCGGCATTTGGATCCAAGAATTAAAATACATAAATATGTTTGGACCCGAATCCTACATGGTTTAAGAAAGGCAGTTGTTGACTTATAAATTGTAAAGGTGAAAGGGAATCTGCTGCCCGACCCTACCTGATTCCTATTTGGCATGTGGATCCAAGAATTAAAATGCAAAAATATGTTTGGACCCGGATCCTACATGGTTTAAGAAAGGCAGTTGTTGACTTATAAATTGTAAATGTGAAAGGAAATCTTCTGCCCGACCCTACCTGATTCCTATTCGGCATTTGGATCCAAGAATTAAAATACATAAATATGTTTGGACCCGGATCCTACATGGTTTCTGAAAGGCAGTTGTCGACTTGCAAATTGTAAAGGTGAAAGTAAATCTGCTACGCGGCCCTAACATGTTCCTTTTTGCATTTGGATCCAGGAATTACAATGCAAAAATATGTTTGGACCCGGATCCTACATGGTTTAAGAAAGGCAGTTGTTGACTTATAAATTGTAAATGTGAAAGGATATCTGCTGCCCGACCCTACCTGATTCCTATTTGGCATTTGGATCCAGGAATTCAAATGCAAAAATATGTTTGGACCTGGATCCTACATGGTTTCCGAAAGGCAGTTGTTGACTTATAAATTGTAAATGTGAAAGAAAATATGCTACCCGGGCCTACCTGGTTTCTATTTGGCATATGGATCCTGGAAATAAAATGCAAAAATATGTTTGGACCCGGATCCTTCATGGTTTCTAAAAGGCAGTTGTTGACTTATAAATTGTAAAGGTGAAAGGAAATCTGCTGCTCGACCCTAGTTGATTCCTATTTGGCATTTGGATCCAGGAATTAAAATGCAAAAATATGTTTGGACACGGATCCTACTTGGTTTCTGAAAGGCAGTTGTCGACTTGCAAATTGTAAAGGTGAAAGTAAATCTGCTACCCGGCGCTACCTGGTTCCTATTTTGCATTTGGATGCAGGAATTAAAATGCAAAAATATGTTTGGACCCGGATTCTACCTTGTTTCAGAAAGGCAGTTGTTGACTTATAAATTGTAAAGGTGAAAGGAAATCTTCTGCCCGACCCTACCTGATTCCTATTTGGCATTTGGATCCAGGAATTAAAATACATAAATATGTTTGGACCCGGATCCTACATGGTTTCTGAAAGGCAGTTGTCGACTTGCAAATTGTAAAGGTGAAAGTAAATCTGCTACCCGGCCCTAACTGGTTCCTTTTTGCATTTGGATCCAGGAATTCAAATGCAAAAATATGTTTGGACGCGGATAATACATGGTTTCAGAAATGCAGTTGTTGACTTATAAATTGTAAAGGTGAAAGAAAATCTGCTACCCGGCCCTACCTGGTTCCTATTTTGCATTTGGATCCAGGAATTAAAATGCAAAAATATGTTTGGACCCGGATCCTACATGGTTTAAGAAAGGCATTTGTTGACTTATAAATTGTAAATGTGAAAGGAAATCTGCTGCCCGACCCTACCTGGTTCTTTTTTGGCATGTGGATCCAAGAATTCAAATGCAAAAATATGTTTGGACCCGGATACTACATGGTATCTGAAAGGCAGTTGTCGACTTGCAAATTGTAAATGTGAAAGTAAATCTGCTACCCGGCCCTAACTGTTTCCTTTTTGCATTTGGATCCAGGAATTTCAATGCAAAAATATGTTTGGACCCGGATCCTACATGGTTTCTGAAAGGCAGTTGAAAACTTGCAAATTGTAAAGGTGAAAGTAAATATGCTGCCCGACCCTACCTGGTTCCTAATTGGCATTTGGATCCAGGAATAAAAATGCAAAAATATGTTTGGACCCGGATCCTTTATGGTTTCTAAAAGGCAGTTATTGACTTATAAATTGTAAAGGTGAAAGAAAATCTGCTGACCGACCCTACCTGGTTCCTATTTGGCATTTGGATCCAAGAATTAAAATGCAAAAATATGTTTGGACCCGGATCCTACATGGTTTCAGAAAGGCAGTTGTTGACTTATAAATTGTAAAGGTGAAAGGAAATCTTCTGCCCGACCCTACCTGATTCCTATTCGGCATTTGGATCCAAGAATTAAAATACATAAATATGTTTGGACCCGGCTCCTTCATGGTTTCTGAAAGGCAGTTGTCGACTTGCAAATTGTAAAGGTGAAAGTAAATCTGCTACCCGGCCCTAACTGGTTCCTTTTTGCATTTGGATCCAGGAATTACAATGCAAAAATATGTTTGGACCCGGATCCTACATGGTTTAATAAAGGCAGTTGTTGACTTATAAATTGTAAATGTGAAAGGAAATCTGCTGCACGACCCTACCTGAATCCTATTTGGCATTTGGATCCAGGAATTCAAATGCAAAAATATGTTTGGACACGGATCCTACATGGTTTCTGAAAGGCAGTTGTTGACTTATAAATTGTAAAGGTGAAAGAAAATCTGCTACCCGGGCCTACCTGGTTTCTATTTGGCATATGGATCCTGGAAATAAAATGCAAAAATATGTTTGGACCCGGATCCTTCATGGTTTCTAAAAGGCAGTTGTTGACTCATAAATTGTAAAGGTGAAAAAAAATCTGCTGCACGACCCTACCTGGTTCCTATTTGGCATTTGGATCCAGGAATTAAAATGCAAAAATATGTTTGGACCCGGATTCTACCTTGTTTCAGAAAGGCAGTTGTTGGCTTATAAATTGTAAAGGTGTAAGGAAATCTTCTACCCGACCCTACCTGATTCCTATTTGGCATTTGGATCCAGGAATTACAATGCAAAAATATGTTTGGACCCGGATCCTACATGGTTTCAGAAATGCAGTTGTTGACTTATAAATTGTAAAGGTGAAAGTAAATCTGCTACCCGGCGCTACCTGGTTCCTATTTTGCATTTGGATGCAGGAATTAAAATGCAAAAATATGTTTGGACCCGGATTCTACCTTGTTTCAGAAAGGCAGTTGTTGACTTATAAATTGTAAAGGTGAAAGGAAATCTTCAGCCCGACCCTACCTGATTCCTATTTGGCATTTGGATCCAGGAATTAAAATACATAAATATGTTTGGACCCGGATCCTACATGGTTTCAGAAAGGCAGTTGTTGACTTATAAATTGTAAAGGTGAAAGAAAATCTGCAACCCGGCCCTACCTGGATCCTATTCTGCATTTGGATCCAGGAATTAAAATGCAAAAATATGTTTGGCACCGGATCCTACATGGTTTCTGAAAGGCAGTTGTTGACTTATAAATTGTAAATGTGAAAGGAAATCTTCTTCCCGAACCTACCTGATTCCTATTCGGCAATTGGATCCAAGAATTAAAATACATAAATATGTTTGGACCCGGATCCTACATGGTTTCTGAAAGGCAGTTGTTGACTTATAAATTGTAAATGTGAAAGGAAATCTTCTGCCCGACCCTACCTGATTCCTATTCGGCATTTGGATCCAAGAATTAAAATACATAAATATGTTTGGACCCGAATCCTACATGGTTTAAGAAAGGCAGTTGTTGACTTATAAATTGTAAAGGTGAAAGGGAATCTGCTGCCCGACCCTACCTGATTCCTATTTGGCATGTGGATCCAAGAATTAAAATGCAAAAATATGTTTGGACCCGGATCCTACATGTTTTAAGAAAGGCAGTTGTTGACTTATAAATTGTAAATGTGAAAGGAAATCTTCTGCCCGACCCTACCTGATTCCTATTCGGCATTTGGATCCAAGAATTAAAATACATAAATTTGTTTGGACCCGGATCCTACATGGTTTCTGAAATGCAGTTGTTGACTTGCAAATTGTAAAAGTGAAAGTAAATCTGCTACCCGGCCCTAACATGTTCCTTTTTGCATTTGGATCCAGGAATTACGATGTAAAAATATGTTTGGACCCGGATCCTACATGGTTTCAGAAATGCAGTTGTTGACTTATAAATTGTAAAAGTGAAAGGAAATCTGCTGCCCGACCCTACCTGATTCCTATTTGGCATTTGGATCCAGGAATTAGAATGCAAAAATATGTTTGGACCCGGATCCTACATGGTTTCTGAAAGGCAGTTGTTGACTTATAAATTGTAAAAGTGAAAGAAAATATGCTACCCGGGCCTACCTGGTTTCTATTTGGCATATGGATCCTGGAAATAAAATGCAAAAATATGTTTGGACCCGGATCCTTCATGGTTTCTAAAAGGCAGTTGTTGACTTATAAATTGTAAAGGTGAAAGGAAATCTGCTGCTCGACCCTAGTTGATTCCTATTTGGCATTTGGATCCAGGAATTAAAATGCAAAAATATGTTTGGACACGGATCCTACTTGGTTTCTGAAAGGCAGTTGTCGACTTGCAAATTGTAAAGGTGAAAGTAAATCTGCTACCCGGCGCTACCTGGTTCCTATTTTGCATTTGGATGCAGGAATTAAAATGCAAAAATATGTTTGGACCCGGATTCTACCTTGTTTCAGAAAGGCAGTTGTTGACTTATAAATTGTAAAGGTGAAAGGAAATCTTCTGCCCGACCCTACCTGATTCCTATTTGGCATTTGGATCCAGGAATTAAAATACATAAATATGTTTGGACCCGGATCCTACATGGTTTCTGAAAGGCAGTTGTCGACTTGCAAATTGTAAAGGTGAAAGTAAATCTGCTACCCGGCCCTAACTGGTTCCTTTTTGCATTTGGATCCAGGAATTACAATGCAAAAATATGTTTGGACCCGGATCCTACATGGTTTCTGAAAGGCAGTTGTCGACTTGCAAATTGTAAAGGTGAAAGTAAATCTGCTACCCGGCGCTACCTGGTTCCTATTTTGCATTTGGATGCAGGAATTAAAATGCAAAAATATGTTTGGACCCGGATTCTACCTTGTTTCAGAAAGGCAGTTGTTGACTTATAAATTGTAAAGGTGAAAGGAAATCTTCTGCCCGACCCTACCTGATTCCTATTTGGCATTTGGATCCAGGAATTAAAATACATAAATATGTTTGGACCCGGATCCTACATGGTTTCTGAAAGGCAGTTGTTGACTTATAAATTGTAAAGGTGAAAGAAAATCTGCTACCCGGCCCTACCTGGATCCTATTCTGCATTTGGATCCAGGAATTAAAATGCAAAAATATGTTTGGCACCGGATCCTACATGGTTTCTGAAAGGCAGTTGTTGACTTATAAATTGTAAATGTGAAAGGAAATCTTCTGCCCGAACCTACCTGATTCCTATTCGGCAATTGGATCCAAGAATTAAAATACATAAATATGTTTGGACCCGGATCCTACATGGTTTCTGAAAGGCAGTTGTTGACTTATAAATTGTAAATGTGAAAGGAAATCTTCTTCCCGACCCTACCTGATTCCTATTCGGCATTTGGATCCAAGAATTAAAATACATAAATATGTTTGGACCCGAATCCTACATGGTTTAAGAAAGGCAGTTGTTGACTTATAAATTGTAAAGGTGAAAGGGAATCTGCTGCCCGACCCTACCTGATTCCTATTTGGCATGTGGATCCAAGAATTAAAATACATAAATATGTTTGGACCCGAATCCTACATGGTTTAAGAAAGGCAGTTGTTGACTTATAAATTGTAAATGTGAAAGGAAATCTTCTGCCCGAACCTACCTGATTCCTATTCGGCAATTGGATCCAAGAATTAAAATACATAAATATGTTTGGACCCGGATCCTACATGGTTTCTGAAAGGCAGTTGTTGACTTATAAATTGTAAATGTGAAAGGAAATCTTCTTCCCGACCCTACCTGATTCCTATTCGGCATTTGGATCCAGGAATTACAATGCAAAAATATGTTTGGACCCGGATCCTACATGGTTTAAGAAAGGCAGTTGTTGACTTATAAATTGTAAATGTGAAAGGATATCTGCTGCCCGACCCTACCTGATTCCTATTTGGCATTTGGATCCAGGAATTCAAATGCAAAAATATGTTTGGACCTGGATCCTACATGGTTTCCGAAAGGCAGTTGTTGACTTATAAATTGTAAAGGTGAAAGAAAATATGCTACCCGGGCCTACCTGGTTTCTATTTGGCATATGGATCCTGGAAATAAAATGCAAAAATATGTTTGGACCCGGATCCTTCATGGTTTCAAAAAGGCAGTTGTTGACTTATAAATTGTAAAGGTGAAAGGAAATCTGCTGCTCGACCCTAGTTGATTCCTATTTGGCATTTGGATCCAGGAATTAAAATGCAAAAATATGTTTGGACACGGATCCTACTTGGTTTCTGAAAGGCAGTTGTCGACTTGCAAATTGTAAAGGTGAAAGTAAATCTGCTACCCGGCGCTACCTGGTTCCTATTTTGCATTTGGATGCAGGAATTAAAATGCAAAAATATGTTTGGACCCGGATTCTACCTTGTTTCAGAAAGGCAGTTGTTGACTTATAAATTGTAAAGGTGAAAGGAAATCTTCTGCCCGACCCTACCTGATTCCTATTTGGCATTTGGATCCAGGAATTAAAATACATAAATATGTTTGGACCCGGATCCTACATGGTTTCTGAAAGGCAGTTGTCGACTTGCAAATTGTAAAGGTGAAAGTAAATCTGCTACCCGGCCCTAACTGGTTCCTTTTTGCATTTGGATCCAGGAATTCAAATGCAAAAATATGTTTGGACCCGGATCCTACATGGTTTCTGAAAGGCAGTTGTTGACTTATAAATTGTAAAGGTGAAAGAAAATCTGCTACCCGGCCCTACCTGGTTCCTATTTTGCATTTGGATCCAGGAATTAAAATGCAAAAATATGTTTGGACCCGGATCCTACATGGTTTCAGAAATGCAGTTGTTGACTTATAAATTGTAAAGGTGAAAGGAAATCTGCTGCCCGACCCTACCTGATTCCTATTTGGCATTTGGACCAGGAATTAAAATACAAAAATATGTTTGGACCCAGATCCTACATGGTTTCTGAAAGGCAGTTGAAAACTTGCAAATTGTAAAGGTGAAAGTAAATCTGCTACCCGGCCCTAACTGGTTCCTTTTTGCATTTGGATCCAGGAATTACGATGTAAAAATATGTTTGGTCCCGGATCCTACATGGTTTCTGAAAGGCAGTTGTTGACTTATAAATTGTAAAGGTGAAAGGAAATCTGCTGCCCGACCCTACCTGATTCCTATTTGGCATTTGGATCCAGGAATTAAAATGCAAAAATATGTTTGGACACGGATCCTACTTGGTTTCTGAAAGGCAGTTGTCGACTTGCAAATTGTAAAGGTGAAAGTAAATCTGCTACCCGGCCCTAACTGGTTCCTTTTTGCATTTGGATCCAGGAATTACAATGCAAAAATATGTTTGGACCCGGATCCTACATGGTTTAATAAAGGCCGTTGTTGACTTATAAATTGTAAATGTGAAAGGAAATCTGCTGCCCGACCCTACCTATTTCCTATTTTGCATTTGGATCCAGGAATTCAAATGCAAAAATATGTTTGGACCCGGATCCAACATGGTTTCTGAAAGGCAGTTGTTGACTTATAAATTGTAAAGGTGAAAGAAAATCTGCTGCCCGACCCTACCTGGTTCCTGTTTGGCATGTGGATCCAAGAATTAAAATGCAAAAATATGTTTGGACCCGGATACTTTATGGTTTCTAAAAGGCAGTTGTTGACTTATAAATTGTAAAGTTGATACAAAATCTGCTGCCCGACCCTACCTGGTTCCTATTTGGCATTTGGAACCAGGAATAAAAATGCAAAAATATGTTTGGACCCGGATCCTTCATGGTTTCTAAAAGGCAGTTATTGATTTATAAATTGTAAAGGTGAAATAAAATCTGCTACAAGGCCCTAACTGGTTCCTTTTTGCATTTGGATCCAGGAATTACAATGCAAAAATATGTTTGGACCCGGTTCCTACATGGTTTAAGAAAGGCATTTGTTGACTTATAAATTGTAAATGTGAAATAAAATCTGCTGCCCTACCCTACCTGGTTCCTATTTGGCATTTGGATCCAGGAATAAAAATGCAAAAATATGTTTGGACCCGGATCCTTTATGGTTTCTAAAAGGCAGTTGTTGACTTATAAATTGTAAAGTTGAAAGAAAATCTGCTACCCGGGCCTACCTGGTTTCTATTTGGCATATGGATCCTGGAAATAAAATGCAAAAATATGTTTGGACCCGGAAGCTTCATGGTTTAAGAAAGGCAGTTGTTGACTTATAAATTGTAAATGTGAAAGAAAATCTGCTGCCCGACCCTACCTGGTTCCTATTTGGCATTTGGATCCAGGAATTACAATGCAAAAATATGTTTGGACCCGGATCCTTTATGGTTCCTAAAAGGCAGTTGTTGACTTATAAATTGTAAAGTTGAAAGAAAATCTGCTACCCGACCCTACCTGGTTCCTATTTGGCATTTGGATCCAGGAATAAAAATGCAAAAATATGTTTGGACCCGGATCCTTCATGGTTTCTAAAAGGCAGTTATTGATTTATAAATTGTAAAGTTGAAAGAAAATCTGCTACCCGGCCCTAACTGGTTCCTTTTTGCATTTGGATCCAGGAAATACAATGCAAAAATATGTTTGGACCCGGATCCTACCTGGTTTAAGAAAGGCAGTTGTTGACTTATAAATTGTAAAGTTGAAAGAAAATATTCTACCCGGGCCTACCTGGTTTCTATTTGGCATATGGATCCTGGAAATAAAATGCAAAAATATGTTTGGACCCGGAACCTTCATGGTTTAAGAAAGGCAGTTGTTGACTTATAAATTGTAAATGTGAAAGAAAATCTGCTGCCCGACCCTACCTGGTTCTTTTTTGGCATGTGGATCCAAGAATTCAAATGCAAAAATATGTTTGGACCCGGATCCTACATGGTATCTGAAAGGCAGTTGTCGACTTGCAAATTGTAAATGTGAAAGTAAATCTGCTACCCGGCCCTAACTGTTTCCTTTTTGCATTTGGATCCAGGAATTTCAATGCAAAAATATGTTTGGACCCGGATCCTACCTGTTTTAAGAAAGGCAGTTGTTGACTTATAAATTGTAAATGTGAAAGAAAATCTGCTGCCCGACCCTACCTGGTTCCTATTTGGCATTTGGATCCAGGAATAAAAATGCAAAAAAATGTTTGGACCCGGATCCTTTATGGTTTCTAAAAGGCAGTTATTGACTTATAAATTGTAAAGGTGAAAGAAAATCTGCTGCCCGACCCTACCTGGTTCCTATTTGGCATGTGGATCCAAGAATTAAAATGCAAAAATATGTTTGGACCCGGATCCTACATGGTTTAAGAAAGGCAGTTGTTGACTTATAAATTGTAAATGTGAAAGGAAATCTTCTGCCCGACCCTACCTGATTCCTATTCGGCATTTGGATCCAAGAATTAAAATACATAAATATGTTTGGACCCGGATCCTTCATGGTTTCTGAAAGGCAGTTGTCGACTTGCAAATTGTAAAGGTGAAAGTAAATCTGCTACCCGGCCCTAACTGGTTCCTTTTTGCATTTGGATCCAGGAATTACAATGCAAAAATATGTTTGGACCCGGATCCTACATGGTTTAATAAAGGCAGTTGTTGACTTATAAATTGTAAAAGTGAAAGGAAATCTGCTGCACGACCCTACCTGATTCCTATTTGGCATTTGGACCCAGGAATTCAAATGCAAAAATATGTTTGGACACGGATCCTACATGGCTTCTGAAAGGCAGTTGTTGACATATAAATTGTAAAGGTGAAAGAAAATCTGCTACCCGGGCCTACCTGGTTTCTATTTGGCATATGGATCCTGGAAATAAAATGCAAAAATATGTTTGGACCCGGATCCTTCATGGTTTCTAAAAGGCAGTTGTTGACTCATAAATTGTAAAGGTGGAAAAAAATCTGCTGCACGACCCTACCTGGTTCCTATTTGGCATTTGGATCCAGGAATTAAAATGCAAAAATATGTTTGGACCCGGATTCTACCTTGTTTCAGAAAGGCAGTTGTTGACTTATAAATTGTAAAGGTGAAAGGAAATCTGCTGCCCGACCCTACCTGATTCCTATTTGGCATTTGGATCCAGGAATTAAAATACATAAATATGTTTGGACCCGGATCCTACATGGTTTCAGAAAGGCAGTTGTTGACTTATAAATTGTAAAGGTGAAAGTAAATTTGCTACCCGGCGCTACCTGGTTCCTATTTTGCATTTGGATGCAGGAATTAAAATGCAAAAATATGTTTGGACCCGCATTCTACCTTGTTTCAGAAAGGCAGTTGTTGACTTATAAATTGTAAAGGTGAAAGGAAATCTTCTGCCCGACCATACCTGATTCCTATTTGGCATTTGGATCCAGGAATTAAAATACATAAATATGTTTGGACCCGGATCCTACATGGTTTCAGAAATGCAGTTGTTAACTTATAAATTGTAAATGTGAAAGGAAATCTTCTGCCCGACCCTACCTGATTCCTATTCGGCAATTGGATACAAGAATTAAAATACAAAAATTTGTTTGGACCCGGATCCTACATGGTTTCTGAAAGGCAGTTGTTGACTTATAAATTGTAAAGGTGAAAGAAAATCTTCTACCCGGCCCTACCTGGATCCTATTTTGCATTTGGATCCAGGAATTAAAATGCAAAAATATGTTTGGCACCGGATCCTACATGGTTTCTGAAAGGCAGTTGTTGACTTATAAATTGTAAATGTGAAAGGAAATCTTCTGCCCGACCCTACCTGATTCCTATTCGGCAATTGGATCCAAGAATTAAAATACATAAATATGTTTGGACCCGGATCCTACATGGTTTCTGAAAGGCAGTTGAAAACTTGCAAATTTTAAAGGTGAAAGTATATCTGCTACCCGGCCCTAACTGGTTCCTTTTTGCATTTGGATCCAGGAATTACGATGTAAAAATATGTTTGGACCCGGATCCTACATGGTTTCAGAAATGCAGTTGTTGACTTATAAATTGTAAAGGTGAAAGGGAATCTGCTGCCCGACCCTACCTGATTCCTATTTGGCATTTGGATCCAGGAATTAAAATACATAAATATGTTTGGACCCGGATCCTACATGGTTTCTGAAAGGCAGTTGTTGACTTATAAATTGTAAAGGTGAAAGAAAATCTGCTACCCGGCCCTACCTGGATCCTATTTTGCATTTGGATCCAGGAATTAAAATGCAAAAATATGTTTGGCACCGGATCCTACATGGTTTCTGAAAGGCAGTTGTTGACTTATAAATTGTAAATGTGAAAGGAAATCTTCTGCCCGACCCTACCTGATTCCTATTCGGCAATTGGATCCAAGAATTAAAATACATAAATATGTTTGGACCCGGATCCTACATGGTTTCTGAAAGGCAGTTGAAAACTTGCAAATTTTAAAGTTGAAAGTATATCTGCTACCCGGCCCTAACAGGTTCCTTTTTGCATTTGGATCCAGGAATTACAATGCAAAAATATGTTTGGACCCGGATCCTACATGGTTTCTGAAAGGCAGTTGTTGACTTATAAATTGTAAAGGTGAAAGAAAATCTGCTACCCGGGCCTACCTGGTTTCTATTTGGCATATGGATCCTGGAAATAAAATGCAAAAATATGTTTGGACCCGGATCCTTCATGGTTTCTAAAAGGCAGTTGTTGACTCATAAATTGTAAAGGTGAAAAAAAATCTGCTGCACGACCCTACCTGGTTCCTATTTGGCATTTGGATCCAGGAATTAAAATGCAAAAATATGTTTGGACCCGGATTCTACCTTATTTCAGAAAGGCAGTTGTTGACTTATAAATTGTAAATGTGAAAGAAAATCTGCTGCCCGACCCTACCTGGTTCCTATTTGGCATTTGGATCCAGGAATAAAAATGCAAAAATATGTTTGGACCCGGATCCTTTATGGTTTCTAAAAGGCAGTTGTTGACTTATAAATTGTAAAGTTGAAAGAAAATCTGCTACCCGGGCCTACCTGGTTTCTATTTGGCATATGGATCCTGGAAATAAAATGCAAAAATATGTTTGGACCCGGAACCTTCATGGTTTAAGAAAGGCAGTTGTTGACTTATAAATTGTAAATGTGAAAGAAAATCTGCTGCCCGACCCTACCTGGTTCCTTTTTGCATTTGGATCCAGGAAATACAATGCAAAAATATGTTTGGACCCGGATCCTACCTGGTTTAAGAAAGGCAGTTGTTGACTTATAAATTGTAAAGTTGAAAGAAAATATGCTAACCGGGCCTACCTGGTTTCTATTTGGCATATGGATCCTGGAAATAAAATGCAAAAATATGTTTGGACCCGGAACCTTCATGGTTTAAGAAAGGCAGTTGTTGACTTATAAATTGTAAATGTGAAAGAAAATCTGCTGCCCGACCCTACCTGGTTCTTTTTTGGCATGTGGATCCAAGAATTCAAATGCAAAAATATGTTTGGACCCGGATCCTACATGGTATCTGAAAGGCAGTTGTCGACTTGCAAATTGTAAATGTGAAAGTAAATCTGCTACCCGGCCCTAACTGTTTCCTTTTTGCATTTGGATCCAGGAATTTCAATGCAAAAATATGTTTGGACCCGGATCCTACCTGGTTTAAGAAAGGCAGTTGTTGACTTATAAATTGTAAATGTGAAAGAAAATCTGCAGCCCGACCCTACCTGGTTCCTATTTGGCATTTGGATCCAGGAATAAAAATGCAAAAATATGTTTGGACCCGGATCCTTTATGGTTTCTAAAAGGCAGTTGTTGACTTATAAATTGTAAAGTTGAAAGAAAATCTGCTACCCGGGCCTACCTGGTTTCTATTTGGCATATGGATCCTGGAAATAAAATGCAAAAATATGTTTGGACCCGGAACCTTCATGGTTTAAGAAAGGCAGTTGTTGACTTATAAATTGTAAATGTGAAAGAAAATCTGCTGCCCGACCCTACCTGGTTCCTATTTGGCATTTGGATCCAGGAATTACAATGCAAAAATATGTTTGGACCCGGATCCTTTATGGTTCCTAAAAGGCAGTTGTTGACTTATAAATTGTAAAGTTGAAAGAAAATCTGCTACCCGACCCTACCTGGTTCCTATTTGGCATTTGGATCCAGGAATAAAAATGCAAAAATATGTTTGGACCCGGATCCTTCATGCTTTCTAAAAGGCAGTTATTGATTTATAAATTGTAAAGTTGAAAGAAAATCTGCCACCCGGCCCTAACTGGTTCCTTTTTGCATTTGGATCCAGGAAATACAATGCAAAAATATGTTTGGACCCGGATCCTACCTGGTTTAAGAAAGGCAGTTGTTGACTTATAAATTGTAAAGTTGAAAGAAAATATGCTACCCGGGCCTACCTGGTTTCTATTTGGCATATGGATCCTGGAAATAAAATGCAAAAATATGTTTGGACCCGGAACCTTCATGGTTTAAGAAAGGCAGTTGTTGACTTATAAATTGTAAATGTGAAAGAAAATCTGCTGCCCGACCCTACCTGGTTCTTTTTTGGCATGTGGATCCAAGAATTCAAATGCAAAAATATGTTTGGACCCGGATCCTACATGGTATCTGAAAGGCAGTTGTCGACTTGCAAATTGTAAATGTGAAAGTAAATCTGCTACCCGGCCCTAACTGTTTCCTTTTTGCATTTGGATCCAGGAATTTCAATGCAAAAATATGTTTGGACCCGGATCCTACCTGGTTTAAGAAAGGCAGTTGTTGACTTATAAATTGTAAATGTGAAAGAAAATCTGCTGCCCGACCCTACCTGGTTCCTATTTGCCATTTGGATCCAGGAATAAAGATGCAAAAAAATGTTTGGACCCGGATCCTTTATGGTTTCTAAAAGGCAGTTGTCGACTTGCAAATTGTAAAGGTGAAAGTAAATCTGCTACCCGGCGCTACCTGGTTCCTATTTTGCATTTGGATGCAGGAATTAAAATGCAAAAATATGTTTGGACCCGGATCCTACATGGTTTAATAAAGGCAGTTGTTGACTTATAAATTGTAAATGTGAAAGGAAATCTGCTGCCCGACCCTACCTATTTCCTATTTGGCATTTGGATCCAGGAATTCAAATGCAAAAATATGTTTGGACACGGATCCTACATGGTTTCTGAAAGGCAGTTGTTGACTTATAAATTGTAAAGGTGAAAGAAAATCTGCTACCCGGGCCTACCTGGTTTCTATTTGGCATATGGATCCTGGAAATAAAATGCAAAAATATGTTTGGACCCGGATCCTTCATGGTTTCTAAAAGGCAGTTGTTGACTCATAAATTGTAAAGGTGAAAAAAAATCTGCTGCACGACCCTACCTGGTTCCTATTTGGCATTTGGATCCAGGAATTAAAATGCAAAAATATGTTTGGACCCGGATTCTACCTTGTTTCAGAAAGGCAGTTGTTGACTTATAAATTGTAAAGGTGAAAGAAAATCTGCTACCCGGCCCTACCTGGTTCCTATTTGGCATTTGGATCCAGGAATTAAAATACATAAATATGTTTGGACCCGGATCCTACATGGTTTCAGAAATGCAGTTGTTGACTTATAAATTGTAAAGGTGAAAGTAAATCTGCTACCCGGCGCTACCTGGTTCCTATTTTGCATTTGGATGCAGGAATTAAAATGCAAAAATATGTTTGGACCCGGATTCTACCTTGTTTCAGAAAGGCAGTTGTTGACTTATAAATTGTAAAGGTGAAAGGAAATCTTCTGCCCGACCCTACCTGATTCCTATTTGGCATTTGGATCCAGGAATTAAAATACATAAATATGTTTGGACCCGGATCCTACATGGTTTCTGAAAGGCAGTTGTTGACTTATAAATTGTAAAGGTGAAAGAAAATCTGCTACCCGGCCCTACCTGGTTCCTATTTTGCATTTGGATCCAGGAATTAAAATGCAAAAATATGTTTGGCACAGGATCCTACATGGTTTCTGAAAGGCAGTTGTTGACTTATAAATTGTAAATGTGAAAGGAAATCTTCTGCCCGACCCTACCTGATTCCTATTCGGCAATTGGATCCAGGAATTAAAATGCACAAATATGTTTGGACCCGGATCCTACATGGTTTCTGAAAGGCAGTTGAAAACTTGCAAATTGTAAAGGTGAAAGTAAATATGCTACCCGGCGCTACCTGGTTCCTATTTTGCATTTGGATCCAGGAATTAAAATGCAAAAATATGTTTGGCACAGGATCCTACATGGTTTCTGAAAGGCAGTTGTTGACTTATAAATTGTAAATGTGAAAGGAAATCTTCTGCCCAACCCTACCTGATTCATATTTGGCTTTTGGATCATGTAATTATAATACAATAATTTGTTTGGACCCGGATCCTACATGGTTTCTGAAAGGCAGTTGTTGACTTATAAATTGTAAAGGTGAAAGAAAAATCTGCTACCCGGCCCTACCTGATTCCTATTTGGCATTTGGATCCAGGAATTAAAATGCAAAAATATGTTTGGCACAGGATCCTACATGGTTTCTGAAAGGCAGTTGTTGACTTATAAATTGTAAATGTGAAAGGAAATCTTCTGCCCGACCCTACCTGATTCCTATTCGGCAATTGGATCCAAGAATTAAAATACATAAATATGTTTGGACCCGGATCCTACATGGTTTCTGAAAGGCAGTTGAAAACTTGCAAATTTTAAAGGTGAAAGTATATCTGCTACCCGGCCCTAACAGGTTCCTTTTTGCATTTGGATCCAGGAATTACAATGCAAAAATAGGTTTGGACCCGGATCCCACATGGTTTCTGAAAGGCAGTTGAAAACTTGCAAATTGTAAAGGTGAAAGTAAATATGCTGCCCGACCCTACCTGGTTCCTATTTGGCATTTGGATCCAGGAATTAAAATACATAAATATGTTTGGACCCGGATCCTACATGGTTTCAGAAAGACAGTTGTTGACTGAAAAATTGTAAAGGTGAAAGAAAATCTGCTACCCGGCGCTACCTGGATCCTATTCTGCATTTGGATCCAGGAATTAAAATACAAAAATATGTTTGGCACCGGATCCTACATGGTTTCTGAAAGGCAGTTGTTGACTTATAAATTGTAAATGTGAAAGGAAATCTTCTGCCCGACCCTACCTGACTCCTATTCGGCAATTGGATCCAAGAATTAAAATACATAAATATGTTTGGACCCGGATCCTACATGGTTTCTGAAAGGCAGTTGAAAACTTGCAAATTTTAAAGTTGAAAGTATATCTGCTACCCGGCCCTAACAGGTTCCTTTTTGCATTTGGATCCAGGAATTACAATGCAAAAATATGTTTGGACCCGGTTCCTACATGGTTTCTGTAATTCAGTTGTTGACTTATAAATTGTAAAGGTGAAAGAAAATCTGCTACCCGGGCCTACCTGGTTTCTATTTGGCATATGGATCCTGGAAATAAAATGCAAAAATATGTTTGGACCCGGATCCTTCATGGTTTCTAAAAGGCAGTTGTTGACTCATAAATTGTAAAGGTGAAAAAAAATCTGCTACCCGGCCCTACCTGGTTCCTATTTGGCATTTGGATCCAGGAATTAAAATGCAAAAATATGTTTGGACCCGGATTCTACCTTGTTTCAGAAAGGCAGTTGTTGACTTATAAATTGTAAAGGTGAAAGAAAATCTGCTACCCGGCCCTACCTGGTTCCTATCTTGCATTTGGATCCAGGAATTAAAATGCAAAAATATGTTTGGACCCGGATCCTTTATGGTTTCTAAAAGGCAGTTGTTGACTTATAAATTGTAAAGTTGAAAGAAAATCTGCTACCCGGGCCTACCTGGTTTCTATTTGGCATATGGATCCTGGAAATAAAATGCAAAAATATGTTTGGACCCGGAACCTTCATGGTTTAAGAAAGGCAGTTGTTGACTTATAAATTGTAAATGTGAAAGAAAATCTGCTGCCCGACCCTACCTGGTTCCTTTTTGCATTTGGATCCAGGAAATACAATGCAAAAATATGTTTGGATCCGGATCCTACCTGGTTTAAGAAAGGCAGTTGTTGACTTATAAATTGTAAAGTTGAAAGAAAATATGCTAACCGGGCCTACCTGGTTTCTATTTGGCATATGGATCCTGGAAATAAAATGCAAAAATATGTTTGGACCCGGAACCTTCATGGTTTAAGAAAGGCAGTTGTTGACTTATAAATTGTAAATGTGAAAGGAAATCTTCTGCCCGACCCTACCTGATTCCTATTCGGCATTTGGATCCAAGAATTAAAATACATAAATATGTTTGGACCCGAATCCTACATGGTTTAAGAAAGGCAGTTGTTGACTTATAAATTGTAAAGGTGAAAGGGAATCTGCTGCCCGACCCTACCTGATTCCTATTTGGCATGTGGATCCAAGAATTAAAATGCAAAAATATGTTTGGACCCGGATCCTACATGGTTTAAGAAAGGCAGTTGTTGACTTATAAATTGTAAATGTGAAAGGAAATCTTCTGCCCGACCCTACCTGATTCCTATTCGGCATTTGGATCCAAGAATTAAAATACATAAATATGTTTGGACCCGGATCCTACATGGTTTCTGAAAGGCAGTTGTCGACTTGCAAATTGTAAAGGTGAAAGTAAATCTGCTACCCGGCCCTAACATGTTCCTTTTTGCATTTGGATCCAGGAATTACAATGCAAAAATATGTTTGGACCCGGATCCTACATGGTTTAAGAAAGGCAGTTGTTGACTTATAAAAAGTAAATGTGAAAGGATATCTGCTGCCCGACCCTACCTGATTCCTATTTGGCATTTGGATCCAGGAATTCAAATGCAAAAATATGTTTGGACCTGGATCCTACATGGTTTCTGAAAGGCAGTTGTTGACTTATAAATTGTAAAGGTGAAAGAAAATATGCTACCCGGGCCTACCTGGTTTCTATTTGGCATATGGATCCTGGAAATAAAATGCAAAAATATGTTTGGACCCGGATCCTTCATGGTTTCTAAAAGGCAGTTGTTGACTTATAAATTGTAAAGGTGAAAGGAAATCTGCTGCTCGACCCTAGTTGATTCCTATTTGGCATTTGGATCCAGGAATTAAAATGCAAAAATATGTTTGGACACGGATCCTACTTGGTTTCTGAAAGGCAGTTGTCGACTTGCAAATTGTAAAGGTGAAAGTAAATCTGCTACCCGGCGCTACCTGGTTCCTATTTTGCATTTGGATGCAGGAATTAAAATGCAAAAATATGTTTGGACCCGGATTCTACCTTGTTTCAGAAAGGCAGTTGTTGACTTATAAATTGTAAAGGTGAAAGGAAATCTTCTGCCCGACCCTACCTGATTCCTATTTGACATTTGGATACAGGAATTAAAATACATAAATATGTTTGGACCCGGATCCTACATGGTTTCTGAAATGCAGTTGTCGACTTGCAAATTGTAAAGGTGAAAGGAAATCTGCTACCCGGCGCTACCTGGTTCCTATTTTGCATTTGGATGCAGGAATTCAAATGCAAAAATATGTTTGGACCCGGATCCTACATGGTTTCTGAAAGGCAGTTGTCGACTTGCAAATTGTAAAGGTGAAAGTAAATCTGCTACCCGGCGCTACCTGGTTCCTATTTTGCATTTGGATGCAGGAATTAAAATGCAAAAATATGTTTGGACCCGGATTCTACCTTGTTTCAGAAAGGCAGTTGTTGACTTATAAATTGTAAAGGTGAAAGGAAATCTTCTGCCCGACCCTACCTGATTCCTATTTGGCATTTGGATCCAGGAATTAAAATACATAAATATGTTTGGACCCTGATCCTACATGGTTTCTGAAATTCAATTGTTGACTTATAAATTGTAAAGGTGAAAGAAAATCTGCTACCCGGCCCTACCTGGATCCTATTCTGCATTTGGATCCAGGAATTAAAATGCAAAAATATGTTTGGCACCGGATCCTACATGGTTTCTGAAAGGCAGTTGTTGACTTATAAATTGTAAATGTGAAAGGAAATCTTCTGCCCGAACCTACCTGATTCCTATTCGGCAATTGGATCCAAGAATTAAAATACATAAATATGTTTGGACCCGGATCCTACATGGTTTCTGAAAGGCAGTTGTTGACTTATAAATTGTAAATGTGAAAGGAAATCTTCTGCCCGACCCTACCTGATTCCTATTCGGCATTTGGATCCAAGAATTAAAATACATAAATATGTTTGGACCCGAATCCTACATGGTTTAAGAAAGGCAGTTGTTGACTTATAAATTGTAAAGGTGAAAGGGAATCTGCTGCCCGACCCTACCTGATTCCTATTTGGCATGTGGATCCAAGAATTAAAATGCAAAAATATGTTTGGACCCGGATCCTACATGGTTTAAGAAAGGCAGTTGTTGACTTATAAATTGTAAATGTGAAAGGAAATCTTCTGCCCGACCCTACCTGATTCCTATTTGGCATTTGGATCCAGGAATTAAAATACATAAATATGTTTGGACCCGGATCCTACATGGTTTCTGAAAGGCAGTTGTCGACTTGCAAATTGTAAAGGTGAAAGTAAATCTGCTACCCGGCCCTAACATGTTCCTTTTTGCATTTGGATCCAGGAATTACAATGCAAAAATATGTTTGGACCCGGATCCTACATGGTTTAAGAAAGGCAGTTGTTGACTTATAAATTGTAAATGTGAAAGGATATCTGCTGCCCGACCCTACCTGATTCCTATTTGGCATTTGGATCCAGGAATTCAAATGCAAAAATATGTTTGGACCTGGATCCTACATGGTTTCCGAAAGGCAGTTGTTGACTTATAAATTGTAAAGGTGAAAGAAAATATGCTACCCGGGCCTACCTGGTTTCTATTTGGCATATGGATCCTGGAAATAAAATGCAAAAATATGTTTGGACCCGGATCCTTCATGGTTTCAAAAAGGCAGTTGTTGACTTATAAATTGTAAAGGTGAAAGGAAATCTGCTGCTCGACCCTAGTTGATTCCTATTTGGCATTTGGATCCAGGAATTAAAATGCAAAAATATGTTTGGACACGGATCCTACTTGGTTTCTGAAAGGCAGTTGTCGACTTGCAAATTGTAAAGGTGAAAGTAAATCTGCTACCCGGCGCTACCTGGTTCCTATTTTGCATTTGGATGCAGGAATTAAAATGCAAAAATATGTTTGGACCCGGATTCTACCTTGTTTCAGAAAGGCAGTTGTTGACTTATAAATTGTAAAGGTGAAAGGAAATCTTCTGCCCGACCCTACCTGATTCCTATTTGGCATTTGGATCCAGGAATTAAAATACATAAATATGTTTGGACCCGGATCCTACATGGTTTCTGAAAGGCAGTTGTCGACTTGCAAATTGTAAAGGTGAAAGTAAATCTGCTACCCGGCCCTACCTGGTTCCTATTTTGCATTTGGATCCAGGAATTCAAATGCAAAAATATGTTTGGACCCGGATCCAACATGGTTTCTGAAAGGCAGTTGTTGACTTATAAATTGTAAAGGTGAAAGAAAATCTGCTACCCGGCCCTACCTGGTTCCTATTTTGCATTTGGATCCAGGGATTAAAATGCAAAAATATGTTTGGACCCGGATCCTACATGGTTTCAGAAATGCAGTTGTTGACTTATAAATTGTAAAGGTGAAAGGAAATCTGCTTTCCGACCCTACCTGATTCCTATTTGGCATTTGGACCAGGAATTAAAATACAAAAATATGTTTGGACCCAGATCCTACATGGTTTCTGAAAGGCAGTTGAAAACTTGAAAATTGTAAAGGTGAAAGTAAATCTGCTACCCGGCCCTAACTGTTTCCTTTTTGCATTTGGATCCAGGAATTACGATGTAAAAATATGTTTGGTCCCGGATCCTACTTGGTTTCTGAAAGGCAGTTGTAGACTTAGAAATTGTAAAGGTGAAAGTAAATCGGCTACCCGACCCTTCCTGGTTCCTATTTGGCATTTGGATCCAGGAATTAAAATGCAAAAATATGTTTGGACACGGATCCTACTTGGTTTCTGAAAGGCAGTTGTCGACTTGCAAATTGTAAAGGTGAAAGTAAATCTGCTACCCGGCCCTAACTGGTTCCTTTTTGCATTTGGATCCAGGAATTACAATGCAAAAATATGTTTGGACCCGGATCCTACATGGTTTAATAAAGGCAGTTGTTGACTTATAAATTGTAAATGTGAAAGGAAATCTGCTGCCCGACCCTACCAGATTCCTTTTTGGCTTTTGGATCCTGGAATTCAAATGCAATAATATGTTTGGACCCGGATCCTACATGGTTTCTAAAAGGCAGTTGTTGACTTATAAATTGTAAAGGTGAAAGAAAATCTGCTGCCCGACCCTACCTGGTTCCTGTTTGGCATGTGGATCCAAGAATTAAAATGCAAAAATATGTTTGGACCCGGATACTTTATGGTTTCTAAAAGGCAGTTGTTGACTTATAAATTGTAAAGTTGATACAAAATCTGCTGCCCGACCCTACCTGGTTCCTATTTGGCATTCGGAACCAGGAATAAAAATGCAAAAATATGTTTGGACCCGGATCCTTCATGGTTTCTAAAAGGCAGTTATTGATTTATAAATTGTAAAGGTGAAATAAAATCTGCTACAAGGCCCTAACTGGTTCCTTTTTGCATTTGGATCCAGGAATTACAATGCAAAAATATGTTTGGACCCGGTTCCTACATGGTTTAAGAAAGGCATTTGTTGACTTATAAATTGTTAATGTGAAAGTAACTATGCTGCCCTACCCTACCTGGTTCCTATTTGGCATTTGGATCCAGGAATAAAAATGCAAAAATATGTTTGGACCCGGATCCTTTATGGTTTCTAAAAGGCAGTTGTTGACTTATAAATTGTAAAGTTGAAAGAAAATCTGCTACCCGGGCCTACCTGGTTTCTATTTGGCATATGGATCCTGGAAATAAAATGCAAAAATATGTTTGGACCCGGAAGCTTCATGGTTTAAGAAAGGCAGTTGTTGACTTATAAATTGTAAATGTGAAAGAAAATCTGCTGCCCGACCCTACCTGGTTCCTATTTGGCATTTGGATCCAGGAATTACAATGCAAAAATATGTTTGGACCCGGATCCTTTATGGTTCCTAAAAGGCAGTTGTTGACTTATAAATTGTAAAGTTGAAAGAAAATCTGCTACCCGACCCTACCTGGTTCCTATTTGGCATTTGGATCCAGGAATAAAAATGCAAAAATATGTTTGGACCCGGATCCTTCATGGTTTCTAAAAGGCAGTTATTGATTTATAAATTGTAAAGTTGAAAGAAAATCTGCTACCCGGCCCTAACTGGTTCCTTTTTGCATTTGGATCCAGGAAATACAATGCAAAAATATGTTTGGACCCGGATCCTACCTGGTTTAAGAAAGGCAGTTGTTGACTTATAAATTGTAAAGTTGAAAGAAAATATTCTACCCGGGCCTACCTGGTTTCTATTTGGCATATGGATCCTGGAAATAAAATGCAAAAATATGTTTGGACCCGGAACCTTCATGGTTTAAGAAAGGCAGTTGTTGACTTATAAATTGTAAATGTGAAAGAAAATCTGCTGCCCGACCCTACCTGGTTCTTTTTTGGCATGTGGATCCAAGAATTCAAATGCAAAAATATGTTTGGACCCGGATCCTACATGGTATCTGAAAGGCAGTTGTCGACTTGCAAATTGTAAATGTGAAAGTAAATCTGCTACCCGGCACTAACTGTTTCCTTTTTGCATTTGGATCCAGGAATTTCAATGCAAAAATATGTTTGGACCCGGATCCTACCTGTTTTAAGAAAGGCAGTTGTTGACTTATAAATTGTAAAGGTGAAAGAAAATCTGCTACCCGGGCCTACCTGGTTTCTATTTGGCATATGGATCCTGGAAATAAAATGCAAAAATATGTTTGGACCCGGATCCTTCATGGTTTCTAAAAGGCAGTTGTTGACTCATAAATTGTAAAGGTGAAAAAAAATCTGCTGCACGACCCTACCTGGTTCCTATTTGGCATTTGGATCCAGGAATTAAAATGCAAAAATATGTTTGGACCCGGATTCTACCTTGTTTCAGAAAGGCAGTTGTTGAGTGCTAAAGTCTGAAGTAGAAACAAAATCTTCTCACCGACCCTACCTGATTCCTATTTGGCATTTGGATCCAGGAATTCAAATTCCTGAATATGTTTGGACCCGGATCCTACATGGTTTCAGCCAGGCAGTGCTTGACTTATAAAGTGTTCAGGTGAAAGTAAATCTGCTACCCGGCGCTACCTGGTTCCTATTTTGCATTTGGATGCAGGAATTAAAATGCAAAAATATGTTTGGACCCGGATTCTACCTTGTTTCAGAAAGGCAGTTGTTGACTTATAAATTGTAAAGGTGAAAGGAAATCTTCTGCCCGACCCTACCTGATTCCTATTTGGCATTTGGATCCAGGAATTAAAATACATAAATATGTTTGGACCCGGATCCTACATGGTTTCTGAAAGGCAGTTGTTAACTTATAAATTGTAAATGTGAAAGGAAATCTTCTGCCCGACCCTACCTGGTTCCTATTTGGCATTTGGATCCAGGAATAAAAATGCAAAAAAATGTTTGGACCCGGATCCTAAATGGTTTCTTAAAGGCAGTTAATTACTTTTAATTTGTAAAGATGAAAGAAAATCTGCTGCCCGACCCTACCTGGTTCCTATTTGGCATGTGGATCCAAGAATTAAAATGCAAAAATATGTTTGGACCCGGATCCTACATGGTTTAAGAAAGGCAGTTGTTGACTTATAAATTGTAAAGGTGATAGGAAATCTTCAGCCCGACCCTACCTGATTCCTATTTGGCATTTGGATCCAGGAATTAAAATACATAAATATGTTTGGACCCGGATCCTACATGGTTTCTGAAAGGCAGTTGTCGACTTGCAAATTGTAAAGGTGAAAGTAAATCTGCTACCCGGCCCTAACTGGTTCCTTTTTGCATTTGGATCCAGGAATTACAATGCAAAAATATGTTTGGACCCGGATCCTACATGGTTTAATAAAGGCAGTTGTTGACTTATAAATTGTAAATGTGAAAGGAAATCTGCTGCACGACCCTACCTGATTCCTATTTGGCATTTGGACCCAGGAATTCAAATGCAAAAATATGTTTGGACACGGATCCTACATGGTTTCTGAAAGGCAGTTGTTGACTTATAAATTGTAAAGGTGAAAGAAAATCTGCTACCCGGGCCTACCTGGTTTCTATTTGGCATATGGATCCTGGAAATAAAATGCAAAAATATGTTTGGACCCGGATCCTTCATGGTTTCTAAAAGGCAGTTGTTGACTCATAAATTGTAAAGGTGAAAAAAAATCTGCTGCACGACCCTACCTGGTTCCTATTTGGCATTTGGATCCAGGAATTAAAATGCAAAAATATGTTTGGACCCGGATTCTACCTTGTTTCAGAAAGGCAGTTGTTGACTTATAAATTGTAAAGGTGAAAGGAAATCTTCAGCCCGACCCTACCTGATTCCTATTTGGCATTTGGATCCAAGAATTAAAATACATAAATATGTTTGGACCCGGATCCTACATGGTTTCAGAAAGGCAGTTGTCGACTTGCAAATTGTAAAGGTGAAAGTAAATTTGCTACCCGGCGCTACCTGGTTCCTATTTTGCATTTGGATGCAGGAATTAAAATGCAAAAATATGTTTGGACCCGCATTCTACCTTGTTTCAGAAAGGCAGTTGTTGACTTATAAATTGTAAAGGTGAAAGGAAATCTTCTGCCCGACCATACCTGATTCCTATTTGGCATTTGGATCCAGGAATTAAAATACATAAATATGTTTGGACCCGGATCCTACATGGTTTCAGAAAGGCAGTTGTTAACTTATAAATTGTAAATGTGAAAGGAAATCTTCTGCCCGACCCTACCTGATTCCTATTCGGCAATTGGATACAAGAATTAAAATACAAAAATTTGTTTGGACCCGGATCCTACATGGTTTCTGAAAGGCAGTTGTTGACTTATAAATTGTAAAGGTGAAAGAAAATCTTCTACCCGGCCCTACCTGGATCCTATTTTGCATTTGGATCCAGGAATTAAAATGAAAAAATATGTTTGGCACCGGATCCTACATGGTTTCTGAAAGGCAGTTGTTGACTTATAAATTGTAAATGTGAAAGGAAATCTTCTGCCCGACCCTACCTGATTCCTATTCGGCAATTGGATCCAAGAATTAAAATACATAAATATGTTTGGACCCGGATCCTACATGGTTTCTGAAAGGCAGTTGAAAACTTGCAAATTTTAAAGGTGAAAGTATATCTGCTACCCGGCCCTAACAGGTTCCTTTTTGCATTTGGATCCAGGAATTACAATGCAAAAATATGTTTGGACCCGGATCCTACATGGTTTAAGAAAGGCAGTTGTTGACTTATAAATTGTAAAGGTGAAAGGGAATCTGCTGCCCGACCCTACCTGATTCCTATTTGGCATTTGGATCCAGGAATTAAAATACAAAAATTTGTTTGGACCCGGATCCTACATGGTTTAAGAAAGGCCGTAGTTGACTGATAAATTGTAAAGGTGAAAGAAAATCTGCTACCCGGCCCTACCTGGATCCTATTTTGCATTTGGATCCAGGAATTAAAATGCAAAAATATGTTTGGCACCGGATCCTACATGGTTTCTGAAAGGCAGTTGTTGACTTATAAATTGTAAATGTGAAAGGAAATCTTCTGCCCGACCCTACCTGATTCCTATTCGGCAATTGGATCCAAGAATTAAAATACATAAATATGTTTGGACCCGGATCCTACATGGTTTCTGAAAGGCAGTTGAAAACTTGCAAATTTTAAAGTTGAAAGTATATCTGCTACCCGGCCCTAACAGGTTCCTTTTTGCATTTGGATCCAGGAATTACAATGCAAAAATATGTTTGGACCCGGATCCTACATGGTTTCTGAAAGGCAGTTGTTGACTTATAAATTGTAAAGGTGAAAGAAAATCTGCTACCCGGGCCTACCTGGTTTCTATTTGGCATATGGATCCTGGAAATAAAATGCAAAAATATGTTTGGACCCGGATCCTTCATGGTTTCTAAAAGGCAGTTGTTGACTAATAAATTGTAAAGGTGGAAAAAAATCTGCTGCACGACCCTACCTGGTTCCTATTTGGCATTTGGATCCAGGAATTAAAATGCAAAAATATGTTTGGACCCGGATTCTACCTTATTTCAGAAAGGCAGTTGTTGACTTATAAATTGTAAATGTGAAAGAAAATCTGCTGCCCGACCCTACCTGGTTCCTATTTGGCATTTGGATCCAGGAATAAAAATGCAAAAATATGTTTGGACCCGGATCCTTTATGGTTTCTAAAAGGCAGTTGTTGACTTATAAATTGTAAAGTTGAAAGAAAATCTGCTACCCGGGCCTACCTGGTTTCTATTTGGCATATGGATCCTGGAAATAAAATGCAAAAATATGTTTGGACCCGGAACCTTCATGGTTTAAGAAAGGCAGTTGTTGACTTATAAATTGTAAATGTGAAAGAAAATCTGCTGCCCGACCCTACCTGGTTCCTTTTTGCATTTGGATCCAGGAAATACAATGCAAAAATATGTTTGGACCCGGATCCTACCTGGTTTAAGAAAGGCAGTTGTTGACTTATAAATTGTAAAGTTGAAAGAAAATATGCTAACCGGGCCTACCTGGTTTCTATTTGGCATATGGATCCTGGAAATAAAATGCAAAAATATGTTTGGACCCGGAACCTTCATGGTTTAAGAAAGGCAGTTGTTGACTTATAAATTGTAAATGTGAAAGAAAATCTGCTGCCCGACCCTACCTGGTTCTTTTTTGGCATGTGGATCCAAGAATTCAAATGCAAAAATATGTTTGGACCCGGATCCTACATGGTATCTGAAAGGCAGTTGTCGACTTGCAAATTGTAAATGTGAAAGTAAATCTGCTACCCGGCCCTAACTGTTTCCTTTTTGCATTTGGATCCAGGAATTTCAATGCAAAAATATGTTTGGACCCGGATCCTACCTGGTTTAAGAAAGGCAGTTGTTGACTTATAAATTGTAAATGTGAAAGAAAATCTGCAGCCCGACCCTACCTGGTTCCTATTTGGCATTTGGATCCAGGAATAAAAATGCAAAAATATGTTTGGACCCGGATCCTTTATGGTTTCTAAAAGGCAGTTGTTGACTTATAAATTGTAAAGTTGAAAGAAAATCTGCTACCCGGGCCTACCTGGTTTCTATTTGGCATATGGATCCTGGAAATAAAATGCAAAAATATGTTTGGACCCGGAACCTTCATGGTTTAAGAAAGGCAGTTGTTGACTTATAAATTGTAAATGTGAAAGAAAATCTGCTGCCCGACCCTACCTGGTTCCTATTTGGCATTTGGATCCAGGAATTACAATGCAAAAATATGTTTGGACCCGGATCCTTTATGGTTCCTAAAAGGCAGTTGTTGACTTATAAATTGTAAAGTTGAAAGAAAATCTGCTACCCGACCCTACCTGGTTCCTATTTGGCATTTGGATCCAGGAATAAAAATGCAAAAATATGTTTGGACCCGGATCCTTCATGCTTTCTAAAAGGCAGTTATTGATTTATAAATTGTAAAGTTGAAAGAAAATCTGCCACCCGGCCCTAACTGGTTCCTTTTTGCATTTGGATCCAGGAAATACAATGCAAAAATATGTTTGGACCCGGATCCTACCTGGTTTAAGAAAGGCAGTTGTTGACTTATAAATTGTAAAGTTGAAAGAAAATATGCTACCCGGGCCTACCTGGTTTCTATTTGGCATATGGATCCTGGAAATAAAATGCAAAAATATGTTTGGACCCGGAACCTTCATGGTTTAAGAAAGGCAGTTGTTGACTTATAAATTGTAAATGTGAAAGAAAATCTGCTGCCCGACCCTACCTGGTTCTTTTTTGGCATGTGGATCCAAGAATTCAAATGCAAAAATATGTTTGGACCCGGATCCTACATGGTATCTGAAAGGCAGTTGTCGACTTGCAAATTGTAAATGTGAAAGTAAATCTGCTACCCGGCCCTAACTGTTTCCTTTTTGCATTTGGATCCAGGAATTTCAATGCAAAAATATGTTTGGACCCGGATCCTACCTGGTTTAAGAAAGGCAGTTGTTGACTTATAAATTGTAAATGTGAAAGAAAATCTGCTGCCCGACCCTACCTGGTTCCTATTTGCCATTTGGATCCAGGAATAAAGATGCAAAAAAATGTTTGGACCCGGATCCTTTATGGTTTCTAAAAGGCAGTTATTGACTTATAAATTGTAAAGGTGAAAGGAAATCTGCTGCCCGGCGCTACCTGGTTCCTATTTTGCATTTGGATGCAGGAATTAAAATGCAAAAATATGTTTGGACCCGGATCCTACATGGTTTAATAAAGGCAGTTGTTGACTTATAAATTGTAAATGTGAAAGGAAATCTGCTGCACGACCCTACCTGATTCCTATTTGGCATTTGGATCCAGGAATTCAAATGCAAAAATATGTTTGGACACGGATCCTACATGGTTTCTGAAAGGCAGTTGTTGACTTATAAATTGTAAAGGTGAAAGAAAATCTGCTACCCGGGCCTACCTGGTTTCTATTTGGCATATGGATCCTGGAAATAAAATGCAAAAATATGTTTGGACCCGGATCCTTCATGGTTTCTAAAAGGCAGTTGTTGACTCATAAATTGTAAAGGTGAAAAAAAATCTGCTGCACGACCCTACCTGGTTCCTATTTGGCATTTGGATCCAGGAATTAAAATGCAAAAATATGTTTGGACCCGGATTCTACCTTGTTTCAGAAAGGCAGTTGTTGACTTATAAATTGTAAAGGTGAAAGGAAATCAGCTGCACGACCCTAGATGATTCCTATTTGGCATTTGGATCCAGGAATGAAAATACATAAATATGTTTGGACCCGGATCCTACATGGTTTCAGAAATGCAGTTGTTGACTTATAAATTGTAAAGGTGAAAGTAAATCTGCTACCCGGCGCTACCTGGTTCCTATTTTGCATTTGGATGCAGGAATTAAAATGCAAAAATATGTTTGGACCCGGATTCTACCTTGTTTCAGAAAGGCAGTTGTTGACTTATAAATTGTAAAGGTGAAAGGAAATCTTCTGCCCGACCCTACCTGATTCCTATTTGGCATTTGGATCCAGGAATTAAAATACAAAAATATGTTTGGACCCGGATCCTACATGGTTTCTGAAAGGCAGTTGTTGACTTATAAATTGTAAAGGTGAAAGAAAATCTGCTACCCGGCCCTACCTGGTTCCTATTTTGCATTTGGATCCAGGAATTAAAATGCAAAAATATGTTTGGCACAGGATCCTACATGGTTTCTGAAAGGCAGTTGTTGACTTATAAATTGTAAATGTGAAAGGAAATCTTCTGCCCGACCCTACCTGATTCCTATTCGGCAATTGGATCCAAGAATTAAAATACATAAATATGTTTGGACCCGGATCCTACATGGTTTCTGAAAGGCAGTTGAAAACTTGCAAATTTTAAAGGTGAAAGTATATCTGCTACCCGGCCCTAACAGGTTCCTTTTTGCATTTGGATCCAGGAATTAAAATGCAAAAATATGTTTGGCACAGGATCCTACATGGTTTCTGAAAGGCAGTTGTTGACTTATAAATTGTAAATGTGAAAGGAAATCTTCTGCCCGACCCTACCTGATTCCTATTCGGCATTTGGATCCAGGAATTAAAATACATAAATATGTTTGGACCCGGATCCTACAGGGTTTTAGAAAGGCAGTTGTTGACTTATAAATTGTAAAATTGAACGAAAATCTGCTGCCCGGCCCTACCTGATTCCTATTTGGCATTTGGATCCAGGAATTAAAATACAAAAATATGTTTGGCACAGGATCCTACATGGTTTCTGAAAGGCAGTTGTTGACTTATAAATTGTAAATGTGAAAGGAAATCTTCTGCCCGACCCTACCTGATTCCTATTCGGCAATTGGATCCAAGAATTAAAATACATAAATATGTTTGGACCCGGATCCTACATGGTTTCTGAAAGGCAGTTGAAAACTTGCAAATTTTAAAGGTGAAAGTATATCTGCTACCCGGCCCTAACAGGTTCCTTTTTGCATTTGGATCCAGGAATTACAATGCAAAAATATGTTTGGACCCGGATCCCACATGGTTTAAGAAAGGCAGTTGTTGACTTATAAATTGTAAAGGTGAAAGGGAATCTGCTGCCCGACCCTACCTGATTCCTATTTGGCATTTGGATCCAGGAATTAAAATACATAAATATGTTTGGACCCGGATCCTACATGGTTTCAGAAAGGCAGTTGTTGACTTATAAATTGTAAAGGTGAAAGAAAATCTGCTACCCGGCGCTACCTGGATCCTATTCTGCATTTGGATCCAGGAATTAAAATACAAAAATATGTTTGGCACCGGATCCTACATGGTTTCTGAAAGGCAGTTGTTGACTTATAAATTGTAAATGTGAAAGGAAATCTTCTGCCCGACCCTACCTGACTCCTATTCGGCAATTGGATCCAAGAATTAAAATACATAAATATGTTTGGACCCGGATCCTACATGGTTTCTGAAAGGCAGTTGAAAACTTGCAAATTTTAAAGTTGAAAGTATATCTGCTACCCGGCCCTAACAGGTTCCTTTTTGCATTTGGATCCAGGAATTACTATGGAAAAATATGTTTGGACGCTGTTCCTACATGGTTTCTGAATTTCAATTGTTGACTTATATATTGTAAAGGTGAAAGAAAATCTGCTTCCCGGGTCTACCTGGTTTCTATTTGGCATATGGATCCTGGAAATAAAATGCAAAAATATGTTTGGACCCGGATCCTACATGGTTTCAGAAATGCAGTTGTTGACCTATAAATTTTAAAGGTGAAAGAAAATCTGCTACCCGGCCGTACCTGGTTCCTATTTGGCATTTGGATCCAGGAATTAAAATGCAAAAATATGTTTGGACCCGGATTCTACCTTGTTTCAGAAAGGCAGTTGTTGACTTATAAATTGTAAAGGTGAAAGAAAATCTGCTACCCGGCCCTACCTGGTTCCTATTTTGCATTTGGATCCAGGAATTAAAATGCAAAAATATGTTTGGACCCGGATCCTTTATGGTTTCTAAAAGGCAGTTATTGACTTATAAATTGTAAAGTTGAAAGAAAATCTGCTACCCGGGCCTACCTGGTTTCTATTTGGCATATGGATCCTGGAAATAAAATGCAAAAATATGTTTGGACCCGGAACCTTCATGGTTTAAGAAAGGCAGTTGTTGACTTATAAATTGTAAATGTGAAAGAAAATCTGCTGCCCGACCCTACCTGGTTCCTTTTTGCATTTGGATCCAGGAAATACAATGCAAAAATATGTTTGGATCCGGATCCTACCTGGTTTAAGAAAGGCAGTTGTTGACTTATAAATTGTAAAGTTGAAAGAAAATATGCTAACCGGGCCTACCTGGTTTCTATTTGGCATATGGATCCTGGAAATAAAATGCAAAAATATGTTTGGACCCGGAACCTTCATGGTTTAAGAAAGGCAGTTGTTGACTTATAAATTGTAAATGTGAAAGGAAATCTTCTGCCCGACCCTACCTGATTCCTATTCGGCATTTGGATCCAAGAATTAAAATACATAAATATGTTTGGACCCGAATCCTACATGGTTTAAGAAAGGCAGTTGTTGACTTATAAATTGTAAAGGTGAAAGGGAATCTGCTGCCCGACCCTACCTGATTCCTATTTGGCATGTGGATCCAAGAATTAAAATGCAAAAATATGTTTGGACCCGGATCCTACATGGTTTAAGAAAGGCAGTTGTTGACTTATAAATTGTAAATGTGAAAGGAAATCTTCTGCCCGACCCTACCTGATTCCTATTCGGCATTTGGATCCAAGAATTAAAATACATAAATATGTTTGGACCCGGATCCTACATGGTTTCTGAAAGGCAGTTGTCGACTTGCAAATTGTAAAGGTGAAAGTAAATCTGCTACCCGGCCCTAACATGTTCCTTTTTGCATTTGGATCCAGGAATTACAATGCAAAAATATGTTTGGACCCGGATCCTACATGGTTTAAGAAAGGCAGTTGTTGACTTATAAAAAGTAAATGTGAAAGGATATCTGCTGCCCGACCCTACCTGATTCCTATTTGGCATTTGGATCCAGGAATTCAAATGCAAAAATATGTTTGGACCTGGATCCTACATGGTTTCTGAAAGGCAGTTGTTGACTTATAAATTGTAAAGGTGAAAGAAAATATGCTACCCGGGCCTACCTGGTTTCTATTTGGCATATGGATCCTGGAAATAAAATGCAAAAATATGTTTGGACCCGGATCCTTCATGGTTTCTAAAAGGCAGTTGTTGACTTATAAATTGTAAAGGTGAAAGGAAATCTGCTGCTCGACCCTACCTGATTCCTATTTGGCATTTGGATCCAGGAATTAAAATGCAAAAATATGTTTGGACACGGATCCTACTTGGTTTCTGAAAGGCAGTTGTCGACTTGCAAATTGTAAAGGTGAAAGTAAATCTGCTACCCGGCGCTACCTGGTTCCTATTTTGCATTTGGATGCAGGAATTAAAATGCAAAAATATGTTTGGACCCGGATTCTACCTTGTTTCAGAAAGGCAGTTGTTGACTTATAAATTGTAAAGGTGAAAGGAAATCTTCTGCCCGACCCTACCTGATTCCTATTTGGCATTTGGATCCAGGAATTAAAATACATAAATATGTTTGGACCCGGATCCTACATGGTTTCTGAAAGGCAGTTGTCGACTTGAAAATTGTAAATGTGAAAGGAAATCTGCTACCCGGCCCTACCTGGTTCCTACTTTGCATTTGGATCCAGGAATTAAAATGCAAAAATATGTTTGGACCCGGATCCTACATGGTTTCTGAAAGGCAGTTGACGACTTGCAAATTGTAAAGGTGAAAGTAAATCTGCTACCCGGCGCTACCTGGTTCCTATTTTGCATTTGGATGCAGGAATTAAAATGCAAAAATATGTTTGGACCCGGATTCTACCTTGTTTCAGAAAGGCAGTTGTTGACTTATAAATTGTAAAGGTGAAAGGAAATCTTCTGCCCGACCCTACCTGATTCCTATTTGGCATTTGGATCCAGGAATTAAAATACATAAATATGTTTGGACCCGGATCCTACATGGTTTCTGAAAGGCAGTTGTCGACTTATAAATTGTAAAGGTGAAAGAAAATCTACAACCCGGCCCTACCTGGATCCTATTCTGCATTTGGATCCAGGAATTAAAATGCAAAAATATGTTTGGCACCGGATCCTACATGGTTTCTGAAAGGCAGTTGTTGACTTATAAATTGTAAATGTGAAAGGAAATCTTCTGCCCGAACCTACCTGATTCCTATTCGGCAATTGGATCCAAGAATTAAAATACATAAATATGTTTGGACCCGGATCCTACATGGTTTCTGAAAGGCAGTTGTTGACTTATAAATTGTAAATGTGAAAGGAAATCTTCTGCCCGACCCTACCTGATTCCTATTCGGCATTTGGATCCAAGAATTAAAATACATAAATATGTTTGGACCCGAATCCTACATGGTTTAAGAAAGGCAGTTGTTGACTTATAAATTGTAAAGGTGAAAGGGAATCTGCTGCCCGACCCTACCTGATTCCTATTTGGCATGTGGATCCAAGAATTAAAATGCAAAAATATGTTTGGACCCGGATCCTACATGGTTTAAGAAAGGCAGTTGTTGACTTATAAATTGTAAATGTGAAAGGAAATCTTCTGCCCGACCCTACCTGATTCCTATTTGGCATTTGGATCCAGGAATTAAAATACATAAATATGTTTGGACCCGGATCCTACATGGTTTCTGAAAGGCAGTTGTCGACTTGCACATTGTAAAGGTGAAAGTAAATCTGCTACCCGGCCCTAACATGTTCCTTTTTGCATTTGGATCCAGGAATTACGATGTAAAAATATGTTTGGACCCGGATCCTACATGGTTTCAGAAATGCAGTTGTTGACTTATAAATTGTAAAAGTGAAAGGAAATCTGCTGCCCGACCCTACCTGATTCCTATTTGGCATTTGGATCCAGGAATTAGAATGCAAAAATATGTTTGGACCTGGATCCTACATGGTTTCCGAAAGGCAGTTGTTGACTTATAAATTGTAAAGGTGAAAGAAAATATGCTACCCGGGCCTACCTGGTTTCTATTTGGCATATGGATCCTGGAAATAAAATGCAAAAATATGTTTGGACCCGGATCCTTCATGGTTTCTAAAAGGAAGTTGTTGACTTATAAATTGTAAAGGTGAAAGGAAATCTGCTGCTCGACCCTAGTTGATTCCTATTTGGCATTTGGATCCAGGAATTAAAATGCAAAAATATGTTTGGACACGGATCCTACTTGGTTTCTGAAAGGCAGTTGTCGACTTGCAAATTGTAAAGGTGAAAGTAAATCTGCTACCCGGCGCTACCTGGTTCCTATTTTGCATTTGGATGCAGGAATTAAAATGCAAAAATATGTTTGGACCCGGATTCTACCTTGTTTCAGAAAGGCAGTTGTTGACTTATAAATTGTAAAGGTGAAAGGAAATCTTCTGCCCGACCCTACCTGATTCCTATTTGGCATTTGGATCCAGGAATTAAAATACATAAATATGTTTGGACCCGGATCCTACATGGTTTCTGAAAGGCAGTTGTCGACTTGCAAATTGTAAAGGTGAAAGTAAATCTGCTACCCGGCCCTAACTGGTTCCTATTTGGATCCAGGAATTAAAATGCAAAAATATGTTTGGACCCGGATCCTACATGGTTTCTGAAAGGCAGTTGTTGACTTATAAATTGTAAAGGTGAAAGAAAATCTGCTACCCGGCCCTACCTGGTTCCTATTTTGCATTTGGATCCAGGAATTAAAATGCAAAAATATGTTTGGACCCGGATCCTACATGGTTTCAGAAATGCAGTTGTTGACTTATAAATTGTAAAGGTGAAAGGAAATCTGCTTTCCGACCCTACCTGATTCCTATTTGGCATTTGGACCAGGAATTAAAATACAAAAATATGTTTGGACCCAGATCCTACATGGTTTCTGAAAGGCAGTTGAAAACTTGCAAATTGTAAAGGTGAAAGTAAATCTGCTACCCGGCCCTAACTGGTTCCTTTTTGCATTTGGATGCACGAATGACGTTGGAAAAATATGTTTGGACCCGGATCCTACATGGTTTCTGAAAGGCAGTTGTTGACCTTTAAATTGTAAAGGTGAAAGAAAATCTGCTACCCGGCCCATCCTGGTTCCTATTTGGCATTTGGATCCAGGAATTAAAATGCAAAAATATGTTTGGACACGGATCCTACTTGGTTTCTGAAAGGCAGTTGTCGACTTGCAAATTGTAAAGGTGAAAGTAAATCTGCTACCCGGCCCTAACTGGTTCCTTTTTGCATTTGGATCCAGGAATTACAATGCAAAAATATGTTTGGACCCGGATCCTACATGGTTTAATAAAGGCAGTTGTTGACTTTTAAATTGTAAATGTGAAAGTAAATCTGCTGCCCGACCCTACCTGATTCCTATTTGGCATTTGGATCCTGGAATTCAAATGCAATAATATGTTTGGACCCGGATCCTACATGGTTTCTAAAAGGCAGTTGTTGACTTATAAATTGTAAAGGTGAAAGAAAATCTGCTGCCCGACCCTACCTGGTTCCTGTTTGGCATGTGGATCCAAGAATTAAAATGCAAAAATATGTTTGGACCCGGATACTTTATGGTTTCTAAAAGGCAGTTGTTGACTTATAAATTGTAAAGTTGATACAAAATCTGCTGCCCGACCCTACCTGGTTCCTATTTGGCATTCGGAACCAGGAATAAAAATGCAAAAATATGTTTGGACCCGGATCCTTCATGGTTTCTAAAAGGCAGTTATTGATTTATAAATTGTAAAGGTGAAATAAAATCTGCTACAAGGCCCTAACTGGTTCCTTTTTGCATTTGGATCCAGGAATTACAATGCAAAAATATGTTTGGACCCGGTTCCTACATGGTTTAAGAAAGGCATTTGTTGACTTATAAATTGTAAATGTGAAAGAAAATCTACTGCCCTACCCTACCTGGTTCCTATTTGGCATTTGGATCCAGGAATAAAAATGCAAAAATATGTTTGGACCCGGATCCTTTATGGTTTCTAAAAGGCAGTTGTTGACTTATAAATTGTAAAGTTGAAAGAAAATCTGCTACCCGGGCCTACCTGGTTTCTATTTGGCATATGGATCCTGGAAATAAAATGCAAAAATATGTTTGGACCCGGAAGCTTCATGGTTTAAGAAAGGCAGTTGTTGACTTATAAATTGTAAATGTGAAAGAAAATCTGCTGCCCGACCCTACCTGGTTCCTATTTGGCATTTGGATCCAGGAATTACAATGCAAAAATATGTTTGGACCCGGATCCTTTATGGTTCCTAAAAGGCAGTTGTTGACTTATAAATTGTAAAGTTGAAAGAAAATCTGCTACCCGACCCTACCTGGTTCCTATTTGGCATTTGGATCCAGGAATAAAAATGCAAAAATATGTTTGGACCCGGATCCTTCATGGTTTCTAAAAGGCAGTTATTGATTTATAAATTGTAAAGTTGAAAGAAAATCTGCTACCCGGCCCTAACTGGTTCCTTTTTGCATTTGGATCCAGGAAATACAATGCAAAAATATGTTTGGACCCGGATCCTACCTGGTTTAAGAAAGGCAGTTGTTGACTTATAAATTGTAAAGTTGAAAGAAAATATTCTACCCGGGCCTACCTGGTTTCTATTTGGCATATGGATCCTGGAAATAAAATGCAAAAATATGTTTGGACCCGGAACCTTCATGGTTTAAGAAAGGCAGTTGTTGACTTATAAATTGTAAATGTGAAAGAAAATCTGCTGCCCGACCCTACCTGGTTCTTTTTTGGCATGTGGATCCAAGAATTCAAATGCAAAAATATGTTTGGACCCGGATCCTACATGGTATCTGAAAGGCAGTTGTCGACTTGCAAATTGTAAATGTGAAAGTAAATCTGCTACCCGGCACTAACTGTTTCCTTTTTGCATTTGGATCCAGGAATTTCAATGCAAAAATATGTTTGGACCCGGATCCTACCTGTTTTAAGAAAGGCAGTTGTTGACTTATAAATTGTAAAGGTGAAAGAAAATCTGCTACCCGGGCCTACCTGGTTTCTATTTGGCATATGGATCCTGGAAATAAAATGCAAAAATATGTTTGGACCCGGATCCTTCATGGTTTCTAAAAGGCAGTTGTTGACTCATAAATTGTAAAGGTGAAAAAAAATCTGCTGCACGACCCTACCTGGTTCCTATTTGGCATTTGGATCCAGGAATTAAAATGCAAAAATATGTTTGGACCCGGATTCTACCTTGTTTCAGAAAGGCAGTTGTTGACTTATAAATTGTAAAGGTGAAAGGAAATCTTCTACCCGACCCTACCTGATTCCTATTTGGCATTTGGATCCAGGAATTAAAATACATAAATATGTTTGGACCCGGATCCTACATGGTTTCAGAAAGGCAGTTGTTGACTTATAAATTGTAGAGGTGAAAGTAAATCTGCTACCCGGCGCTACCTGGTTCCTATTTTGCATTTGGATGCAGGAATTAAAATGCAAAAATATGTTTGGACCCGCATTCTACCTTGTTTCAGAAAGGCAGTTGTTGACTTATAAATTGTAAAGGTGAAAGGAAATCTTCTGCCCGACCCTACCTGATTCCTATTTGGCATTTGGATCCAGGAATTAAAATACATAAATATGTTTGGACCCGGATCCTACATGGTTTCTGAAAGGCAGTTGTTAACTTATAAATTGTAAATGTGAAAGGAAATCTTCTGCCCGACGCTAACTGGTTCCTATTTGGCATTTGGATCCAGCAATAAAAATCAAAAAAAATTTTTGAACCCGGATCCTTTATGGTTTCTAAAAGGCAGTTATTGACTTATAAATTGTAAAGGTGAAAGAAAATCTGCTGCCCGACCCTACCTGGTTCCTATTTGGCATGTGGATCCAAGAATTAAAATGCAAAAATATGTTTGGACCCGGATCCTACATGGTTTAATAAAGGCAGTTGTTGACTTATAAATTGTAAATGTGAAAGCAAATCTGCTGCCCGACCCTACCTGATTCCTATTTGGCATTTGGATCCAGGAATTAAAATACATAAATTTGATTGGACCCGGATCCTTCATGGTTTCTGAAAGGCAGTTGTCGACTTGCAAATTGTAAAGGTGAAAGTAAATCTGCTACCCGGCCCTAACTGGTTCCTTTTTGCATTTGGATCCAGGAATTACAATGCAAAAATATGTTTGGACCCGGATCCTACATGGTTTAATAAAGGCAGTTGTTGACTTATAAATTGTAAATGTGAAAGGAAATCTGCTGCACGACCCTACCTGATTCCTATTTGGCATTTGGACCCAGGAATTCAAATGCAAAAATTTGTTTGGACACGGATCCTACATGGTTTCTGAAAGGCAGTTGTTGACTGATAAATTGTAAAGGTGAAAGAAAATCTTCTACCCGGCCCTACCTGGTTTCTATTTGGCATATGGATCCTGGAAATAAAATGCAAAAATATGTTTGGACCCGGATCCTTCATGGTTTCTAAAAGGCAGTTGTTGACTCATAAATTGTAAAGGTGAAAAAAAATCTGCTGCACGACCCTACCTGGTTCCTATTTGGCATTTGGATCCAGGAATTAAAATGCAAAAATATGTTTGGACCCGGATTCTACCTTGTTTCAGAAAGGCAGTTGTTGACTTATAAATTGTAAAGGTGATAGGAAATCTTCAGCCCGACCCTACCTGATTCCTATTTGGCATTTGGATCCAGGAATTAAAATACATAAATATGTTTGGACCCGGATCCTACATGGTTTCAGAAAGGCAGTTGTTGACTTATAAATTGTAGAGGTGAAAGTAAATCTGCTACCCGGCGCTACCTGGTTCCTATTTGGCATTTGGATCCAGGAATTAAAATGCAAAAATATGTTTGGACCCGCATTCTACCTTGTTTCAGAAAGGCAGTTGTTGACTTATAAATTGTAAAGGTGAAAGGAAATCTTCTGCCCGACCATACCTGATTCCTATTTGGCATTTGGATCCAGGAATTAAAATACATAAATATGTTTGGACCCGGATCCTACATGGTTTCAGAAAGGCAGTTGTTAACTTATAAATTGTAAATGTGAAAGGAAATCTTCTGCCCGACCCTACCTGATTCCTATTCGGCAATTGGATACAAGAATTAAAATACATAAATATGTTTGGACCCGGATCCTACATGGTTTCAGAAAGGCAGTTGTTGACTTATAAATTGTAAAGGTGAAAGAAAATCTGCTACCCGGCCCTACCTGGATCCTATTCTGCATTTGGATCCAGGAATTAAAATGCAAAAATATGTTTGGCACCGGATCCTACATGGTTTCTGAAAGGCAGTTGTTGACTTATAAATTGTAAATGTGAAAGGAAATCTTCTGCCCGACCCTACCTGTTTCCTATTCGGCAATTGGATCCAAGAATTAAAATACATAAATATGTTTGGACCCGGATCCTACATGGTTTCTGAAAGGCAGTTGAAAACTTGCAAATTTTAAAGGTGAAAGTATATCTGCTACCCGGCCCTAACAGGTTCCTTTTTGCATTTGGATCCAGGAATTACAATGCAAAAATATGTTTGGACCCGGATCCTACATGGCTTAAGAAAGGCAGTTGTTGACTTATAAATTGTAAAGGTGAAAGGGAATCTGCTGCCCGACCCTACCTGGTTCCTATTTGGCATTTGGATCCAGGAATTAAAATACATAAATATGTTTGGACCCGGTTCCTACATGGTTTCAGAAATGCAGTTCTTGACTTATAAATTGTAAAGGTGAAAGAAAATCTGCTACCCGACCCTACCTGGATCCTATTCTGCATTTGGATCCAGGAATTAAAATGCAAAAATATGTTTGGCACCGGATCCTACATGGTTTCTGAAAGGCAGTTGTTGACTTATAAATTGTAAATGTGAAAGGAAATCTTCTGCCCGACCCTACCTGATTCCTATTCGGCAATTGGATCCAAGAATTAAAATACATAAATATGTTTGGACCCGGATCCTACATGGTTTCTGAAAGGCAGTTGAAAACTTGCAAATTTTAAAGTTGAAAGTATATCTGCTACCCGGCCCTAACAGGTTCCTTTTTGCATTTGGATCCAGGAATTACAATGCAAAAATATGTTTGGACCCGGATCCTACATGGTTTCTGAAAGGCAGTTGTTGACTTATAAATTGTAAAGGTGAAAGAAAATCTGCTACCCGGGCCTACCTGGTTTCTATTTGGCATATGGATCCTGGAAATAAAATGCAAAAATATGTTTGGACCCGGATCCTTCATGGTTTCTAAAAGGCAGTTGTTGACTTATAAATTGTAAAGTTGAAAGAAAATCTGCTACCCGGGCCTACCTGGTTTCTATTTGGCATATGGATCCTGGAAATAAAATGCAAAAATATGTTTGGACCCGGAACCTTCATGGTTTAAGAAAGGCAGTTGTTGACTTATAAATTGTAAATGTGAAAGAAAATCTGCTGCCCGACCCTACCTGGTTCCTTTTTGCATTTGGATCCAGGAAATACAATGCAAAAATATGTTTGGACCCGGATCCTACCTGGTTTAAGAAAGGCAGTTGTTGACTTATAAATTGTAAAGTTGAAAGAAAATATGCTAACCGGGCCTACCTGGTTTCTATTTGGCATATGGATCCTGGAAATAAAATGCAAAAATATGTTTGGACCCGGAACCTTCATGGTTTAAGAAAGGCAGTTGTTGACTTATAAATTGTAAATGTGAAAGAAAATCTGCTGCCCGACCCTACCTGGTTCTTTTTTTGGCATGTGGATCCAAGAATTCAAATGCAAAAATATGTTTGGACCCGGATCCTACATGGTATCTGAAAGGCAGTTGTCGACTTGCAAATTGTAAATGTGAAAGTAAATCTGCTACCCGGCCCTAACTGTTTCCTTTTTGCATTTGGATCCAGGAATTTCAATGCAAAAATATGTTTGGACCCGGATCCTACCTGGTTTAAGAAAGGCAGTTGTTGACTTATAAATTGTAAATGTGAAAGAAAATCTGCAGCCCGACCCTACCTGGTTCCTATTTGGCATTTGCATCCAGGAATAAAAATGCAAAAATATGTTTGGACCCGGATCCTTTATGGTTTCTAAAAGGCAGTTGTTGACTTATAAATTGTAAAGTTGAAAGAAAATCTGCTACCCGGGCCTACCTGGTTTCTATTTGGCATATGGATCCTGGAAATAAAATGCAAAAATATGTTTGGACCCGGAACCTTCATGGTTTAAGAAAGGCAGTTGTTGACTTATAAATTGTAAATGTGAAAGAAAATCTGCTGCCCGACCCTACCTGGTTCCTATTTGGCATTTGGATCCAGGAATTACAATGCAAAAATATGTTTGGACCCGGATCCTTTATGGTTCCTAAAAGGCAGTTGTTGACTTATAAATTGTAAAGTTGAAAGAAAATCTGCTACCCGACCCTACCTGGTTCCTATTTGGCATTTGGATCCAGGAATAAAAATGCAAAAATATGTTTGGACCCGGATCCTTCATGCTTTCTAAAAGGCAGTTATTGATTTATAAATTGTAAAGTTGAAAGAAAATCTGCCACCCGGCCCTAACTGGTTCCTTTTTGCATTTGGATCCAGGAAATACAATGCAAAAATATGTTTGGACCCGGATCCTACCTGGTTTAAGAAAGGCAGTTGTTGACTTATAAATTGTAAAGTTGAAAGAAAATATGCTACCCGGGCCTACCTGGTTTCTATTTGGCATATGGATCCTGGAAATAAAATGCAAAAATATGTTTGGACCCGGAACCTTCATGGTTTAAGAAAGGCAGTTGTTGACTTATAAATTGTAAATGTGAAAGAAAATCTGCTGCCCGACCCTACCTGGTTCTTTTTTGGCATGTGGATCCAAGAATTCAAATGCAAAAATATGTTTGGACCCGGATCCTACATGGTATCTGAAAGGCAGTTGTCGACTTGCAAATTGTAAATGTGAAAGTAAATCTGCTACCCGGCCCTAACTGTTTCCTTTTTGCATTTGGATCCAGGAATTTCAATGCAAAAATATGTTTGGACCCGGATCCTACCTGGTTTAAGAAAGGCAGTTGTTGACTTATAAATTGTAAATGTGAAAGAAAATTGGCTGCCCGACCCTACCTGGTTCCTATTTGCCATTTGGATCCAGGAATAAAGATGCAAAAATATGTTTGGACCCGGATCCTTTATGGTTTCTAAAAGGCAGTTATTGACTTATAAATTGTAAAGGTGAAAGAAAATCTGCTCACCGACCCTACCTGGTTCCTATTTGGCATGTGGATCCAAGAATTAAAATGCAAAAATATGTT
Source organism: Diplolepis rosae (assembly GCA_030998225.1). Classification (NCBI taxonomy): domain Eukaryota; kingdom Metazoa; phylum Arthropoda; class Insecta; order Hymenoptera; family Diplolepididae; genus Diplolepis; species Diplolepis rosae. The sequence goes on along the minus strand of JAPYXD010000390.1, from coordinate 109,273 downwards.
TGGACCCGGATCCTACATGGTTTCAGAAATGCAGTTCTTGACTTATAAATTATAAAGGTGAAAGGAAATCTTCTGCCCGACCCTACCTGATTCCTATTTGGCATTTGGATCCAGGAATTAAAATACATAAATATGTTTGGACACGGATCCTACTTGGTTTCTGAAAGGCAGTTGTCGACTTGCAAATTGTAAAGGTGAAAGTAAATCTGCTACCCGGCGCTACCTGGTTCCTATTTTGCATTTGGATGCAGGAATTAAAATGCAAAAATATGTTTGGACCCGGATCCTACATGGTTTCAGAAAGGCAGTTGTTGACTTATAAATTGTAAATGTGAAAGGAAATCTGCTGCTCGACCCTACCTGATTCCTATTTGGCATTTGGATCCAGGAATTAAAATGCAAAAATATGTTTGGACACGGATCCTACATTGTTTCTGAAAGGCAGTTGTTGACTTATAAATTGTAAAGGTGAAAGAAAATCTGCTCCCCGGCCCTACCTGGTTTCTATTTGGCATATGGATCCTGGAAATAAAATGCAAAAATATGTTTGGACCCGGATCCTTCATGGTTTCTAAAAGGCAGTTGTTGACTTATAAATTGTAAAGGTGAAAGGAAATCTGCTGCTCGACCCTACCTGATTCCTATTTGGCATTTGGATCCAGGAATTAAAATGCAAAAATATGTTTGGACCCGGATTCTACCTTGTTTCAGAAAGGCAGTTGTTGACTTATAAATTGTAAAGGTGAAAGGAAATCTTCTGCCCGACCATACCTGATTCCTATTTGGCATTTGGATCCAGGAATTAAAATGCAAAAATATGTTTGGACCCGGATCCTACATGGTTTCAGAAATGCAGTTGTTGACTTATAAATTGTAAAGGTGAAAGTAAATCTGCTACCCGGCGCTACCTGGTTCCTATTTTGCATTTGGATGCAGGAATTAAAATGCAAAAATATGTTTGGACCCGGATTCTACCTTGTTTCAGAAAGGCAGTTGTTGACTTATAAATTGTAAAGGTGAAAGGAAATCTTCTGCCCGACCCTACCTGATTCCTATTTGGCATTTGGATCCAGGAATTAAAATACATAAATATGTTTGGACCCGGATCCTACATGGTTTCTGAAAGGCAGTTGTTGACTTATAAATTGTAAAGGTGAAAGAAAATCTGCTACCCGGCCCTACCTGGATCTTATTCTGCATTTGGATCCAGGAATTAAAATGCAAAAATATGTTTGGCACAGGATCCTACATGGTTTCTGAAAGGCAGTTGTTGACTTATAAATTGTAAATGTGAAAGGAAATCTTCTGCCCGACCCTACCTGATTCCTATTCGGCAATTGGATCCAAGAATTAAAATACATAAATATGTTTGGACCCGGATCCTACATGGTTTCTGAAAGGCAGTTGAAAACTTGCAAATTTTAAAGGTGAAAGTATATCTGCTACCCGGCCCTAACAGGTTCCTTTTTGCATTTGGATCCAGGAATTAAAATGCAAAAATATGTTTGGCACAGGATCCTACATGGTTTCTGAAAGGCAGTTGTTGACTTATAAATTGTAAATGTGAAAGGAAATCTTCTGCCCGACCCTACCTGATTCCTATTCGGCATTTGGATCCAGGAATTAAAATACATAAATATGTTTGGACCCGGATCCTACATGGTTTCAGAAATGCAGTTGTTGACTTATAAATTGTAAAGGTGAAAGAAAATCTGCTGCCCGGCCCTACCTGATTCCTATTTGGCATTTGGATCCAGGAATTAAAATGCAAAAATATGTTTGGCACAGGATCCTACATGGTTTCTGAAAGGCAGTTGTTGACTTATAAATTGTAAATGTGAAAGGAAATCTTCTGCCCGACCCTACCTGATTCCTATTCGGCAATTGGATCCAAGAATTAAAATACATAAATATGTTTGGACCCGGATCCTACATGGTTTCTGAAAGGCAGTTGAAAACTTGCAAATTTTAAAGGTGAAAGTATATCTGCTACCCGGCCCTAACAGGTTCCTTTTTGCATTTGGATCCAGGAATTACAATGCAAAAATATGTTTGGACCCGGATCCTACATGGTTTATTAAAGGCAGTTGTAGACTTGAAAATTGTAAAGGTGAAAGGGAATCTGCTGCCCGACCCTACCTGATTCCTATTTGGCATTTGGATCCAGGAATTAAAATACATAAATAAGTTTAGACCCGGATCCTACAATGTTTCTTAAAGGCAGTTGTTGACTTATAAATTGTAAAGGTGAAAGAAAATCTGCTACCCGGCGCTACCTGGTTCCTATTCTGCATTTGGATCCAGGAATTAAAATACAAAAATATGTTTGGCACCGGATCCTACATGGTTTCTGAAAGGCAGTTGTTGACTTATAAATTGTAAATGTGAAAGGAAATCTTCTGCCCGACCCTACCTGACTCCTATTCGGCAATTGGATCCAAGAATTAAAATACATAAATATGTTTGGACCCGGATCCTACATGGTTTCTTAAAGGCAGTTGAAAACTTGCAAATTTTAAAGTTGAAAGTATATCTGCTACCCGGCCCTAACAGGTTCCTTTTTGCATTTGGATCCAGGAATTACAATGCAAAAATATGTTTGGACCCGGATCCTACATGGTTTCTGAAAGGCAGTTGAAAACTTGCAAATTGTAAAGGTGAAAGTATATCTGCTACCCGGCCCTAACAGGTTCCTTTTTGCATTTGGATCCAGGAATTACAATGCAAAAATATGTTTGGACCCGGATCCTACATGGTTTCTGAAAGGCAGTTGTTGACTTATAAATTGTAAATGTGAAAGAAAATCTGCTACCCGGGCCTACCTGGTTTCTATTTGGCATGTGGATCCAAGAATTCAAATGCAAAAATATGTTTGGACCCGGATCCTACATGGTATCTGAAAGGCAGTTGTCGACTTGCAAATTGTAAATGTGAAAGTAAATCTGCTACCCGGCCCTAACTGTTTCCTTTTTGCATTTGGATCCAGGAATTTCAATGCAAAAATATATTTGGACCCGGATCCTACCTGGTTTAAGAAAGGGAGTTGTTGACTTATAAATTGTAAAGGTGAAAGTAAATATGCTGCCCGACCCTACCTGGTTCCTATTTGGCATTTGGATCCAGGAATAAAAATGCAAAAATATGTTTGGACCCGGATCCTTTATGGTTTCTAAAAGGCAGTTATTGACTTATAAATTGTAAAGGTGAAAGAAAATCTGCTGACCGACCCTACCTGGTTCCTATTTGGCATGTGGATAAACTTATAAATTGTAAAGGTGAAAGAAAATCTGCTACCCGGCCCTACCTGGATCCTATTCTGCATTTGGATCCAGGAATTAAAATGCAAAAATATGTTTGGCACAGGATCCAAGAATTCAAATGCAAAAATATGTTTGGACCCGGATCCTACATGGTTTCAGAAAGGCAGTTGTTGACTTATAAATTGTAAAGGTGAAAGAAAATCTGCTACCCGGCGCTACCTGGATCCTATTCTGCATTTGGATCCAGGAATTAAAATACAAAAATATGTTTGGCACCGGATCCTACATGGTTTCTGAAAGGCAGTTGTTGACTTATAAATTGTAAATGTGAAAGGAAATCTTCTGCCCGACCCTACCTGACTCCTATTCGGCAATTGGATCCAAGAATTAAAATACATAAATATGTTTGGACCCGGATCCTACATGGTTTCTGAAAGGCAGTTGAAAACTTGCAAATTTTAAAGTTGAAAGTATATCTGCTACCCGGCCCTAACTGGTTCCTTTTTGCATTTGGATCCAGGAATTAAAATGCAAAAATATGTTTGGACCCGGATCCTACATGGTTTCTGAAAGGCAGTTGAAAACTTGCAAATTTTAAAGTTGAAAGTATATCTGCTACCCGGCCCTAACAGGTTCCTTTTTGCATTTGGATCCAGGAATTACAATGCAAAAATATGTTTGGACCCGGATCCTACATGGTTTCTGAAAGGCAGTTGTTGACTTATAAATTGTAAAGGTGAAAGAAAATCTGCTACCCGGGCCTACCTGGTTTCTATTTGGCATATGGATCCTGGAAATAAAATGCAAAAATATGTTTGGACCCGGATCCTTTATGGTTTCTAAAAGGCAGTTGTTGACTTATAAATTGTAAAGTTGAAAGAAAATCTGCTACCCGGGCCTACCTGGTTTCTATTTGGCATATGGATCCTGGAAATAAAATGCAAAAATATGTTTGGACCCGGAACCTTCATGGTTTAAGAAAGGCAGTTGTTGACTTATAAATTGTAAATGTGAAAGAAAATCTGCTGCCCGACCCTACCTGGTTCCTTTTTGCATTTGGATCCAGGAAATACAATGCAAAAATATGTTTGGATCCGGATCCTACCTGGTTTAAGAAAGGCAGTTGTTGACTTATAAATTGTAAAGTTGAAAGAAAATATGCTAACCGGGCCTACCTGGTTTCTATTTGGCATATGGATCCTGGAAATAAAATGCAAAAATATGTTTGGACCCGGAACCTTCATGGTTTAAGAAAGGCAGTTGTTGACTTATAAATTGTAAATGTGAAAGAAAATCTGCTGCCCGACCCTACCTGGTTCTTTTTTGGCATGTGGATCCAAGAATTCAAAGGCAAAAATATGTTTGGACCCGGATCCTACATGGTATCTGAAAGGCAGTTGTCGACTTGCAAATTGTAAATGTGAAAGTAAATCTGCTACCCGGCCCTAACTGTTTCCTTTTTGCATTTGGATCCAGGAATTTCAATGCAAAAATATATTTGGACCCGGATCCTACCTGGTTTAAGAAAGGCAGTTGTTGACTTATAAATTGTAAAGGTGAAAGTAAATATGCTGCCCGACCCTACCTGGTTCCTATTTGGCATTTGGATCCAGGAATAAAAATGCAAAAATATGTTTGGACCCGGATCCTTTATGGTTTCTAAAAGGCAGTTATTGACTTATAAATTGTAAAGGTGAAAGAAAATCTGCTGACCGACCCTACCTGGTTCCTATTTGGCATGTGGATAAACTTATAAATTGTAAAGGTGAAAGAAAATCTGCTACCCGGCCCTACCTGGATCCTATTCTGCATTTGGATCCAGGAATTAAAAATGCAAAAATATGTTTGGCACAGGATCCAAGAATTCAAATGCAAAAATATGTTTGGACCCGGATCCTACATGGTATCTGAAAGGCAGTTGTCGACTTGCAAATGGTAAATGTGAAAGTAAATCTGCTACCCGGCCCTAACTGTTTCCATTTGCATTTGGATCCAGGAATTTCAATGCAAAAATATATTTGGACCCGGATCCTACCTGGTTTAAGAAAGGCAGTTGTTGACTTATAAATTGTAAATGTGAAAGAAAATCTGCTGCCCGACCCTACCTGGTTCCTATTTGGCATTTGGATCCAGGAATAAAAATGCAAATATATGTTTGGACCCGGATCCTTTATGGTTTCTAAAAGGCAGTTATTGACTTATAAATTGTAAAGGTGAAAGAAAATCTGCTGCCCGACCCTACCTGGTTCCTATTTGGCATGTGGATAAACTTATAAATTGTAAAGGTGAAAGAAAATCTGCTACCCGGCCCTACCTGGATCCTATTCTGCATTTGGATCCAGGAATTAAAATGCAAAAATATGTTTGGATCCGGATCCTACCTGGTTTAAGAAAGGCAGTTGTTGACTTATAAATTGTAAAGTTGAAAGAAAATATGCTAACCGGGCCTACCTGGTTTCTATTTGGCATATGGATCCTGGAAATAAAATGCAAAAATATGTTTGGACCCGGAACCTTCATGGTTTAAGAAAGGCAGTTGTTGACTTATAAATTGTAAATGTGAAAGAAAATCTGCTGCCCGACCCTACCTGGTTCTTTTTTGGCATGTGGATCCAAGAATTCAAATGCAAAAATATGTTTGGACCCGGATCCTACATGGTATCTGAAAGGCAGTTGTCGACTTGCAAATTGTAAATGTGAAAGTAAATCTGCTACCCGGCCCTAACTGTTTCCTTTTTGCATTTGGATCCAGGAATTTCAATGCAAAAATATATTTGGACCCGGATCCTACCTGGTTTAAGAAAGGCAGTTGTTGACTTATAAATTGTAAAGGTGAAAGAAAATCTGCTGCCCGACCCTACCTGGTTCCTATTTGGCATGTGGATAAACTTATAAATTGTAAAGGTGAAAGAAAATCTGCTACCCGGCCCTACCTGGATCCTATTCTGCATTTGGATCCAGGAATTAAAATGCAAAAATATGTTTGGCACAGGATCCTACATGGTTTCTGAAAGGCAGTTGTTGACTTATAAATTGTAAATGTGAAAGGAAATCTTCTGCCCGACCCTACCTGATTCCTATTCGGCAATTGGATCCAAGAATTAAAATACATAAATATGTTTGCACCCGGCTCCTACAGGGTGTCTGAAATGCAGTTGAAAACTTGCAAATTGTAACGGTGAAAGTATATATGCTACCCGGCCCGACCTGGGTCCTCTTTTGCATTGGGATCCAGGAATTAAAATGCAAAAATATGTTTGGCACAGGATCCTACATGGTTTCTGAAAGGCAGTTGTTGACTTATAAATTGTAAATGTGAAAGGAAATCTTCTGCCCGACCCTACCTGATTCCTATTCGGCATTTGGATCCAGGAATTAAAATACATAAATATGTTTGGACCCGGATCCTACATGGTTTCAGAAATGCATTTGTTGACTTATAAATTGTAAACGTGAAAGAAAATCTGCTACCACGCCATACCTAAAGCCACAGTGGCATTTGGATCCAGGAATTAAAATGCAAAAATATGTTTGGCACAGGATCCTACATGGTTTCTGAAAGGCAGTTGTTGACTTATAAATTGTAAATGTGAAAGGAAATCTTCTGCCCGACCCTACCTGATTCCTATTCGGCAATTGGATCCAAGAATTAAAATCCATAAATATGTTTGGACCCGGATCCTACATGGTTTCTGAAAGGCAGTTGAAAACTTGCAAATTGTAAAGGTGAAAGTATATCTGCTACCCGGCCCTAACAGGTTCCTTTTTGCATTTGGATCCAGGAATTACAATGCAAAAATATGTTTGGACCCGGATCCTACATGGTTTCAGAAATGCGGTTGTTGACTTATAAATTGTAAAGGTGAAAGGAAATCAGCTGCCCGACCCTACCTGATTCCTATTTGGCATTTGGATCCAGGAATTAAAATACATAAATATGTTTGGACCCGGATCCTACATGGTTTCAGAAATGCAGTTGTTGTCTTATAAATTGTAAAGGTGAAAGAAAATCTGCTACCCGGCGCTACCTGGATCCTATTCTGCATTTGGATCCAGGAATTAAAATACATAAATATGTTTGGCACCGGATCCTACATGGTTTCTGAAAGGCAGTTGTTGACTTATAAATTGTAAATGTGAAAGGAAATCTTCTGCCCGACCCTACCTGACTCCTATTCGGCAATTGGATCCAAGAATTAAAATACATAAATATGTTTGGACCCGGATCCTACATGGTTTCTGAAAGGCAGTTGAAAACTTGCAAATTTTAAAGTTGAAAGTATATCTGCTACCCGGCCCTAACTGGTTCCTTTTTGCATTTGGATCCAGGAATTACAATGCAAAAATATGTTTGGACCCGGATCCTACATGGTTTCTGAAAGGCAGTTGAAAACTTGCAAATTTTAAAGTTGAAAGTATATCTGCTACCCGGCCCTAACAGGTTCCTTTTTGCATTTGGATCCAGGAATTACAATGCAAAAATATGTTTGGACCCGGATCCTACATGGTTTCTGAAAGGCAGTTGTTGACTTATAAATTGTAAAGGTGAAAGAAAATCTGCTACCCGGGCCTACCTGGTTTCTATTTGGCATATGGATCCTGGAAATAAAATGCAAAAATATGTTTGGACCCGGATCCTTTATGGTTTCTAAAAGGCAGTTGTTGACTTATAAATTGTAAAGTTGAAAGAAAATCTGCTACCCGGGCCTACCTGGTTTCTATTTGGCATATGGATCCTGGAAATAAAATGCAAAAATATGTTTGGACCCGGAACCTTCATGGTTTAAGAAAGGCAGTTGTTGACTTATAAATTGTAAATGTGAAAGAAAATCTGCTGCCCGACCCTACCTGGTTCCTTTTTGCATTTGGATCCAGGAAATACAATGCAAAAATATGTTTGGATCCGGATCCTACCTGGTTTAAGAAAGGCAGTTGTTGACTTATAAATTGTAAAGTTGAAAGAAAATATGCTAACCGGGCCTACCTGGTTTCTATTTGGCATATGGATCCTGGAAATAAAATGCAAAAATATGTTTGGACCCGGAACCTTCATGGTTTAAGAAAGGCAGTTGTTGACTTATAAATTGTAAAGGTGAAAGTAAATCTGCTACCCGGCCCTAACTGGTTCCTTTTTTGCATTTGGATCCAGGAATTACAATGCAAAAATATGTTTGGACCCGGATCCTAAATGGTTTAAGAAAGGCAGTTGTTGACTTATAAATTGTAAAGGTGAAAGGAAATCTGCTGCTCGACCCTAGTTGATTCCTATTTGGCATTTGGATCCAGGAATTAAAATGCAAAAATATGTTTGGACACGGATCCTACATGGTTTCTGAAAGGCAGTTGTTGACTTATAAATTGTAAAGGTGAAAGAAAATCTGCTACCCGGGTCTACCTGGTTTCTATTTGGCATATGGATCCTGGAAATAAAATGCAAAAATATGTTTGGACCCGGATCCTTCATGGTTGATAAAAGGCAGTTGTTGACTTATAAATTGTAAAGGTGAAAGAAAATCTGCTACCCGGCCGTACCTGGTTCCTATTTGGCATTTGGATCCAGGAATTAAAATGCAAAAATATGTTTGGACCCGGATTCTACCTTGTTTCAGAAAGGCAGTTGTTGACTTATAAATTGTAATGGTGAAAGTAAATCTGCTACCCGGCCCTACCTAATTCCTATTTTGCATTTGGATCCAGGAATTAAAATGCAAAAATATGTTTGGACCCGGATCCTACATGGTTTCAGAAATGCAGTTGTTGACTTATAAATTGTAAAGGTGAAAGTAAATCTGCTACCCGGCGCTACCTGGTTCCTATTTTGCATTTGGATGCAGGAATTAAAATGCAAAAATATGTTTGGACCCGGATTCTACCTTGTTTCAGAAAGGCAGTTGTTGACTTATAAATTGTAAAGGTGAAAGGAAATCTTCTGCCCGACCCTACCTGATTCCTATTTGGCATTTGGATCCAGGAATTAAAATACATAAATATGTTTGGACCCGGATCCTACATGGTTTCTGAAAGGCAGTTGTTGACTTATAAATTGTAAATGTGAAAGGAAATCTTCTGCCCGACCCTACCTGATTCCTATTCGGCTATTGATCCAAGAATTAAATTATATAAATATGTTTGGACCCGGATCCTACATGGTTTCTGAAAGGCAGTTGAAAACTTGCAAATTTTAAAGGTGAAAGTATATCTGCTACCCGGCCCTAACAGGTTCCTTTTTGCATTTGGATCCAGGAATTACAATGCAAAAATATGTTTGGACCCGGATCCTACATGGTTTAAGAAAGGCAGTTGTTGACTTATAAATTGTAAAGGTGAAAGGGAATCTGCTACCCGGCCCTAACTGGTTCCTTTTTGCATTTGGATCCAGGAATTACAATGCAAAAATATGTTTGGACCCGGATCCTACATGGTTTAATAAAGGCAGTTGTTGACTTATAAATTGTAAATGTGAAAGGAAATCTGCTGCCCGACCCTACATATTTCCTATTTTTCATTTGGATCCAGGAATTCAAATGAAATTATATGTTTGGACCTGGATCCTACATGGTTTCTGAAAGGCAGTTGTTGACTTATAAATTGTAAAGGTGAAAGAAAATCTGCTACCCGGGCCTACCTGGTTTCTATTTGGCATATGGATCCTGGAAATAAAATGAAAAAATATGTTTGGACCCTGATCCTTCATGGTTTCTAAAAGGCAGTTGTTGACTCATAAATTGTAAAGGTGTAACAAAATCTGCTGCACGACCCTACCTGGTTCCTATTTTGCATTTGGATGCAGGAATTAAAATGCAAAAATATGTTTGGACCCGGATTCTACCTTGTTTCAGAAAGGCAGTTGTCGACTTGCAAATTGTAAAGGTGAAAGTAAATATGCTACCCGGCGCTACCTGGTTCCTATTTTGCATTTGGATGCAGGAATTAAAATGCAAAAATATGTTTGGACCCGGATTCTACCTTGTTTCAGAAAGGCAGTTGTTGACTTATAAATTGTAAAGGTGAAAGGAAATCTTCTGCCCGACCCTACCTGATTCCTATTTGGCATTTGGATACAGGAATTAAAATACATAAATATGTTTGGACCCGGATTCTACATGGTTTCTGAAAGGCAGTTGTCGACTTGCAAATTGTAAAGGTGAAAGTAAATCTGCTACCCGGCCCTAACTGTTTCCTTTTTGGCATTTGGATCCAGGAATTAATATTAAAAAATATGTTTGGTCCCGGATCCTACATGGTTTCTGAAAGGCAGTTGTTGACTTATAAATTGTAAAGGTGAAAGAAAATCTGCTACCCGGCCCTACCTGGTTCCTATTTTGCATTTGGATCCAGGAATTAAAATGCAAAAATATGTTTGGACACGGATCCTACTTGGTTTCTGAAAGGCAGTTGTCGACTTGCAAATTGTAAAGGTGAAAGTAAATATGCTACCCGGCCCTAACTGGTTCCTTTTTGCATTTGGATCCAGGAATTAAAATGCACAAATATGTTTGGATCCAGATCCTACATGGTTTCTGAAAGGCAGTTGAAAACTTGCAAATTGTAAAGGTGAAAGTAAATATGCTGCCCGACCCTACCTGGTTCCTATTTGGCATTTGGATCCAGGAATTACGATGTAAAAATATGTTTGGTCCCGGATCCTACATGGTTTCTGAAAGGCAGTTGTTGACATATAAATTGTAAAGGTGAAAGAAAATCTGCTACCCGGCCCTACCTGGTTCCTATTTTGCATTTGGATCCAGGAATTAAAATGCAAAAATATGTTTGGACACGGATCCTACTTGGTTTCTGAAAGGCAGTTGTCGACTTGCAAATTGTAAAGGTGAAAGTAAATCTGCTACCCGGCCCTAACTGGTTCCTTTTTGCATTTGGATCCAGGAATTAAAATGCAAAAATATGTTTGGACCCGGATCCTACATGGTTTAATAAAGGCAGTTGTTGACTTATAAATTGTAAATGTGAAAGGAAATCTGCTGCCCGACCCTACCTATTTCCTATTTTGCATTTGGATCCAGGAATTCAAATGCAAAAATATGTTTGGACCCGGATCCTACATGGTTTCTAAAAGGCAGTTGTTGACTTATAAATTGTAAAGGTGAAAGAAAATCTGCTGCCCGACCCTACCTGGTTCCTGTTTGGCATGTGGATCCAAGAATTAAAATGCAAAAATATGTTTGGACCCGGATACTTTATGGTTTCTAAAAGGCAGTTGTTGACTTATAAAATGAAAAGTTGATAGAAAATATGCTGCCCGACCCTACCTGGTTCCTATTTGGCATTTGGATCCAGGAATAAAAATGCAAAAATATGTTTGGACCCGGATCCTTTATGGTTTCTAAAAGGCAGTTGTTGACTTATAAATTGTAAAGTTGAAAGAAAATCTGCTACCCGGGCCTACCTGGTTTCTATTTGGCATATGGATCCTGGAAATAAAATGCAAAAATATGTTTGGACCCGGAACCTTCATGGTTTAAGGAAGGCAGTTGTTGACTTATAAATTGTAAATGTGAAAGGAAATCTGCTGCCCGACCCTACCTGGTTCCTATTTGGCATTTGGATCCAGGAATAAAAAGGCAAAAATTTGTTTGGACCCGGATCCTTTATGGTGTCTAAAAGGCAGTTGTTGACTCATAAATTGTAAAGGTGAAAAAAAATCTGCTGCACGACCCTACCTGGTTCCTATTTGGCATTTGGATCCAGGAATTAAAATGCAAAAATATGTTTGGACATGGATTCTACCTTGTTTCAGAAAGGCAGTTGTTGACTTATAAATTGTAAATGTGAAAGAAAATCTGCTGCCCGACCCTACCTGGTTCCTATTTGGCATTTGGATCCAGGAATAAAAATGCAAAAATATGTTTGGACCCGGATCCTTTATGGTTTCTAAAAGGCAGTTGTTGACTTATAAATTGTAAAGTTGAAAGAAACTCTGCTACCCGGGCCTACCTGGTTTCTATTTGGCATATGGATCCTGGAAATAAAATGCAAAAATATGTTTGGACCCGGAACCTTCATGGTTTAAGAAAGGCAGTTGTTGACTTATAAATTGTAAATGTGAAAGAAAATCTGCTGCCCGACCCTACCTGGTTCCTTTTTGCATTTGGATCCAGGAAATACAATGCAAAAATATGTTTGGACCCGGATCCTACCTGGTTTAAGAAAGGCAGTTGTTGACTTATAAATTGTAAAGTTGAAAGAAAATATGCTAACCGGGCCTACCTGGTTTCTATTTGGCATATGGATCCTGGAAATAAAATGCAAAAATATGTTTGGACCCGGAACCTTCATGGTTTAAGAAAGGCAGTTGTTGACTTATAAATTGTAAATGTGAAAGAAAATCTGCTGCCCGACCCTACCTGGTTCTTTTTTGGCATGTGGATCCAAGAATTCAAATGCAAAAATATGTTTGGACCCGGATCCTACATGGTATCTGAAAGGCAGTTGTCGACTTGCAAATTGTAAATGTGAAAGTAAATCTGCTACCCGGCCCTAACTGTTTCCTTTTTGCATTTGGATCCAGGAATTTCAATGCAAAAATATGTTTGGACCCGGATCCTACCTGGTTTAAGAAAGGCAGTTGTTGACTTATAAATTGTAAAGGTGAAAGTAAATATGCTGCCCGACCCTACCTGGTTCCTATTTGGCATTTGGATCCAGGAATAAAAATGCAAAAATATGTTTGGACCCGGATCCTTTATGGTTTCTAAAAGGCAGTTATTGACTTATAAATTGTAAAGGTGAAAGAAAATCTGCTGACCGACCCTACCTGGTTCCTATTTGGCATGTGGATCCAAGAATTAAAATGCAAAAATATGTTTGGACCCGGATCCTACATGGTTTCAGAAAGGCAGTTGTTGACTTATAAATTGTAAATGTGAAAGGAAATCTTCTGCCCGACCCTACCGGATTCCTATTCGGCATTTGGATCCAGGAATTAAAATGCAAAAATATATTTGGACCCGGTTCGTTGATTGTTTCTGACAGGCCGTTGATTACTTTCAAATTGTAAAGGTGAAAGTAAATATGCTTCCCGGCCCTAACTGGTTCCTTTTTGCATTTGGATCCAGGAATTACAATGCAAAAATATGTTTGGACCCGGATCCTAAATGGTTTAAGAAAGGCAGTTGTTGACTTATAAATTGTAAATGTGAAAGGAAATCTGCTGCACGACCCTACCTGATTCCTATTTGGCATTTGGATCCAGGAATTCAAATCCAAAAATATGTTTGGACACGGATCCTACATGGTTTCTGAAAGGCAGTTGTTGACTTATAAATTGTAAAGGTGAAAGAAAATCTGCTACCCGGGCCTACCTGGTTTCTATTTGGCATATGGATCCTGGAAATAAAATGCAAAAATATGTTTGGACCCGGATCCTTCATGGTTGATAAAAGGCAGTTGTTGACTCATAAATTGTAAAGGTGAAAAAAAATCTGCTGCACGACCCTACCTGGTTCCTATTTGGCATTTGGATCCAGGAATTAAAATGCAAAAATATGTTTGGACCCGGATTCTACCTTGTTTCAGAAAGGCAGTTGTTGACTTATAAATTGTAAATGTGAAAGGAAATCTGCTGCCCGACCCTACCTGATTCCTATTTGGCATTTGGATCCAGGAATTAAAATGCAAAAATATGTTTGGACCCGGATCCTACATGGTTTCAGAAATGCAGTTGTTGACTTATAAATTGTAAAGGTGAAAGTAAATCTGCTACCCGGCGCTACCTGGTTCCTATTTTGCATTTGGATGCAGGAATTAAAATGCAAAAATATGTTTGGACCCGGATTCTACCTTGTTTCAGAAAGGCAGTTGTTGACTTATAAATTGTAAAGGTGAAAGGAAATCTTCTGCCCGACCCTACCTGATTCCTATTTGGCATTTGGATCCAGGAATTAAAATACATAAATATGTTTGGACCCGGATCCTACATGGTTTCTAAAAGGCAGTTGTCGACTTGCAAATTGTAAAGGTGAAAGGAAATCTGCTGCCCGACCCTACCTCATTCCTATTCGGCAATTGGATCCAAGAATTAAAATATATAAATATGTTTGGACCCGGATCCTACATGGTTTCTGAAAGGCAGTTGAAAACTTGCAAATTTTAAAGGTGAAAGTATATCTGCTACCCGGCCCTAACTGGTTCCTTTTTGCATTTGGATCCAGGAATTACAATGCAAAAATATGTTTGGACCCGGATCCTACATGGTTTCAGAAATGCAGTTGTTGACTTATAAATTGTAAAGGTGAAAGGAAATCTGCTGCCCGACCCTACCTGATTCCTATTTGGCATTTGGATCCAGGAATTAAAATGCAAAAATATGTTTGGACACGGATCCTACTTGGTTTCAGAAATGCAGTTGTTGACTTATAAATTGTAAAAGTGAAAGAAAATCTGTTACCCGGCCCTACCTGATTCCTATTTTGCATTTGGATCCTGGAAATAAAATGAAAAAATATGTTTGGACCCGGATCCTTCATGGTTGATAAAAGACAGTTATTGACTTATAAATTGTAAAGGTGAAAGAAAATCTGCTACCCGGCCCTACCTGGTTCCTATTTGGCATTTGGATCCAGGAATTAAAATGCAAAAATATGTTTGGACCCGGATTCTACCTTGTTTCAGAAAGGCAGTTGTTGACTTATAAATTGTAAATGTGAAAGGAAATCTGCTGCTCGACCCTAGTTGATTCCTATTTGGCATTTGGATCCAGGAATTAAAATGCAAAAATATGTTTGGACCCGGATCCTACATGGTTTCAGAAATGCAGTTGTTGACTTATAAATTGTAAAGGTGAAAGTAAATCTGCTACCCGGCGCTACCTGGTTCCTATTTTGCATTTGGATGCAGGAATTAAAATGCAAAAATATGTTTGGACCCGGATTCTACCTTGTTTCAGAAAGGCAGTTGTTGACTTATAAATTGTAAAGGTGAAAGGAAATCTTCTGCCCGACCCTACCTGATTCCTATTTGGCATTTGGATCCAGGAATTAAAATACATAAATATGTTTGGACCCGGATCCTACATGGTTTCTGAAAGGCAGTTGAAAACTTGCAAATTGTAAAGGTGAAAGTAAATCTGCTACCCGGCCCTAACTGGTTCCTTTTTGCATTTGGATCCAGGAATTACAATGCAAAAATATGTTTGGACCCGGATCCTACATGGTTTCTGAAAGGCAGTTGTTGACTTATAAATTGTAAAGGTGAAAGGAAATCTGCTGCCCGACCCTACCTGATTCCTATTTGGCATTTGGATCCAGGAATTAAAATGCAAAAATATGTTTGGACACGGATCCTACTTGGTTTCTGAAAGGCAGTTGTCGACTTGCAAATTGTAAAGGTGAAAGTAAATCTGCTACCCGGCCCTAACTGGTTCCTTTTTGCATTTGGATCCAGGAATTACAATGCAAAAATATGTTTGGACCCGGATCCTACATGGTTTAATAAAGGCAGTTGTTGACTTATAAATTGTAAAGGTGAAAGGGAATCTGCTGCCCGGCCCTACCTGGATCCTATTCTGCATTTGGATCCAGGAATTAAAATGCAAAAATATGTTTGGCACCGGATCCTACATGGTTTCTGAAAGGCAGTTGTTGACTTATAAATTGTAAATGTGAAAGGAAATCTTCTGCCCGACCCTACCTGATTCCTATTCGGCAATTGGATCCAAGAATTAAAATATATAAATATGTTTGGACCCGGATCCTACATGGTTTCTGAAAGGCAGTTGAAAACTTGCAAATTTTAAAGGTGAAAGTATATCTGCTACCCGGCCCTAACAGGTTCCTTTTTGCATTTGGATCCAGGAATTACAATGCAAAAATATGTTTGGACCCGGATCCTACATGGTTTAAGAAATGCAGTTGTTGACTTATAAATTGTAAAGGTGAAAGGAAATCTGCTGCCCGACCCTACCTGATTCCTATTTGGCATTTGGATCCAGGAATTAAAATGCAAAAATATGTTTGGACACGGATCCTACTTGGTTTCTGAAAGGCAGTTGTCGACTTGCAAATTGTAAAGGTGAAAGTAAATCTGCTACCCGGCCCTAACTGGTTCCTTTTTGCATTTGGATCCAGGAATTACAATGCAAAAATATGTTTGGACCCGGATCCTACATGGTTTAATAAAGGCAGTTGTTGACTTATAAATTGTAAATGTGAAAGGAAATCTGCTGCCCGACCCTACCTATTTCCTATTTGGCATTTGGATCCAGGAATTCAAATGCAAATATATGTTTGGACCTGGATCCTACATGGTTTCTTAAAGGCAGTTGTTGACTTATAAATTGTAAAGGTGAAAGAAAATCTGCTACCCGGCGCTACCTGTTTCCTATTTTGCATTTGGATACAGGAATTAAAATGCAAAAATATGTTTGGACACGGATCCTACTTGGTTTCTGAAAGGCAGTTGTCGACTTGCAAATTGTAAAGGTGAAAGTAAATCTGCTACCCGGCGCTACCTGGTTCCTATTTTGCATTTGGATGCAGGAATTAAAATGCAAAAATATGTTTGGACCCGGATTCTACCTTGTTTCAGAAAGGCAGTTGTTGACTTATAAATTGTAAAGGTGAAAGGAAATCTTCAGCCCGACCCTACCTGATTCCTATTTGGCATTTGGATCCAAGAATTAAAATACATAAATATGTTTGGACCCGGATCCTACATGGTTTCTGAAAGGCAGTTGTCGACTTGAAAATTGTAAAGGTGAAAGTAAATCTGCTACCCGGCCCTAACTGGTTCCTTTTTGCATTTGGATCCAGGAATTCAAATGCAAAAATATGTTTGGACCCGGATCCAACATGGTTTCTGAAAGGCAGTTGTTGACTTATAAATTGTAAAGGTGAAAGAAAATCTGCTACCAGGCCCTACCTGGTTTCTATTTTGCATTTGGATCCAGGAATTAGAATGCAAAAATATGTTTGGACCCGGATCCTACTTGGTTTCTGAAAGGCAGTTGTCGACTTGCAAATTGTAAAGGTGAAAGTAAATCTGCTACCCGGCGCTACCTGATTCCTATTTGGCATTTGGATCCAGGAATTAAAATACATAAATATGTTTGGACCCGAATCCTACATGGTTTCTGAAAGGCAGTTGTCGACTTGCAAATTGTAAATGTGAAAGGAAATCTGCTGCCCGACCCTACCTGATTCCTATTTGGCATTTGGATCCAGGAATTCAAATGCAATAATATGTTTGGACCCGGATCCTACATGGTTTCTAAAAGGCAGTTGTTGACTTATAAATTGTAAAGGTGAAAGAAAATCTGCTGCCCGACCCTACCTGGTTCCTGTTTGGCATGTGGATCCAAGAATTAAAATGCAAAAATATGTTTGGACCCGGATACTTTATGGTTTCTAAAAGGCAGTTGTTGACTTATAAATTGTAAAGTTGATAGAAAATCTGCTGCCCGACCCTACCTGGTTCCTATTTGGCATTTGGATCCAGGAATAAAAATGCAAAAATATGTTTGGACCCGGATCCTTCATGGTTTCTAAAAGGCAGTTATTGATTTATAAATTGTAAAGGTGAAATAAAATCTGCTACAAGGCCCTAACTGGTTCCTTTTTGCATTTGGATCCAAGAATTACAATGCAAAAATATGTTTGGACCCGGTTCCTACATCGTTTAAGAAAGGCAGTTGTTGACATATAAATTGTAAATGTGAAAGAAAATCTGCTGCTCGACCCTACCTGGTTCCTATTTGGCATTTGGATCCAGGAATAAAAATACAAAAATATGTTTGGACCCGGATCCTTTATGGTTTCTAAAAGGCAGTTGTTGACTTATAAATTGTAAAGTTGAAAGAAAAATCTGCTACCCGGGCCTACCTGGTTTCTATTTGGCATATGGATCCTGGAAATAAAATGCAAAAATATGTTTGGACCCGGAACCTTCATGGTTTAAGAAAGGCAGTTGTTGACTTATAAATTGTAAATGTGAAAGAAAATCTGCTGCCCGACCCTACCTGGTTCCTATTTGGCATTTGGATCCAGGAATTACAATGCAAAAATATGTTTGGACCCGGATCCTTTATGGTTCCTAAAAGGCAGTTGTTGACTTATAAATTGTAAAGTTGAAAGAAAATCTGCTACCCGACCCTACCTGGTTCCTATTTGGCATTTGGATCCAGGAATAAAAATGCAAAAATATGTTTGGACCCGGATCCTTCATGGTTTCTAAAAGGCAGTTATTGATTTATAAATTGTAAAGTTGAAAGAAAATCTGCTACCCGGCCCTAACTGGTTCCTTTTTGCATTTGGATCCAGGAAATACAATGCAAAAATATGTTTGGACCCGGATCCTACCTGGTTTAAGAATGGCAGTTGTTGACTTATAAATTGTAAAGTTGAAAGAAAATATGCTACCCGGGCCTACCTGGTTTCTATTTGGCATATGGATCCTGGAAATAAAATGCAAATATATGTTTGGACCCGGAACCTTCATGGTTTAAGAAAGGCAGTTGTTGACTTATAAATTGTAAATGTGAAAGAAAATCTGCTGCCCGACCCTACCTGGTTCCTATTTGGCATTTGGATCCAGGAATAAAAATGCAAAAATATGTTTGGACCCGGATCCTTCATGGTTTCTAAAATGCAGTTATTGATTTATAAATTGTAAAGGTGAAAGAAAATCTGCTACCCGGCCCTAACTGGTTCCTTTTTGCATTTGGATCCAGGAATTACAATGCAAAAATATGTTTGGACCCGGATCCTACATGGTTTAAGAAAGGCAGTTGTTGACTTATAAATTGTAAATGTGAAAGAAAATCTGGTGCCCGACCCTACCTGGTTCCTATTTGGCATGTGGATCCAAGAATTCAAATGCAAAAATATGTTTGGACCCGGATCCTACATTGTATCTGAAAGGCAGTTGTCGACTTGCAAATTGTAAAGGTGAAAGTAAATCTGCTACCCGGCCCTAACTGGTTCCTTTTTGCATTTGGATCCAGGAATTACAATGCAAACATATGTTTGGACCCGGATCCTACCTGGTTTAAGAAAGGCAGTTGTTGACTTATAAATTGTAAATGTGAAAGGAAATCTTCTGCCCGACCCTACCTGATTCCTATTCGGCATTTGGATCCAAGAATTAAAATAAATAAATATGTTTGGACCCGGATCCATCATGGTTTCTAAAAGGCAGTTATTGACTTATAAATTGTAAAGGTGAAAGAAAATCTGCTACCCGGCCCTAACTGGTTCCTATTTTCATTTTGATACAGGAAATACAATGCAAAAATATGTTTGGACCCGGATCCTACCTGGTTTAATAAAGGCAGTTGTTGACTTATAAATTGTAAAGTTGAAAGAAAATCTGCTACCCGGGCCTACCTGGTTTCTATTTGGCATATGGATCCTGGAAATAAAATGCAAAAATATGTTTGGACCCGGAACCTTCATGGTTTAAGAAAGGCAGTTGTTGACTTATAAATTGTAAATGTGAAAGAAAATCTGCTGCCCGACCCTACCTGGTTCCTATTTGGCATTTGGATCCAGGAATAAAAATGCAAAAATATGTTTGGACCCGGATCCTTCATGGTTTCTAAAAGGCAGTTATTGATTTATAAATTGTAAAGGTGAAAGAAAATCTGCTACCCGGCCCTAACTGGTTCCTTTTTGCATTTGGATCCAGGAATTACAATGCAAAAATATGTTTGGACCCGGATCCTACATGGTTTAATAAAGGCAGTTGTTGACTTATAAATTGTAAATGTGAAAGGATATCTGCTGCCCGACGCTGCCTGATTCCTATTTGGCATTTGGATGCAGGAATTAAAATGCAAAAATATGTTTGGACCCGGATTCTACCTTGTTTCAGAAAGGCATTTGTTGACTTATAATTTGTAAAGGTGAAAGGAAATCTTGTGCCCGACGCTACCTGATTCCTATTTGGCATTTGGATCCAGGAATTAAAATACATAAATATGTTTGGACCCGGAACCTTCATGGTTTAAGAAAGGCAGTTGTTGACTTATAAATTGTAAAGGTGAAAGGAAATCTTCTGCCCGACCCTACCTGATTCCTATTTGGCATTTGGATCCAGGAATTAAAATGCTAAAATATGTTTGGACCCGGATCCTTTATGGTTTCTAAAAGGCAGTTATTGACTTATAAATTGTAAAGGTGAAAGAAAATCTGCTGCCCGACCCTACCTGGTTCCTATTTGGCATTTGGATCCAGGAATAAAAATGCAAAAATATGTTTGGACACGGATCCTTCATGGTTTCTAAAAGGCAGTTATTGATTTATAAATTGTAAAGGTGAAAGAAAATCTGCTAACCGGCCCTAACATGTTCCTTTTTGCATTTGGATCCAGGAATTACAATGCAAAAATATGTTTGGACCCGGATCCTACATGGTTTAAGAAAGGCAGTTGTTGACTTATAAATTATAAATGTGAAAGGATATCTGCTGCCCGACCCTACCTGATTCCTATTTGGCATTTGGATCCAGGAATTCACATGCAAAAATATGTTTGGACCTGGATCCTACATGGTTTCTGAAAGGCAGTTGTTGACTTATAAATTGTAAAGGTGAAAGAAAATCTGCTACCCGGGCCTACCTGGTTTCTATTTGGCATATGGATCCTGGAAATAAAATGCAAAAATATGTTTGGACCCGGAACCTTCATGGTTTAAGAAAGGCAGTTGTTGACTTATAAATTGTAAATGTGAAAGAAAATCTGCTGCCCGACCCTACCTGGTTCCTATTTGGCATTTGGATCCAGGAATTACAATGCAAAAATATGTTTGGACCCGGATCCTTTATGGTTCCTAAAAGGCAGTTGTTGACTTATAAATTGTAAAGTTGAAAGAAAATCTGCTACCCGACCCTACCTGGTTCCTATTTGGCATTTGGATCCAGGAATAAAAATGCAAAAATATGTTTGGACCCGGATCCTTCATGTTTTCTAAAAGGCAGTTATTGATTTATAAATTGTAAAGGTGAAAGAAAATCTGCTACCCGGCCCTAACTGGTTCCTTTTTGCATTTGGATCCAGGAAATACAATGCAAAAATATGTTTGGACCCGGATCCTACCTGGTTTAAGAAAGGCAGTTGTTGACTTATAAATTGTAAAGTTGAAAGAAAATCTGCTACCCGGGCCTACCTGGTTTCTATTTGGCATATGGATCCTGGAAATAAAATGCAAAAATATGTTTGGACCCGGAACCTTCATGATTTAAGAAAGGCAGTTGTTGACTTATAAATTGTAAATGTGAAAGAAAATCTGCTACCCGGCCCTAACTGGTTCCTTTTTGCATTTGGATCCAGGAATTACAATGCAAAAATATGTTTGGACCCGGATCCTAAATGGTTTCAAAAAGGCAGTTATTGACTTATAAATTGTAAATGTGAAAGAAAATCTGCTGCCCGACCCTACCTGGTTCCTATTTGGCATGTGGATCCAAGAATTCAAATGCAAAAATATGTTTGGACCCGGATCCTACATTGTATCTGAAAGGCAGTTGTCGACTTGCAAATTGTAAGGGTGAAAGTAAATCTGCTACCCGGCCCTAACTGGTTCCTTTTTGCATTTGGATCCAGGAATTACAATGCAAACATATGTTTGGACCCGGATCCTACCTGGTTTAAGAAAGGCAGTTGTTGACCCTATAAATTGTAAATGTGAATGAAAATCTGCTGCCCGACCCTACCTGGTTCCTATTTGGCATTTGGATCCAGGAATAAAAATGCAAAAATATGTTTGGACCCGGATCCTTTATGGTTTCTAAAAGGCAGTTATTGACTTATAAATTGTAAAGGTGAAAGAAAATCTGCTGACCGACCCTACCTGGTTCCTATTTGGCATGTGGATCCAAGAATCAAAATGCAAAAATATGTCTGCACCCGGATCCTACATGGTTTCTGAAAGGCAGTTGAAAACTTGCAAATTGTAAAGGTGAAAGTAAATCTGCTACCCGGCCCTAACTGGTTCCTTTTTGCATTTGGATCCAGGAATTACGATGTAAAAATATGTTTGGACCCGGATCCTACATGGTTTCAGAAATGCAGTTGTTGACTTATAAATTGTAAAGGTGAAAGAAAATCTGCTACCCGGCCCTACCTGGTTCCTATTTTGCATTTGGATCCAGGAATTAAAATGCAAAAATATGTTTGGACCCGGATCCTACTTGGTTTCTGAAAGGCAGTTGTCGACTTGCAAATTGTAAAGGTGAAAGTAAATCTGCTACCCGGCGCTACCTGGTTCCTATTTTGCATTTGGATGCAGGAATTAAAATGCAAAAATATGTTTGGACCCGCATCCTTCATGGTTTCTAAAAGGCAGTTATTGATTTATAAATTGTAAAGGTGAAAGAAAATCTGCTACCCGGCCCTAACTGGTTCCTTTTTGCATTTGTATCCAGTAATTAATATGTAAAAATATGTTTGGACCCGTTTCATACTTGGTTTAAGAATTGCTTTTGTTGACTTATAAATTGTAATGGTTAATGTAAATCTGGTGCCCGACCCTACCTTTTTCCTAATTGGCATTTGGATCCAGGAATAAAAATGCAAAAATATGTTTGGACCCGGATCCTTTATGGTTTCTAAAAGGCAGTTATTGACTTATAAATTGTAAAGTTGAAAGAAAATCTGCTACCCGGGCCTACCTGGTTTCTATTTGGCATATGGATCCTGGAAATAAAATGCAAAAATATGTTTGGACCCGGAACCTTCATGGTTTAAGAAAGGCAGTTGTTGACTTATAAATTGTAAATGTGAAAGAAAATCTGCTGCCCGACCCTACCTGGTTCCTATTTGGCATTTGGATCCAGGAATTACAATGCAAAAATATGTTTGGACCCGGATCCTTTATGGTTCCTAAAAGGCAGTTGTTGACTTATAAATTGTAAAGTTGAAAGAAAATCTGCTACCCGACCCTACCTGGTTCCTATTTGGCATTTGGATCCAGGAATAAAAATGCAAAAATATGTTTGGACCCGGATCCTTCATGGTTTCTAAAAGGCAGTTATTGATTTATAAATTGTAAAGTTGAAAGAAAATCTGCTACCCGGCCCTAACTGGTTCCTTTTTGCATTTGGATCCAGGAAATACAATGCAAAAATATGTTTGGACCCGGATCCTACCTGGTTTAAGAATGGCAGTTGTTGACTTATAAATTGTAAAGTTGAAAGAAAATATGCTACCCGGGCCTACCTGGTTTCTATTTGGCATATGGATCCTGGAAATAAAATGCAAATATATGTTTGGACCCGGAACCTTCATGGTTTAAGAAAGGCAGTTGTTGACTTATAAATTGTAAATGTGAAAGAAAATCTGCTGCCCGACCCTACCTGGTTCCTATTTGGCATTTGGATCCAGGAATAAAAATGCAAAAATATGTTTGGACCAGGATCCTTCATGGTTTCTAAAATGCAGTTATTGATTTATAAATTGTAAAGTTGAAAGAAAATCTGCTACCCGTCCCTAACTGGTTCCTTTTTGCATTTGGATCCAGGAATTACAATGCAAAAATATGTTTGGACCCGGATCCTACATGGTTTCTGAAAGGCAGTTATTGACTTATAAATTGTAATTGTGAAAGAAAATCTGCTGCCCGACCCTACCTGGTTCCTATTTGGCATGCGGATCCAAGAATTAAAATGCAAAAATATGTTTGGACCCGGATCCTACATGGTTTAAGAAAGGCAGTTGTTGACTTATAAATTGTAAATGTGAAAGGAAATCTTCTGCCCGACCCTACCTGATTCCTATTCGGCATTTGGATCCAAGAATTAAAATAAATAAATATGTTTGGACCCGGATCCTTCATGGTTTCTAAAAGGCAGTTATTGATTTATAAATTGTAAAGGTGAAAGAAAATCTGCTACCCGGCCCTAACTGGTTCCTTTTTGCATTTGGATCCAGGAAATACAATGCAAAAGTATGTTTGGACCCGGATCCTACCTGGCTTATGAAAGGCAGTTGTTGACTTATAAATTGTAAAGTTGAAAGAAAATCTGCTACCCGGGCCTACCTGGTTTCTATTTGGCATATGGATCCTGGAAATAAAATGCAAAAATATGTTTGGACCCGGAACCTTCATGGTTTAAGAAAGGCAGTTGTTGACTTATAAATTGTAAATGTAAAAGAAAATCTGCTGCCCGACCCTACCTGGTTCCTATTTGGCGTTTGGATCCAGGAATAAAAATGCAAAAATATGTCTGGACACGGATCCTTCATGGTTTCTAAAAGGCAGTTATTGATTTATAAATTGTAAAGGTGAAAGAAAATCTGCTAACCGGCCCTAACATGTTCCTTTTTGCATTTGGATCCAGGAATTACAATGCAAAAATATGTTTGGACCCTGATCCTACATGGTTTAAGAAAGGCAGTTGTTGACTTATAAATTATAAATGTGAAAGGATATCTGCTGCCCGACCCTACCTGATTCCTATTTGGCATTTGGATCCAGGAATTCACATGCAAAAATATGTTTGGACCTGGATCCTACATGGTTTCTGAAAGGCAGTTGTTGACTTATAAATTGTAAAGGTGAAAGAAAATCTGCTACCCGGGCCTACCTGGTTCCTATTTGGCATTTGGATCCAGGAATAAAAATGCAAAAATATGTTTGGACCCGGATCCTTCATGGTTTCTAAAAGGCAGTTATTGATTTATAAATTGTAAAGGTGAGAGAAAATCTGCTACCCGGCCCTAACTGGTTCCTTTTTGCATTTGGATCCAGGAATTACAATGCAAAAATATGTTTGGACCCGGATCCTACATGGTTTAAGAAAGGCAGTTGTTGACTTATAAATTGTAAATGTGAAAGAAAATCTGGTGCCCGACCCTACCTGGTTCCTATTTGGCATGTGGATCCAAGAATTCAAATGCAAAAATATATTTGGACCCGGATCCTACATTGTATCCGAAAGGCAGTTGTCGACTTGCAAATTGTAAAGGTGAAAGTAAATCTGCTACCCGGCCCTAACTGGTTCCTTTTTGCATTTGGATCCAGGAAATACAATGCAAAAGTATGTTTGGACCCGGATCCTACCTGGCTTAAGAAAGGCAGTTGTTGACTTATAAATTGTAAAGTTGAAAGAAAATCTGCTACCCGGGCCTACCTGGTTTCTATTTGGCATATGGATCCTGGAAATAAAATGCAAAAATATGTTTGGACCCGGAACCTTCATGGTTTAAGAAAGGCAGTTGTTGACTTATAAATTGTAAATGTAAAAGAAAATCTGCTGCCCGACCCTACCTGGTTCCTATTTGGCATTTGGATCCAGGAATAAAAATGCAAAAATATGTTTGGACACGGATCCTTCATGGTTTCTAAAAGGCAGTTATTGATTTATAAATTGTAAAGGTGAAAGAAAATCTGCTAACCGGCCCTAACATGTTCCTTTTTGCATTTGGATCCAGGAATTACAATGCAAAAATATGTTTGGACCCGGATCCTACATGGTTTAAGAAAGGCAGTTGTTGACTTATAAATTATAAATGTGAAAGGATATCTGCTGCCCGACCCTACCTGATTCCTATTTGGCATTTGGATCCAGGAATTCACATGCAAAAATATGTTTGGACCTGGATCCTACATGGTTTCTGAAAGGCAGTTGTTGACTTATAAATTGTAAAGGTGAAAGAAAATCTGCTACCCGGGCCTACCTGGTTTCTATTTGGCATATGGATCCTGGAAATAAAATGCAAAAATATGTTTGGACCCGGAACCTTCATGGTTTAAGAAAGGCAGTTGTTGACTTATAAATTGTAAATGTGAAAGAAAATCTGCTGCCCGACCCTACCTGGTTCCTATTTGGCATTTGGATCCAGGAATTACAATGCAAAAATATGTTTGGACCCGGATCCTTTATGGTTCCTAAAAGGCAGTTGTTGACTTATAAATTGTAAAGTTGAAAGAAAATCTGCTACCCGGCCCTACCTGGTTCCTATTTGCCATTTGGATCCAGGAATAAAAATGCAAAAATATGTTTGGACCCGGATCCTTCATGTTTTCTAAAAGGCAGTTATTGATTTATAAATTGTAAAGGTGAAAGAAAATCTGCTACCCGGCCCTAACTGGTTCCTTTTTGCATTTGGATCCAGGAAATACAATGCAAAAATATGTTTGGACCCGGATCCTACCTGGTTTAAGAAAGGCAGTTGTTGACTTATAAATTGTAAAGTTGAAAGAAAATCTGCTACCCGGGCCTACCTGGTTTCTATTTGGCATATGGATCCTGGAAATAAAATGCAAAAATATGTTTGGACCCGGAACCTTCATGATTTAAGAAAGGCAGTTGTTGACTTATAAATTGTAAATGTGAAAGAAAATCTGCTACCCGGCCCTAACTGGTTCCTTTTTGCATTTGGATCCAGGAATTACAATGCAAAAATATGTTTGGACCCGGATCCTACATGGTTTAATAAAGGCAGTTGTTGACTTTTAAATTGTAAATGTGAAAGTAAATCTGCTGCCCGACCCTACCTATTTCCTATTTTGCATTTGGATCCAGGAATTCAAATGCAAAAATATGTTTGGACCCGGATCCTACATTGTATCTGAAAGGCAGTTGTCGACTTGCAAATTGTAAAGGTGAAAGTAAATCTGCTACCCGGCCCTAACTGGTTCCTTTTTGCATTTGGATCCAGGAATTACAATGCAAACATATGTTTGGACCCGGATCCTACCTGGTTTAAGAAAGGCAGTTGTTGACCCTATAAATTGTAAATGTGAATGAAAATCTGCTGCCCGAACCTACCTGGTTCCTATTTGGCATTTGGATCCAGGAATAAAAATGCAAAAATATGTTTGGACCCGGATCCTTTATGGTTTCTAAAAGGCAGTTATTGACTTATAAATTGTAAAGGTGAAAGAAAATCTGCTGACCGACCCTACCTGATTCCTATTTGGCATGTGGATCCAAGAATTAAAATGCAAAAATATGTTTGGACCCGGATCCTACATGGTTTCTGAAAGGCAGTTGAAAACTTGCAAATTGTAAAGGTGAAAGTAAATCTGCTACCCGGCCCTAACTGGTTCCTTTTTGCATTTGGATCCAGGAATTACGATGTAAAAATATGTTTGGACCCGGATCCTACATGGTTTCAGAAATGCAGTTGTTGACTTATAAATTGTAAAGGTGAAAGAAAATCTGCTACCCGGCCCTACCTGGTTCCTATTTTGCATTTGGATCCAGGAATTAAAATGCAAAAATATGTTTGGACCCGGATCCTACATGGTTTCTGAAAGGCAGTTGAAATCTTGCAAATTGTAAAGGTGAAAGTAAATATGCTACCCGGCGCTACCTGGTTCCTATTTTGCATTTGGATGCAGGAATTAAAATGCAAAAATATGTTTGGACCCGGATCCTTCATGGTTTCTAAAAGGCAGTTATTGATTTATAAATTGTAAAGGTGAAAGAAAATCTGCTACCCGGTCCTAACTGGTTCCTTTTTGCATTTGGATCCAGGAATTACAATGCAAAAATATGTTTGGACCCGGATCCTACCTTGTTTCAGAAAGGCAGTTGTTGACTTATAAATTGTAAATGTGAAAGAAAATCTGCTGCCCGACCCTACCTGGTTCCTATTTGGCATTTGGATCCAGGAATAAAAATGCAAAAATATGTTTGGACCCGGATCCTTTATGGTTTCTAAAAGGCAGTTGTTGACTTATAAATTGTAAAGTTGAAAGAAAATCTGCTACCCGGCCTACCTGGTTTCTATTTGGCATATGGATCCTGGAAATAAAATGCAAAAATATGTTTGGACCCGGAACCTTCATGGTTTAAGAAAGGCAGTTGTTGACTTATAAATTGTAAATGTGAAAGAAAATCTGCTGCCCGACCCTACCTGGTTCCTATTTGGCATTTGGATCCAGGAATTACAATGCAAAAATATGTTTGGACCCGGATCCTTTATGGTTCCTAAAAGGCAGTTGTTGACTTATAAATTGTAAAGTTGAAAGAAAATCTGCTACCCGACCCTACCTGGTTCCTATTTGGCATTTGGATCCAGGAATAAAAATGCAAAAATATGTTTGGACCCGGATCCTTCATGGTTTCTAAAAGGCAGTTATTGATTTATAAATTGTAAAGGTGAAAGAAAATCTGCTACCCGGCCCTAACTGGTTCCTTTTTGCATTTGGATCCAGGAAATACAATGCAAAAATATGTTTGGACCCGGATCCTACCTGGTTTAAGAAAGGCAGTTGTTGACTTATAAATTGTAAAGTTGAAAGAAAATATGCTACCCGGGCCTACCTGGTTTCTATTTGGCATATGGATCCTGGAAATAAAATGCAAAAATATGTTTGGACCCGGAACCTTCATGGTTTAAGAAAGGCAGTTGTTGACTTATAAATTGTAAATGTGAAAGAAAATCTGCTGCCCGACCCTACCTGGTTCCTATTTGGCATTTGGATCCAGGAATAAAAATGCAAAAATATGTTTGGACCCGGATCCTTCATGGTTTCTAAAAGGCAGTTATTGATTTATAAATTGCAAAGGTGAAAGAAAATCTGCTACCCGTCCCTAACTGGTTCCTTTTTGCATTTGGATCCAGGAATTACAATGCAAACATATGTTTGGACCCGGATCCTACCTGGTTTAAGAAAGGCAGTTGTTGACCCTATAAATTGTAAATGTTAAAGAAAATCTGCTGCCCGACCCTACCTGGTTCCTATTTGGCATTTGGATCCAGGAATAAAAATGCAAAAATATGTTTGGACCCGGATCCTTTATGGTTTCTAAAAGGCAGTTGTTGACTTATAAATTGCAAATGTGAAAGGAAATCTTCTGCCCGACCCTACCTGATTCCTATTCGGCACTTGGATCCAAGAATTAAAATAAATAAATATGTTTGGACCCGGATCCTACATGGTTTCTGAAAGGCAGTTGTCGACTTGCAAATTGTAAAGGTGAAAGTAAATCTGCTACCCGGCCCTAACTGGTTCCTTTTTGCATTTGGATCCAGGAATTACAATGCAAAAATATGTTTGGACACGGATCCTACATGGTTTAGTAAAGGCAGTTGTTGACTGATAAATTGTAAATGTGAAAGGAAATCTGCTGCCCGACCCTACCTATTTCCTATTTTGCATTTGGATCCAGGAATTAAAATGCAAAAATATGTTTTGATCCAGATCTTACATGGTTTCTAAAAGGCAGTTGTTGACTTATAAATTGTAAAGATGAAAGAGAATCTGCTGCCCAACCCTACCTGGTTCCCATTTGGCATATAGATCCATAAATTAAAATGAAAAATATGTTTGGACCCGGATCCTTTATGGTTTCTAAAAGGCAGTTGTTGACTTATAAATTGTAAAGTTGAAAGAAAATCTGCTACCCGGGCCTACCTGGTTTCTATTTGGCATATGGATCCTGGAAATAAAATGCAAAAATATGTTTGGACCCGGAAACTTCATGGTTTAAGAAAGGCAGTTGTTGACTTATAAATTGTAAATGTGAAAGAAAATCTGCTGCCCGACCCTACCTGGTTCCTATTTGGCATTTGGATCCAGGAATAAAAATGCAAAAATATGTTTGGACCCGGATCCTTCATGGTTTCTAAAAGGCAGTTATTGATTTATAAATTGTAAAGGTGAAAGAAAATCTGCTACAAGGCCCTAACTGGTTCCTGTTTGCATTTGGATCCAGGAATTACAATGCAAAAATATGTTTGGACCCGGATCCTACATGGTTTAAGAAAGGCAGTTGTTGACTTATAAATTGTAAATGTGAAAGAAAATCTGCTGCCCGACCCTACCTGGTTCCTATTTGGCATTTGGATCCAGGAATAAAAATGCAAAAATATTCTTTGGACCCGGATCCTTTATGGTTTCTAAAAGGCAGTTGTTGACTTATAAATTGTAAAGTTGAAAGAAAATCTGCTACCCGGGCCTACCTGGTTTCTACTTGGCATATGGATCCTGGAAATAAAATGCAAAAATATGTTTGGACCCGGAACCTTCATGGTTTAAGAAAGGCAGTTGTTGACTTATAAATTGTAAATGTGAAAGAAAATCTGCTGCCCGACCCTACCTGGTTCCTATTTGGCATTTGGATCCAGGAATTACAATGCAAAAATATGTTTGGACCTGGATCCTTTATGGTTCCTAAAAGGCAGTTGTTGACTTATAAATTGTAAAGTTGAAAGAAAATCTGCTACCCGACCCTACCTGGTTCCTATTTGGCATTTGGATCCAGGAATAAAAATGCAAAAATATGTTTGGACCCGGATCCTTCATGGTTTCTAAAAGGCAGTTATTGATTTATAAATTGTAAAGGTGAAAGAAAATCTGCTACCCGGCCCTAACTGGTTCCTTTTTGCATTTGGATCCAGGAAATACAATGCAAAAATATGTTTGGACCCGGATCCTACCTGGTTTAAGAAAGGCAGTTGTTGACTTATAAATTGTAAAAGGTGAAAGAAAAATCTGCTACCCGGGCCTACCTGGTTTCTATTTGGCATATGGATCCTGGAAATAAAATGCAAAAATATGTTTGGACCCGGAACCTTCATGGTTTAAGAAAGGCAGTTGTTGACTTATAAATTGTAAATGTGAAAGAAAATCTGCTGCCCGACCCTACCTGGTTCCTATTTGGCATTTGGATCCAGGAATTACAATGCAAAAATATGTTTGGACCTGGATCCTTTATGGTTCCTAAAAGGCAGTTGTTGACTTATAAATTGTAAAGTTGAAAGAAAATCTGCTACCCGACCCTACCTGGTTCCTATTTGGCATTTGGATCCAGGAATAAAAATGCAAAAATATGTTTGGACCCGGATCCTTCATGGTTTCTAAAAGGCAGTTATTGATTTATAAATTGTAAAGGTGAAAGAAAATCTGCTACCCGGCCCTAACTGGTTCCTTTTTGCATTTGGATCCAGGAAATACAATGCAAAAATATGTTTGGACCCGGATCCTACCTGGTTTAAGAAAGGCAGTTGTTGACTTATAAATTGTAAAGTTGAAAGAAAATATGCTACCCGGGCCTACCTGGTTTCTATTTGGCATATGGATCCTGGAAATAAAATGCAAAAATATGTTTGGACCCGGAACCTTCATGGTTTAAGAAAGGCAGTTGTTGACTTATAAATTGTAAATGTGAAAGAAAAGCTGCTGCCCGACCCTACCTGGTTCCTATTTGGCATTTGGATCCAGGAATAAAAATGCAAAAATATGTTTGGACCCGGATCCTTCATGGTTTCTAAAATGCAGTTATTGATTTATAAATTGTAAAGTTGAAAGAAAATCTGCTACCCGTCCCTAACTGGTTCCTTTTTGCATTTGGATCCAGGAATTACAATGCAAAAATATGTTTGGACCCGGATCCTACATGGTTTCTAAAAGGCAGTTATTGACTTATAAATTGTAATTGTGAAAGAAAATCTGCTGCCCGACCCTACCTGGTTCCTATTTGGCATGCGGATCCAAGAATTAAAATGCAAAAATATGTTTGGACCCGGATCCTACATGGTTTAAGAAAGGCAGTTGTTGACTTATAAATTGTAAATGTAAAAGGAAATCTTCTGCCCGACCCTACCTGATTCCTATTCGGCATTTGGATCCAAGAATTAAAATAAATAAATATGTTTGGACCCGGATCCTTCATGGTTTCTAAAAGGCAGTTATTGATTTATAAATTGTAAAGGTGAAAGAAAATCTGCTACCCGGCCCTAACTGGTTCCTTTTTGCATTTGGATCCAGGAAATACAATGCAAAAGTATGTTTGGACCCGGATCCTACCTGGCTTAAGAAAGGCAGTTGTTGACTTATAAATTGTAAAGTTGAAAGAAAATCTGCTACCCGGGCCTACCTGGTTTCTATTTGGCATATGGATCCTGGAAATAAAATGCAAAAATATGTTTGGACCCGGAACCTTCATGGTTTAAGAAAGGCAGTTGTTGACTTATAAATTGTAAATGTAAAAGAAAATCTGCTGCCCGACCCTACCTGGTTCCTATTTGGCGTTTGGATCCAGGAATAAAAATGCAAAAATATGTCTGGACCCGGATCCTTCATGGTTTCTAAAAGGCAGTTATTGATTTATAAATTGTAAAGGTGAAAGAAAATCTGCTACCCGGCCCTACCTGGTTCCTTTTTTCATTGGGATACAGGAATTACAATGCAAAAATATGTTTGGACCCGGATCCTACATGGTTTAAGAAAGGCAGTTGTTGACTTATAAATTGTAAATGTGAAAGAAAATCTGGTGCCCGACCCTACCTGGTTCCTATTTGGCATGTGGATCCAAGAATTCAAATGCAAAAATATGTTTGGACCCGGATCCTACATTGTATCTGAAAGGCAGTTGTCGACTTGCAAATTGTAAAGGTGAAAGTAAATCTGCTACCCGGCCCTAACTGGTTCCGTTTTGCATTTGGATCCAGGAATTACAATGCAAACATATGTTTGGACCCGGATCCTACCTGGTTTAAGAAAGGCAGTTGTTGACTTATAAATTGTAAATGTGAAAGGAAATCTTCTGCCCGACCCTACCTGATTCCTATTCGGCATTTGGATCCAAGAATTAAAATAAATAAATATGTTTGGACCCGGATCCATCATGGTTTCTAAAAGGCAGTTATTGATTTATAAATTGTAAAGGTGAAAGAAAATCTGCTACCCGGCCCTAACTGGTTCCTATTTTAATTTTGGTCCCGGAAATACAATGCAAAAATATGTTTGGTCCCGGAACCTACCTGGTTTAAGAAAGGCAGTTGTTGACTTATAAATTGTAAAGTTGAAAGAAAATCTGCTACCCGGGCCTACCTGGTTTCTATTTGGCATATGGATCCTGGAAATAAAATGCAAAAATATGTTTGGACCCGGAACCTTCATGGTTTAAGAAAGGCAGTTGTTGACTTATAAATTGTAAATGTGAAAGAAAATCTGCTGCCCGACCCTACCTGTTTCCTATTTGGCATTTGGATCCAGGAATAAAAATGCAAAAATATGTTTGGACCCGGATCCTTCATGGTTTCTAAAAGGCAGTTATTGATTTATAAATTGTAAAGGTGAAAGAAAATCTGCTACCCGTCCCTAACTGGTTCCTTTTTGCATTTGGATCCAGGAATTACAATGCAAAAATATGTTTGGACCCGGATCCTACATGGTTTAAGAAAGGCAGTTGTTGACTTATAAATTGTAAATGTGAAAGGATATCTGCTGCCCGACCCTGCCTGATTCCTATTTGGCATTTGGATGCAGGAATTAAAATGCAAAAATATGTTTGGACCCGGATTCTACCTTGTTTCAGAAAGGCATTTGTTGACTTATAATTTGTAAAGGTGAAAGGAAATCTTCTGCCCGACGCTACCTGATTCCTATTTGGCATTTGGATCCAGGAATTAAAATACATAAATATGTTTGGACCCGGAACCTTCATGGTTTAAGAAAGGCAGTTGTTGACTTATAAATTGTAAAGGTGAAAGGAAATCTTCTGCCCGACCCTACCTGATTCCTATTTGGCATTTGGATCCAGGAATTAAAATGCTAAAATATGTTTGGACCCGGATCCTTTATGGTTTCTAAAAGGCAGTTATTGACTTATAAATTGTAAAGGTGAAAGAAAATCTGCTGCCCGACCCTACCTGGTTCCTATTTGGCATTTGGATCCAGGAATAAAAATGCAAAAATATGTTTGGACACGGATCCTTCATGGTTTCTAAAAGGCAGTTATTGATTTATAAATTGTAAAGGTGAAAGAAAAATCTGCTAACCGGCCCTAACATGTTCCTTTTTGCATTTGGATCCAGGAATTACAATGCAAAAATATGTTTGGACCCGGATCCTACATGGTTTAAGAAAGGCAGTTGTTGACTTATAAATTGTAAATGTGAAAGGATATCTGCTGCCCGACCCTACCTGATTCCTATTTGGCATTTGGATCCAGGAATTCACATGCAAAAATATGTTTGGACCTGGATCCTACATGGTTTCTGAAAGGCAGTTGTTGACTTATAAATTTTAAAGGTGAAAGAAAATCTGCTACCCGGGCCTACCTGGTTTCTATTTGGCATATGGATCCTGGAAATAAAATGCAAAAATATGTTTGGACCCGGAACCTTCATGGTTTAAGAAAGGCAGTTGTTGACTTATAAATTGTAAATGTGAAAGAAAATCTGCTGCCCGACCCTACCTGGTTCCTATTTGGCATTTGGATCCAGGAATTACAATGCAAAAATATGTTTGGACCCGGATCCTTTATGGTTCCTAAAAGGCAGTTGTTGACTTATAAATTGTAAAGTTGAAAGAAAATCTGCTACCCGACCCTACCTGGTTCCTATTTGGCATTTGGATCCAGGAATAAAAATGCAAAAATATGTTTGGACCCGGATCCTTCATGTTTTCTAAAAGGCAGTTATTGATTTATAAATTGTAAAGGTGAAAGAAAATCTGCTACCCGGCCCTAACTGGTTCCTTTTTGCATTTGGATCCAGGAAATACAATGCAAAAATATGTTTGGACCCGGATCCTACCTGGTTTAAGAAAGGCAGTTGTTGACTTATAAATTGTAAAGTTGTAAGAAAATCTGCTACCCGGGCCTACCTGGTTTCTATTTGGCATATGGATCCTGGAAATAAAATGCAAAAATATGTTTGGACCCGGAACCTTCATGATTTAAGAAAGGCAGTTGTTGACTTATAAATTGTAAATGTGAAAGAAAATCTGCTACCCGGCCCTAACTGGTTCCTTTTTCATTTGGATCCAGGAATTACAATGCAAAAATATGTTTGGACCCGGATCCTACATGGTTTAAGAAAGGCAGTTGTTGACTTATAAATTGTAAATGTGAAAGAAAATCTGCTGCCCGACCCTACCTGGTTCCTATTTGGCATGTGGATCCAAGAATTCAAATGCAAAAATATGTTTGGACCCGGATCCTACATTGTATCTGAAAGGCAGTTGTCGACTTGCAAATTGTAAAGGTGAAAGTAAATCTGCTACCCGGCCCTAACTGGTTCCTTTTTGCATTTGGATCCAGGAATTACAATGCAAACATATGTTTGGACCCGGATCCTACCTGGTTTAAGAAAGGCAGTTGTTGACCCTATAAATTGTAAATGTGAATGAAAATCTGCTGCCCGAACCTACCTGGTTCCTATTTGGCATTTGGATCCAGGAATAAAAATGCAAAAATATGTTTGGACCCGGATCCTTTATGGTTTCTAAAAGGCAGTTATTGACTTATAAATTGTAAAGGTGAAAGAAAATCTGCTGACCGACCCTACCTGGTTCCTATTTGGCATGTGGATCCAAGAATCAAAATGCAAAAATAAGTTTGGACCCGGATCCTACATGGTTTCTGAAAGGCATTTGAAAACTTGCAAATTGTAAAGGTGAAAGTAAATCTGTTACCCGGCCCTAACTGGTTCCTTTTGCATTTGGATCCAGGAATTACGATGTAAAAATATGTTTGGTCCCGGATCTTACTTGTTTTCAGAAATGTTGTTGTTGTTTTATAAATTGTAAAGGTGAAAGAAAATCTGCTACCCGGCCCTACCTGGCTCCTATCTGGCATATGGATCCTGGAAATAAAATGCAAAAATATGTTTGGACCCGGAACCTTCATGGTTTAAGAAAGGCAGTTGTTGACTTATAAATTGTAAATGTGAAAGAAAATCTGCTGCCCGACCCTACCTGGTTCCTATTTGGCATTTGGATCCAGGAATTACAATGCAAAAATATGTTTGGACCCGGATCCTTTATGGTTCCTAAAAGGCAGTTGTTGACTTATAAATTGTAAAGTTGAAAGAAAATCTGCTACCCGACCCTACCTGGTTCCTATTTGGCATTTGGATCCAGGAATAAAAATGCAAAAATATGTTTGGACCCGGATCCTTCATGTTTTCTAAAAGGCAGTTATTGATTTATAAATTGTAAAGGTGAAAGAAAATCTGCTACCCGGCCCTAACTGGTTCCTTTTTGCATTTGGATCCAGGAAATACAATGCAAAAATATGTTTGGACCCGGATCCTACCTGGTTTAAGAAAGGCAGTTGTTGACTTATAAATTGTAAAGTTGTAAGAAAATCTGCTACCCGGGCCTACCTGG
This sequence comes from Diplolepis rosae, assembly GCA_030998225.1. Classification (NCBI taxonomy): domain Eukaryota; kingdom Metazoa; phylum Arthropoda; class Insecta; order Hymenoptera; family Diplolepididae; genus Diplolepis; species Diplolepis rosae. The sequence goes on along the minus strand of JAPYXD010000390.1, from coordinate 72,991 downwards.
TTTCTATTTGGCATATGGATCCTGGAAATAAAATGCAAAAATATGTTTGGACCCGGAACCTTCATGATTTAAGAAAGGCAGTTGTTGACTTATAAATTGTAAATGTGAAAGAAAATCTGCTACCCGGCCCTAACTGGTTCCTTTTTCATTTGGATCCAGGAATTACAATGCAAAAATATGTTTGGACCCGGATCCTACATGGTTTAAGAAAGGCAGTTGTTGACTTATAAATTGTAAATGTGAAAGAAAATCTGCTGCCCGACCCTACCTGGTTCCTATTTGGCATGTGGATCCAAGAATTCAAATGCAAAAATATGTTTGGACCCGGATCCTACATTGTATCTGAAAGGCAGTTGTCGACTTGCAAATTGTAAAGGTGAAAGTAAATCTGCTACCCGGCCCTAACTGGTTCCTTTTTGCATTTGGATCCAGGAATTACAATGCAAACATATGTTTGGACCCGGATCCTACCTGGTTTAAGAAAGGCAGTTGTTGACCCTATAAATTGTAAATGTGAATGAAAATCTGCTGCCCGAACCTACCTGGTTCCTATTTGGCATTTGGATCCAGGAATAAAAATGCAAAAATATGTTTGGACCCGGATCCTTTATGGTTTCTAAAAGGCAGTTATTGACTTATAAATTGTAAAGGTGAAAGAAAATCTGCTCACCGACCCTACCTGGTTCCTATTTGGCATGTGGATCCAAGAATTAAAATGCAAAAAAAAGTTTGGACCCGGATCCTACATGGTTTCTGAAAGGCATTTGAAAACTTGCAAATTGTAAAGGTGAAAGTAAATATGCTACCCGGCCCTAACTGGTTCCTTTTTGCATTTGGATCCAGGAATTACGATGTAAAAATATGTTTGGACCCGGATCTTACATGGTTTCAGAAATGCAGTTGTTGACTTATAAATTGTAAAGGTGAAAGAAAATCTGCTACCCGGCCCTACCTGGTTCCTATTTTGCATTTGGATCCAGGAATTAAAATGCAAAAATATGTTTGGACACGGATCCTACTTGGTTTCTGAAAGGCAGTTGTCGACTTGCAAATTGTAAAGGTGAAAGTAAATCTGCTACCCGGCGCTACCTGGTTCCTATTTTGCATTTGGATGCAGGAATTAAAATGCAAAAATATGTTTGGACCCGGATCCTTCATGGTTTCTAAAAGGCAGTTATTGATTTATAAATTGTAAAGGTGAAAGAAAATCTGCTACCCGGTCCTAACTGGTTCCTTTTTGCATTTGGATCCAGGAATTACAATGCAAAAATATGTTTGGACCCGGATCCTACCTGGTTTAAGAAAGGCAGTTGTTGACTTATAAATTGTAAATGTGAAAGAAAATCTGCTGCCCGACCCTACCTGGTTCCTATTTGGCATTTGGATCCAGGAATAAAAATGCAAAAATATGTTTGGACCCGGATCCTTTATGGTTTCTAAAAGGCAGTTGTTGACTTATAAATTGTAAAGTTGAAAGAAAATCTGCTACCCGGGCCTACCTGGTTTCTATTTGGCATATGGATCCTGGAAATAAAATGCAAAAATATGTTTGGACCCGGAACCTTCATGGTTTAAGAAAGGCAGTTGTTGACTTATAAATTGTAAATGTGAAAGAAAATCTGCTGCCCGACCCTACCTGGTTCCTATTTGGCATTTGGATCCAGGAATTACAATGCAAAAATATGTTTGGACCCGGATCCTTTATGGTTCCTAAAAGGCAGTTGTTGACTTATAAATTGTAAAGTTGAAAGAAAATCTGCTACCCGACCCTACCTGGTTCCTATTTGGCATTTGGATCCAGGAATAAAAATGCAAAAATATGTTTGGACCCGGATCCTTCATGGTTTCTAAAAGGCAGTTATTGATTTATAAATTGTAAAGGTGAAAGAAAATCTGCTACCCGGCCCTAACTGGTTCCTTTTTGCATTTGGATCCAGGAAATACAATGCAAAAATATGTTTGGACCCGGATCCTACCTGGTTTAAGAAAGGCAGTTGTTGACTTATAAATTGTAAAGTTGAATGAAAATATGCTACCCGGGCCTACCTGGTTTCTATTTGGCATATGGATCCTGGAAATAAAATGCAAAAATATGTTTGGACCCGGAACCTTCATGGTTTAAGAAAGGCAGTTGTTGACTTATAAATTGTAAATGTGAAAGAAAATCTGCTGCCCGACCCTACCTGGTTCCTATTTGGCATTTGGATCCAGGAATAAAAATGCAAAAATATGTTTGGACCCGGATCCTTCATGGTTTCTAAAAGGCAGTTATTGATTTATAAATTGCAAAGGTGAAAGAAAATCTGCTACCCGTCCCTAACTGGTTCCTTTTTGCATTTGGATCCAGGAATTACAATGCAAAAATATGTTTGGACCCGGATCCTACATGGTTTAAGAAAGGCAGTTGTTGACTTATAAATTGTAAATGTGAAAGAAAATCTGCTGCCCGACCCTACCTGGTTCCTATTTGGCATGTGGATCCAAGAATTCAAATGCAAAAATGTGTTTGGACCCGGATCCTACATTGTATCTGAAAGGTAGTTGTCGACTTGCAAATTGTAAAGGTGAAAGTAAATCTGCTACCCGCCCCTAACTGGTTCCTTTTTGCATTTGGATCCAGGAATTACAATGCAAACATATGTTTGGACCCGGATCCTACCTGGTTTAAGAAAGGCAGTTGTTGACCCTATAAATTGTAAATGTTAAAGAAAATCTGCTGCCCGACCCTACCTGGTTCCTATTTGGCATTTGGATCCAGGAATAAAAATGCAAAAATATGTTTGGACCCGGATCCTTTATGGTTTCTAAAAGGCAGTTGTTGACTTATAAATTGCAAATGTGAAAGGAAATCTTCTGCCCGACCCTACCTGATTCCTATTCGGCACTTGGATCCAAGAATTAAAATAAATAAATATGTTTGGACCCGGATCCTACATGGTTTCTGAAAGGCAGTTGTCGACTTGCAAATTGTAAAGGTGAAAGTAAATCTGCTACCCGGCCCCTAACTGGTTCCTTTTTGCATTTGGATCCAGGAATTACAATGCAAAAATATGTTTGGACACGGATCCTACATGGTCTAGTAAAGGCAGTTGTTGACTTATAAATTGTAAATGTGAAAGGAAATCTGCTGCCCGACCCTACCTGATTCCTATTTGGCATTTGGATCCAGGAATTCAAATGCAAAAATATGTTTGGACCCGGATCCTACATGGTTTCTAGAAGGCAGTTGATGACTTATAAATTGTAAAGTTGAATGCAAATCTGCTGCACGACCCTACCTAGTTCCTATTTGGCATGTGGATCCAAGAATTAAAATGCAAAAATGTGTTTGGACCCGGATCCTTTTATGGTTTCTAAAAGGCAGTTGTTGACTTATAAATTGTAAAGTTGAAAGAAAATCTGCTACCCGGGCCTACCTGGTTTCTATTTGGCATATGGATCCAGGAAATAAAATGCAAAAATATGTTTGGACCCGGAAACTTCATGGTTTAAGAAAGGCAGTTGTTGACTTATAAATTGTAAATGTGAAAGAAAATCTGCTGCCCGACCCTACCTGGTTCCTATTTGGCATTTGGATCCAGGAATAAAAATGCAAAAATATGTTTGGACCCGGATCCTTCATGGTTTCTAAAAGGCAGTTATTGATTTATAAATTGTAAAAGGTGAAAGAAAATCTGCTACAAGGCCCTAACTGGTTCCTGTTTGCATTTGGATCCAGGAATTACAATGCAAAAATATGTTTGGACCCGGATCCTACATGGTTTAAGAAAGGCAGTTGTTGACTTATAAATTGTAAATGTGAAAGAAAATCTGCTGCCCGACCCTACCTGGTTCCTATTTGGCATTTGGATCCAGGAATAAAAATGCAAAAATATTCTTTGGACCCGGATCCTTTATGGTTTCTAAAAGGCAGTTGTTGACTTATAAATTGTAAAGTTGAAAGAAAATCTGCTACCCGGGCCTACCTGGTTTCTACTTGGCATATGGATCCTGGAAATAAAATGCAAAAATATGTTTGGACCCGGAACCTTCATGGTTTAAGAAAGGCAGTTGTTGACTTATAAATTGTAAATGTGAAAGAAAATCTGCTGCCCGACCCTACCTGGTTCCTATTTGGCATTTGGATCCAGGAATTACAATGCAAAAATATGTTTGGACCTGGATCCTTTATGGTTCCTAAAAGGCAGTTGTTGACTTATAAATTGTAAAGTTGAAAGAAAATCTGCTACCCGACCCCTACCTGGTTCCTATTTGGCATTTGGATCCAGGAATAAAAATGCAAAAATATGTTTGGACCCGGATCCTTCATGGTTTCTAAAAGGCAGTTATTGATTTATAAATTGTAAAGGGGAAAGAAAATCTGCTACCCGGCCCCTAACTGGTTCCTTTTTGCATTTGGATCCAGGAAATACAATGCAAAAATATGTTTGGACCCGGATCCTACCTGGTTTAAGAAAGGCAGTTGTTGACTTATAAATTGTAAAGGTGAAAGAAAATCTGCTACCCGGGCCTACCTGGTTTCTATTTGGCATATGGATCCTGGAAATAAAATGCAAAAATATGTTTGGACCCGGAACCTTCATGGTTTAAGAAAGGCAGTTGTTGACTTATAAATTGTAAATGTGAAAGAAAATCTGCTGCCCGACCCTACCTGGTTCCTATTTGGCATTTGGATCCAGGAATTACAATGCAAAAATATGTTTGGACCTGGATCCTTTATGGTTCCTAAAAGGCAGTTGTTGACTTATAAATTGTAAAGTTGAAAGAAAATCTGCTACCCGACCCTACCTGGTTCCTATTTGGCATTTGGATCCAGGAATAAAAATGCAAAAATATGTTTGGACCCGGATCCTTCATGGTTTCTAAAAGGCAGTTATTGATTTATAAATTGTAAAGGTGAAAAGAAAATCTGCTACCCGGCCCTAACTGGTTCCTTTTTGCATTTGGATCCAGGAAATACAATGCAAAAATATGTTTGGACCCGGATCCTACCTGGTTTAAGAAAGGCAGTTGTTGACTTATAAATTGTAAAGTTGAAAGAAAATATGCTACCCGGGCCTACCTGGTTTCTATTTGGCATATGGATCCTGGAAATAAAATGCAAAAATATGTTTGGACCCGGAACCTTCATGGTTTAAGAAAGGCAGTTGTTGACTTATAAATTGTAAATGTGAAAGAAAATCTGCTGCCCGACCCTACCTGGTTCCTATTTGGCATTTGGATCCAGGAATAAAAATGCATAAATATGTTTGGACCCGGATCCTTCATGGTTTCTAAAATGCAGTTATTGATTTATAAATTGTAAAGTTGAAAGAAAATCTGCTACCCGTCCCTAACTGGTTCCTTTTTGCATTTGGATCCAGGAATTACAATGCAAAAATATGTTTGGACCCGGATCCTACATGGTTTCTAAAAGGCAGTTATTGACTTATAAATTGTAATTGTGAAAGAAAATCTGCTGCCCGACCCTACCTGGTTCCTATTTGGCATGCGGATCCAAGAATTAAAATGCAAAAATATGTTTGGACCCGGATCCTACATGGTTTAAGAAAGGCAGTTGTTGACTTATAAATTGTAAATGTGAAAGGAAATCTTCTGCCCGACCCTACCTGATTCCTATTCGGCATTTGGGTCCAAGAATTAAAATAAATAAATATGTTTGGACCCGGATCCTTCATGGTTTCTAAAAGGCAGTTATTGATTTATAAATTGTAAAGGTGAAAGAAAATCTGCTACCCGGCCCTAACTGGTTCCTTTTTGCATTTGGATCCAGGAAATACAATGCAAAAGTATGTTTGGACCCGGATCCTACCTGGCTTAAGAAAGGCAGTTGTTGACTTATAAATTGTAAAGTTGAAAGAAAATCTGCTACCCGGGCCTACCTGGTTTCTATTTGGCATATGGATCCTGGAAATAAAATGCAAAAATATGTTTGGACCCGGAACCTTCATGGTTTAAGAAAGGCAGTTGTTGACTTATAAATTGTAAATGTAAAAGAAAATCTGCTGCCCGACCCTACCTGGTTCCTATTTGGCGTTTGGATCCAGGAATAAAAATGCAAAAATATGTCTGGACCCGGATCCTTCATGGTTTCTAAAAGGCAGTTATTGATTTATAAATTGTAAAGGTGAAAGAAAATCTGCTACCCGGCCCTAACTGGTTCCTTTTTGCATTTGGATCCAGGAATTACAATGCAAAAATATGTTTGGACCCGGATCCTACATGGTTTAAGAAAGGCAGTTGTTGACTTATAAATTGTAAATGTGAAAGAAAATTTGGTGCCCGACCCTGCCTGGTTCCTATTTGGCATGTGGATCCAAGAATTCAAATGCAAAAATATGTTTGGACCCGGATCCTACATTGTATCTGAAAGGCAGTTGTCGACTTGCAAATTGTAAAGGTGAAAGTAAATCTGCTACCCGGCCCTAACTGGTTCCTTTTTGCATTTGGATCCAGGAATTACAATGCAAACATATGTTTGGACCCGGATCCTACCTGGTTTAAGAAAGGCAGTTGTTGACTTATAAAATTGTAAATGTGAAAGGAAATCTTCTGCCCGACCCTACCTGATTCCTATTCGGCATTTGGATCCAAGAATTAAAATAAATAAATATGTTTGGACCCGGATCCATCATGGTTTCTAAAAGGCAGTTATTGATTTATAAATTGTAAAGTTGAAAGAAAATCTGCTACCCGGCCCTAACTGGTTCCTATTTGCATTTGGATCCAGGAAATACAATGCAAAAATATGTTTGGACCCGGAACTTACCTGGTTTAAGAAAGGCAGTTGTTGACTTATAAATTGTAAAGTTGAAAGAAAATCTGCTACCCGGGCCTACCTGGTTTCTATTTGGCATATGGATCCTGGAAATAAAATGCAAAAATATGTTTGGACCCGGAACCTTCATGGTTTAAGAAAGGCAGTTGTTGACTTATAAATTGTAAATGTGAAAGAAAAATCTGCTGCCCGACCCTACCTGGTTCCTATTTGGCATTTGGATCCAGGAATAAAAATGCAAAAATATGTTTGGACCCGGATCCTTCATGGTTTCTAAAAGGCAGTTATTGATTTATAAATTGTAAAGGTGAAAGAAAATCTGCTACCCGTCCCTAACTGGTTCCTTTTTGCATTTGGATCCAGGAATTACAATGCAAAAATATGTTTGGACCCGGATCCTACATGGTTTAAGAAAGGCAGTTGTTGACTTATAAATTGTAAATGTGAAAGGATATCTGCTGCCCGACCCTGCCTGATTCCTATTTGGCATTTGGATGCAGGAATTAAAATGCAAAAATATGTTTGGACCCGGATTCTACCTTGTTTCAGAAAGGCATTTGTTGACTTATAATTTGTAAAGGTGAAAGGAAATCTTCTGCCCGACGCTACCTGATTCCTATTTGGCATTTGGATCCAGGAATTAAAATACATAAATATGTTTGGACCCGGAACCTTCATGGTTTAAGAAAGGCAGTTGTTGACTTATAAATTGTAAAGGTGAAAGGAAATCTTCTGCCCGACCCTACCTGATTCCTATTTGGCATTTGGATCCAGGAATTAAAATGCTAAAATATGTTTGGACCCTGATCCTTTATGGTTTCTAAAAGGCAGTTATTGACTTATAAATTGTAAAGGTGAAAGAAAATCTGCTGACCGACCCTACCTGATTCCTATTTTGCATTTGGATCCAGGAATAAAATGCAAAAATATGTTTGGACACGGATCCTTCATGGTTTCTAAAAGGCAGTTATTGATTTATAAATTGTAAAAGTGAAAGAAAATCTGCTAACAGGCCCTAACATGTTCCTTTTTGCATTTGGATCCAGGAATTACAATGCAAAAATATGTTTGGACCCGGATCCTACATGGTTTAAGAAAGGCAGTTGTTGACTTATAAATTGTAAATGTGAAAGGATATCTGCTGCCCGACCCTACCTGATTCCTATTTGGCATTTGGATCCAGGAATTCACATGCAAAAATATGTTTGGACCTGGATCCTACATGGTTTCTGAAAGGCAGTTGTTGACTTATAAATTGTAAAGGTGAAAGAAAATCTTGCTACCCGGGCCTACCTGGTTTCTATTTGGCATATGGATCCTGGAAATAAAATGCAAAAATATGTTTGGACCCGGAACCTTCATGGTTTAAGAAAGGCAGTTGTTGACTTATAAATTTTAAATGTGAAAGAAAATCTGCTGCCCGACCCTACCTGGTTCCTATTTGGCATTTGGATCCAGGAATTACAATGCAAAAATATGTTTGGACCCGGATCCTTTATGGTTCCTAAAAGGCAGTTGTTGACTTATAAATTGTAAAGTTGAAAGAAAATCTGCTACCCGACCCTACCTGGTTCCTATTTGGCATTTGGATCCAGGAATAAAAATGCAAAAATATGTTTGGACCCGGATCCTTCATGTTTTCTAAAAGGCAGTTATTGATTTATAAATTGTAAAGGTGAAAGAAAATCTGCTACCCGGCCCTAACTGGTTCCTTTTTGCATTTGGATCCAGGAAATACAATGCAAAAATATGTTTGGACCCGGATCCTACCTGGTTTAAGAAAGGCAGTTGTTGACTTATAAATTGTAAAGTTGAAAGAAAATCTGCTACCCGGGCCTACCTGGTTTCTATTTGGCATATGGATCCTGGAAATAAAATGCAAAAATATGTTTGGACCCGGAACCTTCATGATTTAAGAAAGGCAGTTGTTGACTTATAAATTGTAAATGTGAAAGAAAATCTGCTACCCGGCCCTAACTGGTTCCTTTTTGCATTTGGATCCAGGAATTACAATGCAAAAATATGTTTGGACCCGGATCCTACATGGTTTAAGAAAGGCAGTTGTTGACTTATAAATTGTAAATGTGAAAGAAAATCTGCTGCCCGACCCTACCTGGTTCCTATTTGGCATGTGGATCCAAGAATTCAAATGCAAAAATATGTTTGGACCCGGATCCTACATTGTATCTGAAAGGCAGTTGTCGACTTGCAAATTGTAAAGGTGAAAGTAAATCTGCTACCCGGCCCTAACTGGTTCCTTTTTGCATTTGGATCCAGGAATTACAATGCAAACATATGTTTGGACCCGGATCCTACCTGGTTTAAGAAAGGCAGTTGTTGACCCTATAAATTGTAAATGTGAATGAAAATCTGCTGCCCGAACCTACCTGGTTCCTATTTGGCATTTGGATCCAGGAATAAAAATGCAAAAATATGTTTGGACCCGGATCCTTTATGGTTTCTAAAAGGCAGTTATTGACTTATAAATTGTAAAGGTGAAAGAAAATCTGCTGCCCGACCCTACCTGGTTCCTATTTGGCATGTGGATCCAAGAATCAAAATGCAAAAATAAGTTTGGACCCGGATCCTACATGGTTTCTGAAAGGCATTTGAAAACTTGCAAATTGTAAAGGTGAAAGTAAATCTGCAATCCGGCCCTAACTGGTTCCCTTTTGCATTTGGATCCAGGAATTACGATGTAAAAATATGTTTGGACCCGGATCCTACATGGTTTCAGAAATGCAGTTGTTGACTTATAAATTGTAAAAGTGAAAGAAAATCTGCTACCCGGCCCTACCTGATTCCTATTTGGCATTTGGATCCAGGAATTTTAATGCAAAAATATGTTTGGACCCGGAACTTACCTGGTTTAAGAAAGGCAGTTGTTGACTTATAAATTGTAAAGTTGAAAGAAAATCTGCTACCCGGGCCTACCTGGTTTCTATTTGGCATATGGATCCTGGAAATAAAATGCAAAAATATGTTTGGACCCGGAACCTTCATGGTTTAAGAAAGGCAGTTGTTGACTTATAAATTGTAAATGTGAAAGAAAATCTGCTGCCCGGCCCTACCTGATTCCTATTTGGCATTTGGATCCAGGAATAAAAATGCAAAAATATGTTTGGACCCGGATCCTTCATGGTTTCTAAAAGGCAGTTATTGATTTATAAATTGTAAAGGTGAAAGAAAATCTGCTACCCGTCCCTAACTGGTTCCTTTTTGCATTTGGATCCAGGAATTACAATGCAAAAATATGTTTGGACCCGGATCCTACATGGTTTAAGAAAGGCAGTTGTTGACTTATAAATTGTAAATGTGAAAGGATGTCTGCTGCCCGACCCTGCCTGATTCCTATTTGGCATTTGGATGCAGGAATTAAAATGCAAAAATATGTTTGGACCCGGATTCTACCTTGTTTCAGAAAGGCATTTGTTGACTTATAATTTGTAAAGGTGAAAGGAAATCTTCTGCCCGACGCTACCTGATTCCTATTTGGCATTTGGATCCAGGAATTAAAATACATAAATATGTTTGGACCCGGAACCTTCATGGTTTAAGAAAGGCAGTTGTTGACTTATAAATTGTAAAGGTGAAAGGAAATCTTCTGCCCGACCCTACCTGATTCCTATTTGGCATTTGGATCCAGGAATTAAAATGCTAAAATATGTTTGGACCCGGATCCTTTATGGTTTCTAAAAGGCAGTTATTGACTTATAAATTGTAAAGGTGAAAGAAAATCTGCTGCCCGACCCTACCTGGTTCCTATTTGGCATTTGGATCCAGGAATAAAAATGCAAAAATATGTTTGGACACGGATCCTTCATGGTTTCTAAAAGGCAGTTATTGATTTATAAATTGTAAAGGTGAAAGAAAATCTGCTAACCGGCCCTAACATGTTCCTTTTTGCATTTGGATCCAGGAATTACAATGCAAAAATATGTTTGGACCCGGATCCTACATGGTTTAAGAAAGGCAGTTGTTGACTTATAAATTGTAAATGTGAAAGGATATCTGCTGCCCGACCCTACCTGATTCCTATTTGGCATTTGGATCCAGGAATTCACATGCAAAAATATGTTTGGACCTGGATCCTACATGGTTTCTGAAAGGCAGTTGTTGACTTATAAATTGTAAAGGTGAAAGAAAAATCTGCTACCCGGGCCTACCTGGTTTCTATTTGGCATATGGATCCTGGAAATAAAATGCAAAAATATGTTTGGACCCGGAACCTTCATGGTTTAAGAAAGGCAGTTGTTGACTTATAAATTGTAAATGTGAAAGAAAATCTGCTGCCCGACCCTACCTGGTTCCTATTTGGCATTTGGATCCAGGAATTACAATGCAAAAATATGTTTGGACCCGGATCCTTTATGGTTCCTAAAAGGCAGTTGTTGACTTATAAATTGTAAAGTTGAAAGAAAATCTGCTACCCGACCCTACCTGGTTCCTATTTGGCATTTGGATCCAGGAATAAAAATGCAAAAATATGTTTGGACCCGGATCCTTCATGTTTTCTAAAAGGCAGTTATTGATTTATAAATTGTAAAGGTGAAAGAAAATCTGCTACCCGGCCCTAACTGGTTCCTTTTTGCATTTGGATCCAGGAAATACAATGCAAAAATATGTTTGGACCCGGATCCTACCTGGTTTAAGAAAGGCAGTTGTTGACTTATAAATTGTAAAGTTGAAAGAAAATCTGCTACCCGGGCCTACCTGGTTTCTATTTGGCATATGGATCCTGGAAATAAAATGCAAAAATATGTTTGGACCCGGAACCTTCATGATTTAAGAAAGGCAGTTGTTGACTTATAAATTGTAAATGTGAAAGAAAATCTGCTACCCGGCCCTAACTGGTTCCTTTTTGCATTTTGGATCCAGGAATTACAATGCAAAAATATGTTTGGACCCGGATCCTACATGGTTTAAGAAATGCAGTTGTTGACTTATAAATTGTAAATGTGAAAGAAAATCTGCTGCCCGACCCTACCTGGTTCCTATTTGGCATGTGGATCCAAGAATTCAAATGCAAAAATATGTTTGGACCCGGATCCTACATTGTATCTGAAAGGCAGTTGTCGACTTGCAAATTGTAAAGGTGAAAGTAAATCTGCTACCCGGCCCTAACTGGTTCCTTTTTGCATTTGGATCCAGGAATTACAATGCAAACATATGTTTGGACCCGGATCCTACCTGGTTTAAGAAAGGCAGTTGTTGACCCTATAAATTGTAAATGTGAATGAAAATCTGCTGCCCGAACCTACCTGGTTCCTATTTGGCATTTGGATCCAGGAATAAAAATGCAAAAATATGTTTGGACCCGGATCCTTTATGGTTTCTAAAAAGGCAGTTATTGACTTATAAATTGTAAAGGTGAAAGAAAATCTGCTGCCCGACCCTACCTGGTTCCTATTTGGCATGTGGATCCAAGAATCAAAATGCAAAAATATGTTTGGACCCGGGTACTACATGGTTTCTGAAAGGCAGTTGAAAACTTGCAAATTGTAAAGGTGAAAGTAAATCTGCTACCCGGCCCTAACTGGTTCCTTTTTGCATTTGGATCCAGGAATTTCGATTTAAAAATATGTTTGGACCCGGATCCTACATGGTTTCAGAAATGCAGTTGTTGACTTATAAATTGTAAAGGTGAAAGAAAATCTGCTACCCGGCCCTACCTGGTTCCTATTTTGCATTTGGATCCAGGAATTAAAATGCAAAAATATGTTTGGACACGGATCCTACTTGGTTTCTGAAAGGCAGTTGTCGACTTGCAAATTGTAAAGGTGAAAGTAAATCTGCTACCCGGCGCTACCTGGTTCCTATTTTGCATTTGGATGCAGGAATTAAAATGCAAAAATATGTTTGGACCCGGATCCTACATGGTTTCTGAAAGTCAGTTGTTGACTTATAAATTGTAAAGGTGAAAGAAAATCTGCTACCCGGCCCTACCTGGTTCCTATTTTGATCCAGGAATTAAAATGCAAAAATATGTTTGGACCCGGATCCTACCTGGTTTAAGAAAGGCAGTTGTTGACTTATAAATTGTAAAGGTGAAAGTAAATATGCTGCCCGACCCTACCTGGTTCCTATTTGGCATTTGGATCCAGGAATAAAAATGCAAAAATATGTTTGGACCCGGATCCTTTATGGTTTCTAAAAGGCAGTTATTGACTTATAAATTGTAAAGTTGAAAGAAAAATCTGCTACCCGGGCCTACCTGGTTTTCTATTTGGCATATGGATCCTGGAAATAAAATGCAAAAATATGTTTGGACCCGGAACCTTCATGGTTTAAGAAAGGCAGTTGTTGACTTATAAATTGTAAATGTGAAAGAAAATCTGCTGCCCGACCCTACCTGGTTCCTATTTGGCATTTGGATCCAGGAATTACAATGCAAAAATATGTTTGGACCCGGATCCTTTATGGTTCCTAAAAGGCAGTTGTTGACTTATAAATTGTAAAGTTGAAAGAAAATCTGCTACCCGACCCTACCTGGTTCCTATTTGGCATTTGGATCCAGGAATAAAAATGCAAAAATATGTTTGGACCCGGATCCTTCATGGTTTCTAAAAGGCAGTTATTGATTTATAAATTGTAAAGGTGAAAGAAAATCTGCTACCCGGCCCTAACTGGTTCCTTTTTGCATTTGGATCCAGGAAATACAATGCAAAAATATGTTTGGACCCGGATCCTACCTGTTTTAAGAAAGGCAGTTGTTGACTTATAAATTGTAAAGTTGAAAGAAAATATGCTACCCGGGCCTACCTGGTTTCTATTTGGCATATGGATCCTGGAAATAAAATGCAAAAATATGTTTGGACCCGGAACCTTCATGGTTTAAGAAAGGCAGTTGTTGACTTATAAATTGTAAATGTGAAAGAAAATCTGCTGCCCGACCCTACCTGGTTCCTATTTGGCATTTGGATCCAGGAATAAAAATGCAAAAATATGTTTGGACCCGGATCCTTCATGGTTTCTAAAAGGCAGTTATTGATTTATAAATTGCAAAGGTGAAAGAAAATCTGCTACCCGTCCCTAACTGGTTCCTTTTTGCATTAGGATCCAGGAATTACAATGCAAAAATATGTTTGGACCCGGATCCTACATGGTTTAATAAAGGCAGTTGTTGACTTATAAATTGTAAAGGTGAAAGAAAATCTGCTACCCGGCCCTACCTGGTTCCTATTTTGCATTTGGATCCAAGAATCAAAATGCAAAAAAATAAGTTTGGACCCGGATCCTACATGGTTTCTGAAAGGCAGTTGAAAACTTGCAAATTGTAAAGGTGAAAGTAAATCTGCTACCCGGCCCTAACTGGTTCCTTTTTGCATTTGGATCCAGGAATTACGATGTAAAAATATGTTTGGTCCCGGATCCTACATGGTTTCAGAAATGCAGTTGTTGACTTATAAATTGTAAAGGTGAAAGAAAATCTGCTACCCGGCCCTACCTGGTTCCTATTTTGCATTTGGATCCAGGAATTAAAATGCAAAAATATGTTTGGACCCGGATCCTACATGGTTTCTGTAAGGCAGTTGTCGACTTGCAAATTGTAAAGGTAAAAGTAAATATGCTACCCGGCGCTACCTGGTTCCTATTTTGCATTTGGATGCAGGAATTACAATGCAAAAATATGTTTGGACCCGGATCCTTCATGGTTTCTAAAAGGCAGTTATTGGATTTATAAATTGTAAAGGTGAAAGAAAATCTGCTACCCGGTCCTAACTGGTTCCTTTTCGCATTTGGATCCAGGAATTACAATGCAAAAATATGTTTGGACCCGGATCCTACATGGTTTAAGAAAGGCATTTGTTGACTTATAAATTGTAAATGTGAAAGGAAATCTGCTGCCCGACCCTACCTATTTTCTATTTTGCATTAGGATCCAGGAATTACAATGCAAAAATATGTTTGGACCCGGATCCTTTATGGTTTCTAAAAGGCAGTTATTGACTTATAAATTGTAAAGTTGAAAGAAAATCTGCTACCCGGGCCTACCTGGTTTCTATTTGGCATATGGATCCTGGAAATAAAATGCAAAAATATGTTTGGACCCGGAACCTTCATGGTTTAAGAAAGGCAGTTGTTGACTTATAAATTGTAAATGTGAAAGAAAATCTGCTGCCCGACCCTACCTGGTTCCTATTTGGCATTTGGATCCAGGAATTACAATGCAAAAATATGTTTGGACCCGGATCCTTTATGGTTCCTAAAAGGCAGTTGTTGACTTATAAATTGTAAAGTTGAAAGAAAATCTGCTACCCGACCCTACCTGGTTCCTATTTGGCATTTGGATCCAGGAATAAAAATGCAAAAATATGTTTGGACCCGGATCCTTCATGGTTTCTAAAAGGCAGTTATTGATTTATAAATTGTAAAGGTGAAAGAAAATCTGCTACCCGGCCCTAACTGGTTCCTTTTTGCATTTGGATCCAGGAAATACAATGCAAAAATATGTTTGGACCCGGATCCTACCTGGTTTAAGAAAGGCAGTTGTTGACTTATAAATTGTAAAGTTGAAAGAAAATATGCTACCCGGGCCTACCTGGTTTCTATTTGGCATATGGATCCTGGAAATAAAATGCAAAAATATGTTTGGACCCGGAACCTTCATGGTTTAAGAAAGGCAGTTGTTGACTTATAAATTGTAAATGTGAAAGAAAATCTGCTGCCCGACCCTACCTGGTTCCTATTTGGCATTTGGATCCAGGAATAAAAATGCAAAAATATGTTTGGACCCGGATCCTTCATGGTTTCTAAAAGGCAGTTATTGATTTATAAATTGCAAAGGTGAAAGAAAATCTGCTACCCGGCCCTAACTGGTTCCTTTTTGCATTTGGATCCAGGAATTACAATGCAAAAATATGTTTGGACCCGGATCCTACATGGTTTAATAAAGGCCGTTGTTGACTTATAAATTGTAAATGTGAAAGGAAATCTGCTGCCCGACCCTACCTATTTCCTATTTTGCATGTGGATCCAAGAATTCAAATGCAAAAATATGTTTGGACCCGGATCCTACATGGTTTCTGAAAGGCAGTTGTCGACTTGCAAATTGTAAAGGTGAAAGTAAATCTGCTACCCGGCCCTAACTGGTTCCTTTTTGCATTTGGATCCAGGAATTACAATGCAAAAATATGTTTGGACACGGATCCTACATGGTTTAAGAAAGGCAGTTGTTGACTTATAAATTGTAAATGTGAAAGGAAATCTGCTGCCCGACCCTACCTATTTTCTATTTTGCATTAGGATCCAGGAATTAAATGCAAAAATATGTTTGGACCCGGATCCTACATGGTTTTTGAAAGGCAGTTGTTGACTTATAAATTGTAAAGGTGAAAGAAAATCTGCTACCCGGCCCTACCTGGTTCCTATTTGGCATGTGGATCCAAGAATTAAAATGCAAAAATGTGTTTGGACCCGGATCCTTTATGGTTTCTAAAAGGCAGTTGTTGACTTATAAATTGTAAAGTTGAAAGAAAATCTGCTACCCGGGCCTACCTGGTTTCTATTTGGCATATGGATCCTGGAAATAAAATGCAAAAATATGTTTGGACCCGGAAACTTCATGGTTTAAGAAAGGCAGTTGTTGACTTATAAATTGTAAATGTGAAAGAAAATCTGCTGCCCGACCCTACCTGGTTCCTATTTGGCATTTGGATCCAGGAATAAAAATGCAAAAATATGTTTGGACCCGGATCCTTCATGGTTTCTAAAAGGCAGTTATTGATTTATAAATTGCAAAGGTGAAAGAAAATCTGCTACCCGTCCCTAACTGGTTCCTTTTTGCATTTGGATCCAGGAATTACAATGCAAAAATATGTTTGGACCCGGATCCTACATGGTTTAAGAAAGGCAGTTGTTGACTTATAAATTGTAAATGTGAAAGAAAATCTGCTGCCCGACCCTACCTGGTTCCTATTTGGCATGTGGATCCAAGAATTCAAATGCAAAAATGTGTTTGGACCCGGATCCTACATTGTATCTGAAAGGTAGTTGTCGACTTGCAAATTGTAAAGGTGAAAGTAAATCTGCTACCCGGCCCTAACTGGTTCCTTTTTGCATTTGGATCCAGGAATTACAATGCAAACATATGTTTGGACCCGGATCCTACCTGGTTTAAGAAAGGCAGTTGTTGACCCTATAAATTGTAAATGTTAAAGAAAATCTGCTGCCCGACCCTACCTGGTTCCTATTTGGCATTTGGATCCAGGAATAAAAATGCAAAAATATGTTTGGACCCGGATCCTTTATGGTTTCTAAAAGGCAGTTGTTGACTTATAAATTGCAAATGTGAAAGGAAATCTTCTGCCCGACCCTACCTGATTCCTATTCGGCACTTGGATCCAGGAATTAAAATACATAAATATGTTTGGACCCGGATCCTACATGGTTTCTGAAAGGCAGTTGTCGACTTGCAAATTGTAAAGGTGAAAGTAAATCTGCTACCCGGCCCTAACTGGTTCCTTTTTGCATTTGGATCCAGGAATTACAATGCAAAAATATGTTTGGACACGGATCCTACATGGTTTAGTAAAGGCAGTTGTTGACTGATAAATTGTAAATGTGAAAGGAAATCTGCTGCCCGACCCTACCTATTTCCTATTTTGCATTTGGATCCAGGAATTCAAATGCAAAAATATGTTTGGACCCGGATCCTACATGGTTTCTAAAAGGCAGTTGTTGACTTATAAATTGTAAAGGTGAAAGAAAATCTGCTGCCCGACCCTACCTGGTTCCTATTTGGCATGTGGATCCAAGAATTAAAATGCAAAAATGTGTTTGGACCCGGATCCTTTATGGTTTCTAAAAGGCAGTTGTTGACTTATAAATTGTAAAGTTGAAAGAAAATCTGCTACCCGGGCCTACCTGGTTTCTATTTGGCATATGGATCCTGGAAATAAAATGCAAAAATATGTTTGGACCCGGAAACTTCATGGTTTAAGAAAGGCAGTTGTTGACTTATAAATTGTAAATGTGAAAGAAAATCTGCTGCCCGACCCTACCTGGTTCCTATTTGGCATTTGGATCCAGGAATAAAAATGCAAAAATATGTTTGGACCCGGATCCTTCATGGTTTCTAAAAGGCAGTTATTGATTTATAAATTGTAAAGGTGAAAGAAAATCTGCTACAAGGCCCTAACTGGTTCCTGTTTGCATTTGGATCCAGGAATTACAATGCAAAAATATGTTTGGACCCGGATCCTACATGGTTTAAGAAAGGCAGTTGTTGACTTATAAATTGTAAATGTGAAAGAAAATCTGCTGCCCGACCCTACCTGGTTCCTATTTGGCATTTGGATCCAGGAATAAAAATGCAAAAATATTCTTTGGACCCGGATCCTTTATGGTTTCTAAAAGGCAGTTGTTGACTTATAAATTGTAAAGTTGAAAGAAAATCTGCTACCCGGGCCTACCTGGTTTCTACTTGGCATATGGATCCTGGAAATAAAATGCAAAAATATGTTTGGACCCGGAACCTTCATGGTTTAAGAAAGGCAGTTGTTGACTTATAAATTGTAAATGTGAAAGAAAATCTGCTGCCCGACCCTACCTGGTTCCTATTTGGCATTTGGATCCAGGAATTACAATGCAAAAATATGTTTGGACCTGGATCCTTTATGGTTCCTAAAAAGGCAGTTGTTGACTTATAAATTGTAAAGTTGAAAGAAAATCTGCTACCCGACCCTACCTGGTTCCTATTTGGCATTTGGATCCAGGAATAAAAATGCAAAAATATGTTTGGACCCGGATCCTTCATGGTTTCTAAAAGGCAGTTATTGATTTATAAATTGTAAAGGTGAAAGAAAATCTGCTACCCGGCCCTAACTGGTTCCTTTTTGCATTTGGATCCAGGAAATACAATGCAAAAATATGTTTGGACCCGGAACCTACCTGGTTTAAGAAAGGCAGTTGTTGACTTATAAATTGTAAAGGTGAAAGAAAATCTGCTACCCGGGCCTACCTGGTTTCTATTTGGCATATGGATCCTGGAAATAAAATGCAAAAATATGTTTGGACCCGGAACCTTCATGGTTTAAGAAAGGCAGTTGTTGACTTATAAATTGTAAATGTGAAAGAAAATCTGCTGCCCGACCCTACCTGGTTCCTGTTTGGCATTTGGATCCAGGAATAAAAATGCAAAAATATGTTTGGACCCGGATCCTTCATGGTTTCTAAAAGGCAGTTATTGATTTATAAAGTGTAAAGGTGAAAGAAAATCTGCTACCCGGCCCTAACTGGTTCCTTTTTGCATTTGGATCCAGGAATTACAATGCAAAAATATGTTTGGACCCGGTTCCTACATGGTTTAAGAAAGGCAGTTGTTGACTTATAAATTGTAAATGTGAAAGAAAATCTGCTGCCCGACCCTACCTGGTTCCTATTTGGCATGTGGATCCAAGAATTAAAATGCAAAAATATGTTTGGACCCGGATAATTTATGGTTTCTAAAAGGCAGTTGTTGACTTATAAATTGTAAAGTTGATAGAAAATCTGCTGCCCGACCCTACCTGGTTCCTATTTGGCATTTGGATCCAGGAATAAAAATGCAAAAATATGTTTGGACCCGGATCCTTCATGGTTTCTAAAAGGCAGTTATTGATTTATAAATTGTAAAGGTGAAATAAAATCTGCTACAAGGCCCTAACTGGTTCCTTTTTGCATTTGGATCCAGGAATTACAATGCAAAAATATGTTTGGACCCGGTTCCTACATGGTTTAAGAAAGGCAGTTGTTGACTTATAAATTGTAAATGTGAAAGAAAATCTGCTGCCCGACCCTACCTGGTTCCTATTTGGCATTTGGATCCAGGAATAAAAATGCAAAAAATATGTTTGGACACGGATCCTTTATGGTTTCTAAAAGGCAGTTGTTGACTTATAAATTGTAAAGTTGAAAGAAAATCTGCTACCCGGGCCTACCTGGTTTCTATTTGGCATATGGATACTGGAAATAAAATGCAAAAATATGTTTGGACCCGGAACCTTCATGGTTTAAGAAAGGCAGTTGTTGACTTATAAATTGTAAATGTGAAAGAAAATCTGCTGCCCGACCCTACCTGGTTCCTATTTGGCATTTGGATCCAGGAATTCAAATGCAAAAATATGTTTGGACCCGGATCCTTTATGGTTCCTAAAAGGCAGTTGTTGACTTATAAATTGTAAAGTTGAAAGAAAATCTGCTACCCGACCCTACCTGGTTCCTATTTGGCATTTGGATCCAGGAATAAAAATGCAAAAATATGTTTGGACCCGGATCCTTCATGGTTTCTAAAAGGCAGTTATTGATTTATAAATTGTAAAGGTGAAAGAAAATCTGCTACCCGGCCCTAACTGGTTCCTTTTTGCATTTGGATCCAGGAAATACAATGCAAAAATATGTTTGGACCCGGATCCTACCTGGTTTAAGAAAGGCAGTTGTTGACTTATAAATTGTAAAGTTGAAAGAAAAATATGCTACCCGGGCCTACCTGGTTTCTATTTGGCATATGGATCCTGGAAATAAAATGCAAAAATATGTTTGGACCCGGAACCTTCATGGTTTAAGAAAGGCAGTTGTTGACTTATAAATTGTAAATGTGAAAGAAAATCTGCTGCCCGACCCTACCTGGTTCCTATTTGGCATTTGGATCCAGGAATAAAAATGCAAAAATATGTTTGGACCCGGATCCTTCATGGTTTCTAAAAGGCAGTTATTGATTTATAAATTGTAAAGGTGAAAGAAAATCTGCTACAAGGCCCTAACTGGTTCCTTTTTGCATTTGGATCGATGAATTAAAATGCAAAAATATTTTTGTACCCGGATCCTACATGGTTTAAGAAATGCAGTTGATGACTTATAAATTGTAAATGTGAAAGAAAATCTGCTTCCCGTCCCTACCTGGTTCCTATTTTGCATTTGGATCCAGGAATAAAAATGCAAAAATATTCTTTGGACCCGGATCCTTTATGGTTTCTAAAAGGCAGTTGTTGACTTATAAATTGTAAAGTTGAAAGAAAATCTGCTACCCGGGCCTACCTGGTTTCTACTTGGCATATGGATCCTGGAATTACAATGCAAACATATTTTTGGACCCGGATCCTACGTGGTTTAAGAAAGGCAGTTGTTGACCCTATAAATTGTAAATGTGAAAGAAAATCTGCTACAAGGCCCTAACTGGTTCCTATTTGGCATTTGGATCCAGGAATAAAAATGCAAAAATATGTTTGGACCCGGATCCTTCATGGTTTCTAAAAGGCAGTTATTGATTTATAAATTGTAAAGGTGAAAGAAAATCTGCTACAAGGCCCTAACTGGTTCCTATTTGGCATTTGGATCCAGGAATAAAAATGCAAAAATATGTTTGGACCCGGATCCTTTATGGTTTCTAAAAGGCAGTTATTGACTTATAAATTGTAATGGTGAAAGAAAATCTGCTGCCCGACCCTACCTGGTTCCTATTTGGCATGTGGATCCAAGAATTCAAATGCAAAAATATGTTTGGACCCGGATCCTACATTGTATCTGAAAGGCAGTTGTCGACTTGCAAATTGTAAAGGTGAAAGTAAATCTGCTACCCGGCCCTAACTGGTTCCTTTTTGCATTTGGATCCAGGAATTACAATGCAAACATATTTTTGGACCCGGATCCTACCTGGTTTAAGAAAGGCAGTTGTTGACCCTATAAATTGTAAAGGTGAAAGTAAATATGCTGCCCGACCCTACCTGGTTCCTATTTGGCATTTGGATCCAGGAATAAAAATGCAAAAATATGTTTGGACCCGGATCCTTTATGGTTTCTAAAAGGCAGTTATTGACTTATAAATTGTAATGGTGAAAGAAAATCTGCTGCCCGACCCTACCTGGTTCCTATTTGGCATGCGGATCCAAGAATTAAAATGCAAAAATATGTTTGGACCCGGATCCTA
The DNA here is from genome assembly GCA_030998225.1 of Diplolepis rosae. Classification (NCBI taxonomy): domain Eukaryota; kingdom Metazoa; phylum Arthropoda; class Insecta; order Hymenoptera; family Diplolepididae; genus Diplolepis; species Diplolepis rosae. The sequence goes on along the minus strand of JAPYXD010000390.1, from coordinate 51,308 downwards.
CATGGTTTAAGAAAGGCAGTTGTTGACTTATAAATTGTAAATGTGAAAGAAAATCTTCTGCCCGACCCTACCTGATTCCTATTCGGCATTTGGATCCAAGAATTAAAATAAATAAATATGTTTGGACCCGGATCCTTCATTGTTTCTAAAAGGCAGTTATTGATTTATAAATTGTAAAGGTGAAAGAAAATCTGCTACCCGGCCCTAACTGGTTCCTTTTTGCATTTGGATCCAGGAAATACAATGCAAAAATATGTTTGGACCCGGATCCTACCTGGCTTAAGAAAGGCAGTTGTTGACTTATAAATTGTAAAGTTGAAAGAAAATCTGCTACCCGGGCCTACCTGGTTTCTATTTGGCATATTGATCCTGGAAATAAAATGCAAAAATATGTTTGGACCCGGAACCTTCATGGTTTAAGAAAGGCAGTTGTTGACTTATAAATTGTAAATGTGAAAGAAAATCTGCTGCCCGACCCTACCTGGTTCCTATTTGGCATTTGGATCCAGGAATAAAAATGCAAAAATATGTTTGGACCCGGATCCTTCATGGTTTCTAAAAGGCAGTTATTGATTTATAAATTGTAAAGGTGAAAGAAAATCTGCTACCCGTCCCTAACTGGTTCCTTTTTGCATTTGGATCCAGGAGTTACAATGCAAAAATATGTTTGGACCCGGATCCTACATGGTTTAAGAAAGGCAGTTGTTGACTTATAAATTGTAAATGTGAAAGAAAATCTGCTGCCCGACCCTACCTGGTTCCTATTTGGCATGTGTATCCAAGAATTCAAATGCAAAAATATGTTTGGACCCGGATCCTACATTGTATCTGAAAGGCAGTTGTCGACTTGCAAATTGTAAAGGTGAAAGTAAATCTGCTACCCGGCCCTAACTGGTTCCTATTTGCATTTGGATCCAGGAAATACAATGCAAAAATATGTTTGGACCCGGATCCTACCTGGTTTAAGAAAGGCAGTTGTTGACTTATAAATTGTAAAGTTGAAAGAAAATCTGCTACCCGGGCCTACCTGGTTTCTATTTGGAATATGGATCCTGGAAATAAAATGCAAAAATATGTTTGGACCCGGAACCTTCATGGTTTAAGAAAGGCAGTTGTTGACTTATAAATTGTAAATGTAAAAGAAAATCTGCTGCCCGACCCTACCTGGTTCCTATTTGGCATTTGGATCCAGGAATAAAAATGCAAAAATATGTTTGGACCCGGATCCTTCATGGTTTCTAAAAGGCAGTTATTGATTTATAAATTGTAAAGGTGAAAGAAAATCTGCTACCCGGCCCTAACTGGTTCCTTTTTGCATTTGGATCCAGGAATTACAATGCAAAAATATGTTTGGACCCGGATCCTACATGGTTTAAGAAAGGCAGTTGTTGACTTATAAATTGTAAATGTGAAAGAAAATCTGCTGCCCGACCCTACCTGGTTCCTATTTGGCATTTGGATCCAGGAATAAAAATGCAAAAATATGTTTGGACCCGGATCCTTCATGGTTTCTAAAAGGCAGTTATTGATTTATAAATTGTAAAGGTGAAAGAAAATCTGCTACCCGTCCCTAACTGGTTCCTTTTTGCATTTGGATCCAGGAGTTACAATGCAAAAATATGTTTGGACCCGGATCCTACATGGTTTAAGAAAGGCAGTTGTTGACTTATAAATTGTAAATGTGAAAGTAAATCTGCTACCCAGCACTAACTGGTTCCTTTTTGCATTTGGATCCAGGGATTTCAATGCAAAAATATGTTTGGACCCGGATCCTACATGGTTTAAGAAAGGCAGTTGTTGACTTATAAATTGTAATGGTGAAAGTAAATCTTCTGCCCGTCACTACCTGATTCCTATTTGGCATTTGGATACAGGAATTAAAATAGATAAATATGTTTGGACCCGGATCCTACATGGTTTCTGAAAGGCAGTTGTCGACTTGCAAATTGTAAAGGTGAAAGTAAATCTGCTACCCGGCCCTAACTGGTTACTTATTTAAATAGGATCCATGAAATACAATCAAAAAATATTATATGACCAGGATCCTACATGGTTTAATAAAGGGAGTTGTTGACTTATATTTTTTAAATGTGAATGGAAATCTGCTGCCCGACACTACCTCTTTCCTATTTTGCATTTGGATCCAGGAATTCAAATGCATAAATATGTTTGGACCCGGATCCTACATGGTTTCTGAAAGTCAGTTGTTGACTTATAAATTGTAAGGTGAAAGAAAGTATGCTGCCCGACACTACCTGGTTCCTATTTGGCATGTGGATCCAAGAATTAAAATGCAAAAATATGTTTGGACCCGGATCCTTTATGGTTTCTAAAAGGCAGTTGTTGACTTATAAATTGTAAAGTTGAAAGAAAATCTGCTACCCTGGCCTACCTGGTTTCTATTTGGCATATGGATCCTGGAAATAAAATGCAAAAATATGTTTGGACCCGGAAACTTCATGGTTTAAGAAAGGCAGTTGTTGACTTATAAATTGCAAAGGTGAAAGAAAATCTGCTACAAGGCCCTAACTGTTTCCTTTATGCATTTGGATCCAGGAATTACAATGCAAAAATATGTTTGGACCCGGATCCTACATGGTTTAAAAAAGGCACTAGATGCCTTATAAAGTGTAAAGGTGAAAGTAAATCTGCTCCCCGACCCTACGTTTTTACTATTTTGCATTTGGATCCAGGAAGTCAAATGCAAAAATATGTATGGACCCGGATCCTACATGGTTTCTGTAAGGCACTTGTCTACTTGCAAATTGTAAAGGTGAAAGTAAATCTCCTACCCGGCCCTAACTGATTCCTTTTTGTATTTGGATCCAGGAATTACGATGTAAAAATATGTTTGGACCCGGATCCTACATGGTTTCAGAAATGCAGTTGTTGACTTATAAATTGTAAAAGTGAAAGAAAATCTGCTGCACGACCCTACCTGGTTACTATTTGGCATATGGATCCAAGAATTCAAATGCAAAAATATGTTTGGACCCGGATCGTACATGGTATCTGAAAGGCAGTTGTCGACTTGCAAATTGTAAATGTGAAAGTAAATCTGCTACCAGGCTCTAACTGGTTCCTTTTTGCATTTGGATCCAGGAATTTCAATTCAAAAATATGTTTGGACCCGGATCCTACCTGGTTTAAGAAAGGCAGTTGTTGACTTATAAATTGTAAATGTGAAAGAAAATCTGCTGCCCGACCCTACCTGGTTCCTATTTGGCATTTGGATCCAGGAATAAAAATGCGAAAATATGTTTGGACCCGGATCCTTTATGTTTTCTAAAATGCAGTTTTTGACTTATACATTGTAAAGGTGAAAGAAAATCTGCTCACCGACCCTACCTGGTTCCTATTTTGCATTTTGATCCAAGAATTAAAATGCAAAAATATGTTTGGACCCGGATACTACCTGGTTTCTGAAAGGCAGTTGTTGACTTATAAATTGTAAATGTGAAAGAAAATCTGCTGCCCGACCCTACCTGGTTCCTATTTGGCATTTGGATCCAGGAATAAAAATGCGAAAATATGTTTGGACCCGGATCCTTTATGGTTTCTAAAAGGCAGTTATTGACTTGTAAATTGTAAAGGTGAATGAAAATCTGCTGCCCGACCATACCTGGTTCCTATTTGGCATGTGGATCCAAGAATTCAAATGCAAACATATGTTTGGACCCGGAACCTACCTGGTTTAAGAAAGGCAGTTGTTGACCCTATAAATTGTAAAGGTGAAAGTAAATATGCTGCCCGACCCTACCTGGTTCCTATTTGGCATTTGGATCCAGGAATAAAAATGCAAAAATATGTTTGGACCCGGATCCTTTATGGTTTCTAAAAGGCAGTTATTGACTTATAAATTGTAAAGGTGAAAGAAAATCTGCTGACCGACCCTACAAGGTTCCTATTTTGCATGTGGATCCAGGAATTAAAATGAAAAAATATGTTTGGACCCGGTTCCTACATGGTTTAAGAAAGGCAGTTGTTGACTTATAAATTATAAATGTGAAAGGAAATCTTCTGCCCGACCCTACCTGATTCCTATTCGGCATTTGGATCCAAGAATTAAAATAAATAAATATGTTTGGACCCGGATCCTTCATGGTTTCTAAAAGGCAGTTATTGATTTATAAATTGTAAAGGTGAAAGAAAATCTGCTACCCGGCCCTAACTGCTTCCTATTTGCATTTGGATCCAGGAAATACAATGCAAAAATATGTTTGGACCCGGATCCTACCTGGTTTAAGAAAGGCAGTTGTTGACTTATAAATTGTAAAGTTGAAAGAAAATCTGCTACCCGTGCCTACCTGGTTTCTATTTGGCATATGGATCCTGGAAATAAAATGCAAAAATATGTTTGGACCCGGAACCTTCATGGTTTAAGAAAGGCAGTTGTTGACTTATAAATTGTAAATGTGAAAGAAAATCTGCTGCCCGACCCTACCTGGTTCCTATTTGGCATTTGGATCCAGGAATAAAAATGCAAAAATATGTTTGGACCCGGATCCTTCATGGTTTCTAAAAGGCAGTTATTGATTTATAAATTGTAAAGGTGAAAGAAAATCTGCTACCCGTCCCTAACTGGTTCCTTTTTGCATTTGGATCCAGGAGTTACAATGCAAAAATATGTTTGGACCCGGATCCTACATGGTTTAAGAAAGGCAGTTGTTGACTTATAAATTGTAAATGTGAAAGAAAATCTGCTGCCCGACCCTACCTGGTTCCTATTTGGCATGTGTATCCAAGAATTCAAATGCAAAAATATGTTTGGACCCGGATCCTACATTGTATCTGAAAGGCAGTTGTCGACTTGCAAATTGTAAAGGTGAAAGTAAATCTGCTACCCGGCCCTAACTGGTTCCTATTTGCATTTGGATCCAGGAAATACAATGCAAAAATATGTTTGGACCCGGATCCTACCTGGTTTAAGAAAGGCAGTTGTTGACTTATAAATTGTAAAGTTGAAAGAAAATCTGCTACCCGGGCCTACCTGGTTTCTATTTGGAATATGGATCCAGGAATAAAAATGCAAAAATATGTTTGGACCCGGATCCTTCATGGTTTCTAAAAGGCAGTTATTGATTTATAAATTGTAAAGGTGAAAGAAAATCTGCTACCCGGCCCTAACTGGTTCCTTTTTGCATTTGGATCCAGGAATTACAATGCAAAAATATGTTTGGACCCGGATCCTACATGGTTTAAGAAAGGCAGTTGTTGACTTATAAATTGTAAATGTGAAAGGAAATCTGCTGCCCTACCCTACCTGATTCCTATTTGGCATTTGGATCCAGGAATTCAAATGCAAAAATATGTTTGGACCCGGATCCTACATGGTATCTGAAAGGCAGTTGTCGACTTGCAAATTGTAAATGTGAAAGTAAATCTGCTACCCGGCACTAACTGGTTCTTTTTTGCATTTGGATCCAGGGATTTCAATGCAAAAATATGTTTGGACCCGGATCCTACATGGTTTAAGAAAGGCAGTTGTTGACTTATAAATTGTAAATGTGAAAGGAAATCTTCTGCCCGACACTACCTGATTCCTATTTGGCATTTGGATACAGGAATTAAAATAGATAAATATGTTTGGACCCGGATCCTACATGGTTTCTGAAAGGCAGTTGTCGACTTGCAAATTTTAAAGGTGAAAGTAAATCTGCTACCCGGCCCTAACTGGTTCCTTTTTGCATTTGGATACAGGCAATACAATGCAAAAATATGTTTGGACCCGGATCCTACATGGTTTAATAAAGGCAGTTGTTGACTTATAAATTGTAAATGTGAAAGGAAATCTGCTGCCCGACCCTACCTATTTCCTATTTTGCATTTGGATCCAGGAATTCAAATGCAAAAATATGTTTGGACCCGGATCCTACATGGTTTCTGAAAGTCAGTTGTTGACTTATAAATTGTAAGGTGAAAGAAAGTATGCTGCCCGACACTACCTGGTTCCTATTTGGCATGTGGATCCAAGAATTAAAATGCAAAAATATGTTTGGACCCGGATGCTTTATGGTTTCTAAAAGGCAGTTGTTGACTTATAAATTGTAAAGTTGAAAGAAAATCTGCTACCCGGGCCTACCTGGTTTCTATTTGGCATATGGATCCTGGAAATAAAATGCAAAAATATGTTTGGACCCGGAAACTTCATGGTTTAAGAAAGGCAGTTGTTGACTTATAAATTGTAAATGTGAAAGAAAATCTGCTGCCCGACACTACCTGGTTCCTATTTGGCATTTGGATCCAGGAATAAAAATGCAAAAATATGTTTGGACCCGGATCCTTCATGGTTTCTAAAAGGCAGTTATTGATTTATAAATTGCAAAGGTGAAAGAAAATCTGCTACAAGGCCCTAACTGTTTCCTTTATGCATTTGGATCCAGGAATTACAATGCAAAAATATGTTTGGACCCGGATCCTACATGGTTTAAGAAAGGCAGTTGTTGACTTATAAATTGTAAATGTGAAAGGAAATCTGCTGCCCGACCCTACATGATTCCTATTTGGCATTTGGATCCAGGAATTCAAATGCAAAAATATGTTTGGACCCGGATCCTACATGGTATCTGAAAGGCAGTTGTCGACTTGCAAATTGTAAAGGTGAAAGTAAATCTCCTACCCGGGCCTAACTGATTCCTTTTTGTATTTGGATCCAGGAATTACGATGTAAAAATATGTTTGGACCCGGATCCTACATGGTTTAAGAAAGGCAGTTGTTGACTTATAAATTGTAAATGTGAAAGAAAATCTGCTGCCCGACCCTACCTGGTTCCTATTTGGCATGTGGATCCAAGAATTCGAATGCAAAAATATGTTTGGACCCGGATCGTACATGGTATCTGAAAGGCAGTTGTCGACTTGCAAATTGTAAATGTGAAAGTAAATCTGCTACCAGGCTCTAACTGGTTCCTTTTTGCATTTGGATCCAGGAATTTCAATTCAAAAATATGTTTGGACCCGGATCCTACCTGGTTTAAGAAAGGCAGTTGTTGACTTATAAATTGTAAATGTGAAAGAAAATCTGCTGCCCGACCCTACCTGGTTCCTATTTGGCATTTGGATCCAGGAATAAAAATGCGAAAATATGTTTGGACCCGGATCCTTTATGGTTTCTAAAAGGCAGTTATTGACTTATAAATTGTAAAGGTGAAAGAAAATCTGCTGCCCGACCCTACCTGGTTCCTATTTGGCATGTGGATCCAAGAATTAAAATGCAAAAATATGTTTGGACCCGGATCCTACATGGTTTAAGAAAGGCAGTTGTTGACTTATAAATTGTAAATGTGAAAGGAAATCTTCTGCCCGACCCTACCTGATTCCTATTCGGCATTTGGATCCAAGAATTAAAATACATAAATATGTTTGGACCCGGATCCTTCATGGTTTCTGAAAGGCAGTTGTCGACTTGAAAATTGTAAAGGTGAAAGTAAATCTGCTACCCGGCCCTAACTGGTTCCTTTTTGCATTTGGATCCAGGAATTACAATGCAAAAATATGTTTGGACCCGGTTCCTACCTCGTTTAATAAAGGAAGTTGTTGACTTATAAATTGTAAATGTGAAAGGAAATCTGCTGCACGACCCTACCTGATTCCTATTTGGCATTTGGATCCAGGAATTCAAATGCAAAAATATGTTTGGACCCGGATCCTACATGGTTTCTGAAAGGCGGTTGTTGACTTATAAATTGTAAAGGTGAAAGAAAATCTGCTACCCGGGCCTACCTGGTTTCTATTTGGCATATGGATCCTGGAAATAAAATGCAAAAATATTTTTGGACCCGGATCCTTCATGGTTTCTAAAAGGCAGTTGTTGACTCATAAATTGTAAAGGTGAAAGGAAATCTGCTGCCCGACCCTACCTGATTCCTATTTGGCATTTGGATCCAGGAATTAGAATGCAAAAATATGTTTGGACACGGATCCTACTTGGTTTCTGAAAGGCAATTGTCGACTTGCAAATTGTAAAGGTGAAAGTAAATCTGCTACCCGGCGCTACCTGGTTCCTATTTTGCATTTGGATGCAGGAATTAAAATGCAAAAATATGTTTGGACCCGGATTCTACCTTGTTTCAGAAAGGCAGTTGTTGACTTATAAATTGTAAAGGTGAAAGGAAATCTTCTGCCCGACCCTACCTGATTCCTATTTGGCATTTGGATCCAGGAATTAAAATACATAAATATGTTTGGACCCGGATCCTACATGGTTTCTGAAAGGCAGTTGTTGACTTATAAATTGTAAAAGTGAAATAAAGTCTGCTGCCCAACCCTACCTGGATCCTATTTTGCATTTGGATCCAAGAATTCAAATGCAAAAATATGTTTGGACCCGGATCGTACATGGTATCTGAAAGGCAGTTGTCGACTTGCAAATTTAAATGTGAAAGTAAATCTGCTACCCGGCCCTAACTGGTTCCTTTTTGCATTTCGATCCAGGAATTTCAATGCAAAAATATGTTTGGACCCGGATCCTACCTTGTTTAATAAAGGCAGTTGTTGACTTATAAATTGTAAATGTGAAAGGAAATCTGCTGCCCGACCCTACCTGGTTCCTATTTGGCATTTGGATCCAGGAATAAAAATGCGAAAATATGTTTGGACCCGGATCCTTTATGGTTTCTAAAAGGCAGTTATTGACTTATAAATTGTAAAGGTGAAAGAAAATCTGCTACCCGTCCCTACCTGGTTCCTATTTGGCATGTGGATCCAAGAATTAAAATGCAAAAATATGTTTGGACCCGTATCCTACATGGTTTAAGAAAGGCAGTTGTTGACTTATAAATTGTAAATGTGAAAGGAAATCTTCTGCCCGACCCTACCTGATTCCTATTCGGCATTTGGATCCAAGAATTAAAATGCAAAAATATGTTTGGACCCGGATCCTACATGGTTTCTGAAAGGCAGTTGTTGACTTATAAATTGTAAAGGTGAAAGTAAATCTGCTACCCGGCACTAACTGGTTCCTTTTTGCATTTGGATCCAGGAATTACAATGCAAAAATATGTTTGGACCCGGATCCTACATGGTTTCAGAAATGCAGTTGTTGACTTATAAATTGTAAATGTGAAAGGAAATCTGCTGCCCGACCCTACCTGATTCCTATTTGGCATTTGGATCCAGGAATTCAAATGCAAAAATATGTTTGGACCCGGATCCTACATGGTTTCTGAAAGGCAGTTGTTGACTTATAAATTGTAAAGGTGAAAGAAAATCTGCTACCCGGGCCTACCTGGTTTCTATTTGGCATATGGATCCTGGAAATAAAATGCAAAAATATTTTTGGACCCGGATCCTTCATGGTTTCTAAAGGCAGTTGTTGACTCATAAATTGTAAAGGTGAAAAAAAATCTGCTGCACGACCCTACCTGGTTCCTATTTTGCATTTGGATCCAGGAATTAAAATGCAAAAATATGTTTGGACCCGGATCCTACATGGTTTCTGAAAGGCAGTTGACGACTTGAAAATTGTAAATGTGAAAGTAAATCTGCTACCCGGCGCTACCTGGTTCCTATTTTGCATTTGGATGCAGGAATTAAAATGCAAAAATATGTTTGGACCCGGATTCTACCTTGTTTCAGAAAGGCAGTTGTTGACTTATAAATTGTAAAGGTGAAAGGAAATCTTCTGCCCGACCCTACCTGATTCCTATTTGGCATTTGGATACAGGAATTAAAATGCAAAAATATGTTTGGACACGGATCCTACTTGGTTTCTGAAAGGCAGTTGAAAACTTGCAAATTTTGAAGGTGAAAGTAAATCTGCTACCCGGCCCTAACAGGTTCCTTTTGCATTTGGATCCAGGAATTACAATGCAAAAATATGTTTGGACACGGATCCTACATGGTTTAGTAAAGGCAGTTGTTGACTGATAAATTGTAAATGTGAAAGGAAATCTGCTGCCCGACCCTACCTATTTCCTATTTTGCATGTGGATCCAAGAATTAAACTGCAAAAATATGTTTGGACCCAGATCCTACATGGTTTAATAAAGGCAGTTGTTGACTTATAAATTGTAAATGTGAAAGGAAATCTGCTGCCCGACCCTACCTATTTCCTATTTTGCATTTGGATCCAGGAATTCAAATGCAAAAATATGTTTGGACCCGGATCCAACATGGTTTCTGAAAGGCAGTTGTTGACTTATAAATTGTAAAGGTGAAATAAAATCTGCTACCCGGGCCTACCTGGTTTCTATTTGGCATATGGATCCTGGAAATAAAATGCAAAAATATGTTTGGACCCGGATCCTTCATGGTTTCTAAAAGGCAGTTGTTGACTTATAAATTGTAAAGGTGAAAGGAAATCTGCTGCTCGACCCTACCTGATTCCTATTTGGCATTTGGATCCAGGAATTAAAATGCAAAAATATGTTTGGACACGGATCCTACTTGGTTTCTGAAAGGCAGTTGTCGACTTGCAAATTGTAAAGGTGAAAGTAAATCTGCTACCCGGCGCTACCTGGTTCCTATTTTGCATTTGGATGCAGGAATTAAAATGCAAAAATATGTTTGGACCCGGATTCTACCTTGTTTCAGAAAGGCAGTTGTTGACTTATAAATTGTAAAGGTGAAAGGAAATCTTCTGCCCGACCCTACCTGATTCCTATTTGGCATTTGGATCCAGGAATTAAAATACATAAATATGTTTGGACCCGGATCCTACATGGTTTCTGAAAGGCAGTTGTCGACTTGCAAATTGTAAATGTGAAAGTAAATCTGCTACCCGGCCCTAACTGGTTCCTTTTTGCATTTGGATCCAGGAATTCAAATGCAAAAATATGTTTGGACCCGGATCCTACATGGTTTCTGAAAGGCAGTTGTTGACTTATAAATTGTAAAGGTGAAAGAAAATCTGCTACCCGGCCCTACCTGGTTCCTATTTTGCATTTGGATCCAGGAATTAAAATGCAAAAATATGTTTGGACCCGGATCCTACATGGTTTCAGAAATGCAGTTGTTGACTTATAAATTGTAAAGGTGAAAGGAAATCTGCTGCCCGACCCTACCTGATTCCTATTTGGCATTTGGACCAGGAATTAAAATACAAAAATATGTTTGGACCCAGATCCTACATGGTTTCTGAAAGGCAGTTGAAAACTTGCAAATTGTAAAGGTGAAAGTAAATATGCTACCCGGCCCTAACTGGTTCCTTTTTGCATTTGGAACCAGGAATTACGATGTAAAAATATGTTTGGACCCGGATCCTACATGGTTTCAGAAATGCAGTTGTTGACTTATAAATTGTAAAGGTGAAAGTAAATCTGCTACCCTGCCCTACCTGGTTCCTATTTGGCATGTGGATCCAAGAATTCAAATGCAAAAATATGTTTTGACCCGGATCCTACATGGTTTCTAAAAGGCAGTTGTCGACTTGCAAATTGTAAAGGTGAAAGTAAATATGCTACCCGGCGCTACCTGGTTCCTATTTTGCATTTGGATCCAGGAATTAAAATGCAAAAATATGTTTGGACCCGGATCCTACCTCGTTTAAGAAAGGCAGTTGTTGACTTATAAATTGTAAATGTGAAAGAAAATCTGCTGCCCGACCCTACCTGGTTCCTATTTGGCATTTGGATCCAGGAATAAAAATGCAAAAATATGTTTGGACCCGGATCCTTTATGGATTCTAAAAGGCAGTTATTGACTTATAAATTGTAAAGGTGAAAGAAAATCTGCTCACCGACCCTACCTGGTTCCTATTTGGCATGTGGATCCAAGAATTAAAATGCAAAAATATGTTTGGACCCGTATCCTACATGGTTTAAGAAAGGCAGTTGTTGACTTATAAATTGTAAATGTGAAAGGAAAACTTCTGCCCGACCCTACCTGATTCCTATTTTGCATTTGGATCCAGGAATTAAAATGCAAAAATATGTTTGGACCCGGATCCAACATGGTTTCTGAAAGGCAGTTGTTGACTTATAAATTGTAAAGGTGAAAGAAAATCTGCTACCCGGCCCTAACTGGTTCCTTTTTGCATTTGGATCCAGGAATTACAATGCAAAAATATGTTTGGACCCGGATCCTACATGGTTTAATAAAGGCAGTTGTTGACTTATAAATTGTAAATGTGAAAGGAAATCTGCTGCCCGACCCTACCTATTTCCTATTTTGCATTTGGATCCAGGAATTCAAATGCAAAAATATGTTTGGACCCGGATCCAACATGGTTTCTGAAAGGCAGTTGTTGACTTATAAATTGTAAAGGTGAAAGAAAATCTGCTACCCGGGCCTACCTGGTTTCTATTTGGCATATGGATCCTGGAAATAAAATGCAAAAATATTTTTGGACCCGGATCCTTCATGGTTTCTAAAGGCAGTTGTTGACTCATAAATTGTAAAGGTGAAAAAATCTGCTGCACGACCCTACCTGGTTCCTATTTGGCATTTGGATCCAGGAATTAAAATGCAAAAATATGTTTGGACCCGGATCCTACTTGGTTTCTGAAAGGCATTTGTCGACTTGCAAATTGTATATGTGAAAGTAAATCTGCTACCCGGCGCTACCTGGTTCCTATTTTGCATTTGGATGCAGGAATTAAAATGCAAAAATATGTTTGGACCCGGATTCTACCTTGTTGCAGAAAGGCAGTTGTTGACTTATAAATTGTAATGGTGAAAGGAAATCTTCTGCCCGACACTACCTGATTCCTATTTGGCATTTGGATACAGGAATTAAAATAGATAAATATGTTTGGACCCGGATCCTACATGGTTTCTGAAAGGCAGTTGTCGACTTGCAAATTTTAAAGGTGAAAGTAAATCTGCTACCCGGCCCTAACTGGTTCCTTTTTGCATTTGGATCCAGGAATTACAATGCAAAAATATGTTTGGACCCGGATCCTACATGGTTTAATAAAGGCAGTTGTTGACTTATAAATTGTAAATGTGAAAGGAAATCTGCTGCCCGACCCTACCTATTTCCTATTTTGCATTTGGATCCAGGAATTAAACTGCAAAAATATGTTTGGACCCGGATCCTACATGGTTTAAGACAGGCAGTTGTTGACTTATAAATTGTAAATGTGAAAGGAAATCTGCTGCCCGACCCTACCTGATTCCTATTTGGCATTTGGATCCAGGAATTCAAATGCAGAAATATGTTTGGACCTGGATCCTACATGGTTTCTGAAAGGCAGTTGTTGACTTATAAATTGTAAAGGTGAAATAAAATCTGCTACCCGGGCCTACCTGGTTTCTATTTGGCATATGGATCCTGGAAATAAAATGCAAAAATATGTTTGGACCCGGATCCTTCATGGTTTCTAAAAGGCAGTTGTTGACTCATAAATTGTAAAGGTGAAAAAAAATCTGCTGCCCGACCCTACCTGATTCCTATTTGGCATTTGGATCCAGGAATTAAAATGCAAAAATATGTTTGGACACGGATCCTACTTGGTTTCTGAAAGGCAGTTGTCGACTTGCAAATTGTAAAGGTGAAAGTAAATCTGCTACCCGGCGCTACCTGGTTCCTATTTTGCATTTGGATGCAGGAATTAAAATGCAAAAATATGTTTGGACCCGGATTCTACCTTGTTTCTGAAAGGCAGTTGTTGACTTATAAATTGTAAAGGTGAAAGGAAATCTTCTGCCCGACACTACCTGATTCCTATTTGGCATTTGGATACAGGAATTAAAATAGATAAATATGTTTGGACCCGGATCCTACATGGTTTCTGAAAGGCAGTTGTCGACTTGAAAATTGTAAACGTGAAAGTAAATCTGCTACCCGGCCCTAACTGGTTCCTTTTTGCATTTGGATCCAGGAATTCAAATGCAAAAATATGTTTGGACCCGGATCCTACATGGTTTCTGAAAGGCAGTTGTTGACTTATAAATTGTAAAGGTGAAAGAAAATCTGCTACCCGGCCCTACCTGGTTCCTATTTTGCATTTGGATCCAGGAATTAAAATGCAAAAATATGTTTGGACCCGGATCCTACATGGTTTCAGAAATGCAGTTGTTGACTTATAAATTGTAAAGGTGAAAGGAAATCTGCTGCCCGACCCTACCTGATTCCTATTTGGCATTTGGATCCAGGAATTAAAATACAAAAATATGTTTGCACCCGGATCCTACATGGTTTCTGAAAGGCAGTTGAAAACTTGCAAATTGTAAAGGTGAAAGTAAATATGCTACCCGGCCCTAACTGGTTCCTTTTTGCATTTGGATCCAGGAATTACGATGTAAAAATATGTTTGGACCCGGATCCTACATGGTTTCAGAAATGCAGTTGTTGACTTATAAATTGTAAAGGTGAAAGTAAATCTGCTACCCGGCCCTACCTGGTTCCTATTTTGCATTTGGATCCAGGAATTAAAATGCAAAAATATGTTTGGACACGGATCCTACATGGTTTCTGAAAGGCAGTTGTCGACTTGCAAATTGTAAAGGTGAAAGTAAATCTGCTACCCGGCGCTACCTGGTTCCTATTTTGCATTTGGATGCAGGAATTAAAATGCAAAAATATGTTTGGACCCGGATCCTACATGGTTTAAGAAAGGCATTTGTTGACTTATAAATTGTAAATGTGAAAGGAAATCTGCTGCCCGACCCTACCTATTTTCTATTTTGCATTAGGATCCAGGAATTACAATGCAAAAATATGTTTGGACCCGGATCCTTTATGGTTTCTAAAAGGCAGTTGTTGACTTATAAATTGTAAAGTTGAAAGAAAATCTGCTACCCGGGCCTACCTGGTTTCTATTTGGCAAATGGATCCCTGAAATAAAATGCAAAAATATGTTTGGAACCGGAACCTTCATGGTTTAAGAAAGGCAGTTGTTGACTTATAAATTGTAAATGTGAAAGAAAATCTGCTGCCCGACCCTACCTGGTTCCTATTTGGCATTTGGATCCAGGAATTACAATGCAAAAATATGTTTGGACCCGGATCCTTTATGGTTTCTAAAAGGCAGTTGTTGACTTATAAATTGTAAAGTTGAAAGAAAATCTGCTACCCGACCCTACCTGGTTCCTATTTGGCATTTGGCTCCAGGAATTAAAATACAAAAATATTTTTGGACCCGGATCCTACATGGTTTCTGAAAGGCAGTTGTCGACTTGAAAATTGTAAAGGTGAAAGTAAATCTGCTACCCGGCCCTACCTCGTTCCTATTTTGCATTTGGATCCAGGAATTAAAATGCAAAAATATGTTTGGACCCGGATCCTACATGGTTTCTGAAAGGCAGTTGTTGACTTATAAATTGTAAAGGTGAAAAAAAATCTGCTACCCGGCCCTACCTGGTTCCTTTTTGCATTTGGATCCAGGAATTACAATGCAAAAATATGTTTGGACCCGGATCCTACATGGTTTCTGAAAGGCAGTTGTTGACATATAAATTGTAAAGGTGAAAGAAAATCTGCTACCCGGCCCTACCTGGTTCCTATTTTGCATTTGGATCCAGGAATTAAAATGCAAAAATATGTTTGGACCCGCATCCTACATGGTTTCTGAAAGGCAGTTGTCGACTTGCAAATTGTAAAGGTGAAAGTAAATCTGCTACCCGGCCCTAACTGGTTCCTTTTTGCATTTGGATCCAGGAATTACAATGCAAAAATATGTTTGGACCCGGATCCTACATGGTTTAATAAAGGCAGTTGTTGACTTATAAATTGTAAAGGTGAAAGTAAATCTGCTGCACGACCCTACCTGATTCCAATTTGCATTTGGATCCAGGAATTAAAATGCAAAAATATGTTTGGACCCGGTTCCTACATGGTTTCAGAAATGCAGTTGTTGACTTATAAATTGTAAAGGTGAAAGGAAATCTGCTGCCCGACCCTACCTGATTCCTATTTGGCATTTGGATCCAGGAATTAAAATACAAAAATATGTTTGGACCCGGATCCTACATGGTTTCAGAAATGCAGTTGTTGACTTATAAATTGTAAAGGTGAAAGAAAATCTGCTACCCGGCCCTACCTGGTTCCTATTTTGCATTTGGATCCAGGAATTAAAATGCAAAAATATGTTTGGACCCGGATCCTACATGGTTTCTGAAAGGCAGTTGAAAACTTGCAAATTGTAAAGGTGAAAGTAAATATGCTACCCGGCCCTAACTGGTTCCTTTTTGCATTTGGATCCAGGAATTACGATGTAAAAATATGTTTGGACCCGGATCCTACATGGTTTCAGAAATGCAGTTGTTGACTTATAAATTGTAAAGGTGAAAGGAAATCTGCTGCCCGACCCTACCTGATTCCTATTTGGCATTTGGATCCAGGAATTAAAATGCAAAAATATGTTTGGACACGGATCCTACTTGGTTTCTGAAAGGCAGTTGTTGACTTATAAATTGTAAAGGTGAAAAGAAATCTGCTGCACGACCCTACCTAATTCCATTTTGCATTTGGATCCAGGAATTAAAATGCAAAAATATGTTTGGACCCGGATCCTACATGGTTTCAGAAATGCAGTTGTTGACTTATAAATTGTAAAGGTGAAAGGAAATCTGCTGCCCGACCCTACCTGATTCCTATTTGGCATTTGGACCAGGAATTAAAATACAAAAATATGTTTTGACCCGGATCCTACATGGTTTCAGAAATGCAGTTGTTGACTTATAAATTGTAAAAGTGAAAGAAAATCTGCTACCATGCCCTACCTAATCCCTATTTTGCATTTGGATCCAGGAATTAAAATACAAAAATATGTTTTGACCCGGATCCTACATGGTTTCTGAAAGGCAGTTGTTGACATATAAATTGTAAAGGTGAAAGGAAATCTGCTGCCCGACCCTACCTGATTCCTATTTGGCATTTGGAACCAGGAATTAAAATGCAAAAATATGTTTGGAACCGGATCCTACATGGTTTCTGAAAGGCAGTTGTCGACTTGCAAATTGTAAAGGTGAAAGTAAATATGCTACCCGGCGCTACCTCGTTCCTTTTTGCATTTGGATCCAGGAATTAAAATGCAAAAATATGTTTTGACCCGGATCCTACATGGTTTCTGAAAGGCAGTTGTTGACTTATAAATTGTAAAGGTGAAAGAAAATCTGCTACCCGGCCCTACCTGGTTCCTTTTTGCATTTGGATCCAGGAATTACAATGCAAAAATATGTTTGGACCCGGATCCTACATGGTTTCTGAAAGGCAGTTGTAGACTTATAAATTGCAAAGGTGAAAGGAAATCTGCTGCCCGACCCTACCTGATTCCTATTTGGCATTTGGATCCAGGAATTCAAATGCAAAAATATGTTTGGACCCGGATCCTACATGGTTTCTGAAAGGCAGTTGTTGACTTATAAATTGTAAAGGTGAAAGAAAATCTGCTACCCGGCCCTACCTGGTTCCTATTTTGCATTTGGATCCAGGAATTAAAATGCAAAAATATGTTTGGACCCGGATCCTACATGGTTTCAGAAATGCAGTTGTTGACTTATAAATTGTAAAGGTGAAAGGAAATCTGCTGCCCAACCCTACCTGATTCCTATTTGGCATTTGGATCCAGGAATTAAAATACAAAAATTTGTTTGGACCCGGATCCTACATGGTTTCTGAAAGGCAGTTGTAGACTTGAAAATTGTAAAGGTGAAAGTAAATCTGCTACCCGGCCCTACCTGGTTCCTTTTTGCATTAGGATCCAGGAATTACAATGCAAAAATATGTTTGGACCCGGATCCTACATGGTTTTTGAAAGGCAGTTGTTGACTTATAAATTGTAAAGGTGAAAGAAAATCTGCTACCCGGCCCTACCTGGTTCCTCATTTGGATCCAGGAATTAAAATACAAAAATATGTTTGGACCCGGATCCTACATGGTTTCTGAAAGGCAGTTGTTGACTTATAAATTGTAAAGGTGAAAGAAAATCTTCTACCCGGCCCTACCTGGTTCCTATTTTGCATTTGGATCCAGGAATTAAAATGCAAAAATATGTTTGGACCCGGATCCTACATGGTTTCTGTAAGGCACTTGTCTACTTGCAAATTGTAAAGGTGAAAGTAAATATGCTACCCGGCCCTAACTGGTTCCTTTTTGCATTTGGATCCAGGAATTACGATGTAAAAATATGTTTGGACCCGGATCCTACATGGTTTCAGAAATGCAGTTGTTGACTTATAAATTGTAAAGGTGAAAGAAAATCTGCTACCCGGCCCTACCTGGTTCCTATTTTGCATTTGGATCCAGGAATTAAAATGCAAAAATATGTTTGGACCCGGATCCTACATGGTTTCTGAAAGGCAGTTGAAAACTTGCAAATTGTAAAGGTGAAAGTAAATATGCTACCCGGCCCTAACTGGTTCCTTTTTGCATTTGGATCCAGGAATTACGATGTAAAAATATGTTTGGACCCGGATCCTACATGGTTTCAGAAATGCAGTTGTTGACTTATAAATTGTAAAGGTGAAAGAAAATCTGCTACCCGGCCCTACCTGGTTCCTATTTTGCATTTGGATCCAGGAATTAAAATGCAAAAATATGTTTGGACCCGGATCCTACATGGTTTCAGAAATGCAGTTGTTGACTTATAAATTGTAAAGGTGAAAGAAAATCTGCTGCTCGACCCTACCTGATTCCAATTTGCATTTGGATCCAGGAATTAAAATGCAAAAATATGTTTGGACCCGGATCCTACATGGTTTCAGAAATGCAGTTGTTGACTTATAAATTGTAAAGGTGAAAGGAAATCTGCTGCCCGACCCTACCTGATTCCTATTTGGCATTTGGACCAGGAATTAAAATACAAAAATATGTTTTGACCCGGATCCTACATGGTTTCTGAAAGGCAGTTGTTGACTTATAAATTGTAAAGGTGAAAGTAAATCTGCTGCCCGACCCTACCTGATTCCTATTTGGCATTTGGACCAGGAATTAAAATACAAAAATATGTTTGGACCCGGATCCTACATGGTTTCTGAAAGGCAGTTGAAAACTTGCAAATTGTAAAGGTGAAAGTAAATCTGCTACCCGGCCCTAACTGGTTCCTTTTTGCATTTGGATCCAGGAATTACGATGTAAAAATATGTTTGGACCCGGATCCTACATGGTTTCAGAAATGCAGTTGTTGACTTATAAATTGTAAAAGTGAAAGAAAATCTGCTACCCGGCCCTACCTGGTTCCTATTTTGCATTTGGATCCAGGAATTAAAATGCAAAAATATGTTTGGACCCGGATCCTACATGGTTTCAGAAATGCAGTTGTTGACTTATAAATTGTAAAGGTGAAAGGAAATCTGCTGCACGACCCTACCTGATTCCAATTTGCATTTGGATCCAGGAATTAAAATGCAAAAATATGTTTGGACCCGGATCCTACATGGTTTCAGAAATGCAGTTGTTGACTTATAAATTGTAAAGGTGAAAGGAAATCTGCTGCCCGACCCTACCTGATTCCTATTTGGCATTTGGACCAGGAATTAAAATACAAAAATATGTTTTGACCCGGATCCTACATGGTTTCTGAAAGGCAGTTGTTGACTTATAAATTGTAAAGGTGAAAGAAAATCTGCTACCCGGCCCTACCTGGTTCCTATTTTGCATTTGGATCCAGGAATTAAAATATAAAAATATGTTTGGACCCGGATCCTACATGGTTTCTGAAAGGCAGTTGTTGACTTATAAATTGTAAAAGTGAAAGAAAATCTGCTGCCCGGCCCTACCTGATTCCTATTTGGCATTTGGATCCAGGAATTAAAATACAAAAATATGTTTTGACCCGGATCCTACATGGTTTCTGAAAGGCAGTTGTTGACTTATAAATTGTAAAGGTGAAAGAAAATCTGCTACCCGGCCCTACCTGATTCCTATTTGGCATTTGGATCCAGGAATTCAAATGCAAAAATATATTTGGACCCGGATCCTACATGGTTTCAGAAATGCAGTTGTTGACTTATAAATTGTAAAGGTGAAAGAAAATCTGCTGCCCGAACCTACCTGGTTCCTATTTTGCATTTGGATCCAGGAATTAAAATGCAAAAATATGTTTGGACCCGGATCCTACATGGTTTCAGAAATGCAGTTGTTGACTTATAAATTGCAAAGGTGAAAAAAAATCTGCTGCACGACCCTACCTGATTCCTATTTGGCATTTGGATCCAGGAAATCAAATGCAAAAATATGTTTGGACCCGGATCCTACATAGTTTCTGAAAGGCAGTTATTGACTTATCAATTGTAAAGGTGAAAGAAAATCTGCTGCCCGAACCTACCTGGTTCCTATTTTGCATTTGGATCCAGGAATTAAAATGCAAAAATATGTTTGGACACGGATCCTACATGGTTTAATAAAGGCAATTGTTGACTTATAAATTGTAAATGTGAAAGGAAATCTGCTGCCCGACCCTACCTATTTCCTATTTTGCATTTGGATCCAGGAATTCAAATGCAAAAATATGTTTGGACCCGGATCCTACATGGTTTCAGAAATGCAGTTGTTGACTTATAAATTGTAAAGGTGAAAGAAAATCTGCTACCCGGCCCTACCTGGTTCCTATTTTGCATTTGGATCCAGGAATTAAAATGCAAAAATATGTTTGGACCCGGATCCTACATGGTTTCTGAAATGCAGTTGTTGACTTATATATTGTAAAGGTGAAAGAAAATCTGCTACCCGGCCCTACCTGGTTCCTATTTTGCATTTGGATCCAGGAATTAAAATACAAAAATATGTTTTGACCCGGATCCTACATGGTTTCAGAAATGCAGTTGTTGACTTATAAATTGTAAAGGTGAAAGGAAATCTGCTGCCCGACCCTACCTGATTCCTATTTGGCATTTGGACCAGGAATTAAAATACAAAAATATGTTTTGACCCGGATCCTACATGGTTTCAGAAATGCAGTTGTTGACTTATAAATTGTAAAGGTGAAAGGAAATCTGCTGCCCGACCCTACCTGATTCCTATTTGGCATTTGGATCCAGGAATTAAAATACAAAAATATGTTTGGACCCGGATCCTACATGGTTTCAGAAATGCAGTTGTTGACTTATAAATTGTAAAGGTGAAAGAAAATCTGCTGCCCAACCCTACCTGGTTCCTATTTTGCATTTGGATCCAGGAATTAAAATGCAAAAATCTTTTTGGACCCGGATCCTACATGGTTTCAGAAATGCAGTTGTTGACTTATAAATTGTAAAGGTGAAAGAAAATCTGCTACCCGGCCCTACCTGGTTCCTATTTTGCATTTGGATCCAGGAATTAAAATGCAAAAATATGTTTGGACCCGGGTACTACATGGTTTCAGAAAGGCAGTTGTTGAGTTATAAATTGTAAAGGTGGAAGTAAATCTGCTGCACAACCCTACCTGATTCCTATTTTGCATTTGGATCCAGGAATTCAAATGCAAAAATATGTTTGGACCCGGATCCAACATGGTTTCTGAAAGGCAGTTGTTGACTTATAAATTGTAAAGGTGAAAGAAAATCTGCTACCCGGCCCTACCTGGTTCCTATTTTGCATTTGGATCCAGGAATTAAAATGCAAAAATATGTTTGGACCCGGATCCTACATGGTTTCTGAAAGGCAGTTGTTGACTTATAAATTGTAAAGGTGAAAGAAAATCTGCTACCCGGCCCTAACTGGTTCCTTTTTGCATTTGGATCCAGGAATTACGATGTAAAAATATGTTTGGACCCGGATCCTACATGGTTTCAGAAATGCAGTTGTTGACTTATAAATTGTAAAGGTGAAAGAAAATCTGCTACCCGGCCCTACCTGGTTCCTATTTTGCATTTGGATCCAGGAATTAAAATGCAAAAATATGTTTGGACCCGGATCCTACATGGTTTCTGAAAGGCAGTTGTTGACTTATAAATTGTAAAGGTGAAAAAAAATCTGCTGCACGACCCTACCTGATTCCAATTTGCATTTGGATCCAGGAATTAAAATGCAAAAATATGTTTGGACCCGGATCCTACATGGTTTCAGAAATGCAGTTGTTGACTTATAAATTGTAAAGGTGAAAGGAAATCTGCTGCCCGACCCTACCTGATTCCTATTTGGCATTTGGATCCAGGAATTAAAATACAAAAATATGTTTGGACCCGGATCCTACATGGTTTCTGAAAGGCAGTTGTTGACTTATAAATTGTAAAGGTGAAAGAAAATCTGCTGCCCGACCCTACCTGATTCCTATTTGGCATTTGGATCCAGGAATTAAAATTCAAAAATATGTTTGCACCCGGATCCTACATGGTTTCTGAAAGGCAGTTGAAAACTTGCAAATTGTAAAGGTGAAAGTAAATATGCTACCCGGCCCTAACTGGTTCCTTTTTGCATTTGGATCCAGGAATTACGATGTAAAAATATGTTTGGACCCGGATCCTACATGGTTTCAGAAATGCAGTTGTTGACTTATAAATTGTAAAGGTGAAAGAAAATCTGCTACCCGGCCCTACCTGGTTCCTATTTTGCATTTGGATCCAGGAATTAAAATGCAAAAATATGTTTGGACCCGGATCCTACATGGTTTCTGAAAGGCAGTTGTTGACTTATAAATTGTAAAGGTGAAAAAAAATCTGCTGCACGACCCTACCTGATTCCAATTTGCATTTGGATCCAGGAATTCAAATGCAAAAATATGTTTGGACCCGGATCCTACATGGTTTCAGAAATGCAGTTGTTGACTTATAAATTGTAAAGGTGAAAGGAAATCTGCTGCCCGACCCTACCTGATTCCTATTTGGCATTTGGATCCAGGAATTAAAATGCAAAAATATGTTTGGACCCGGATCCTACATGGTTTCTGAAAGGCAGTTGTTGACTTATAAATTGTAAAGGTGAAAGAAAATCTGCTACCCGGCCCTACCTGGTTCCTATTTTGCATTTGGATCCAGGAATTAAAATATAAAAATATGTTTCTACCCGGATCCTACATGGTTTCAGAAATGCAGTTGTTGACTTATAAATTGTAAAGGTGAAAGGAAATCTGCTGCCCGACCCTACCTGATTCCTATTTGGCATTTGGATCCAGGAATTAAAATACAAAAATATGTTTTGACCCGGATCCTACATGGTTTCTGAAAGGCAGTTGTTGACTTATAAATTGTAAAGGTGAAAGAAAATCTGCTGCACGACCCTACCTGATTCCTATTTGGCATTTGGATCCAGGAATTCAAATGCAAAAATATATTTGGACCCGGATCCTACCTGGTTTCAGAAATTCAGTTGTTGACTTATAAATTGTAAAAGTGAAAGTAAGTCTGCTGCCCAACCCTACCTGGATCCTATTTTGCATTTGGATCCAGGAATTAAAATGCAAAAATATGTTTGGACCCGGATCCTACATGGTTTCAGAAAGGCAGTTGTTGACTTATAAATTGTAAAGGTGAAAAAAAATCTGCTGCACGACCCTACCTGATTCCTATTTGGCATTTGGATCCAGGAAATCAAATGCAAAAATATGTTTGGACCCGGATCCTACATAGTTTCTGAAAGGCAGTTATTGACTTATCAATTGTAAAGGTGAAAGAAAATCTGCTGCCCGAACCTACCTGGTTCCTATTTTGCATTTGGATCCAGGAATTAAAATGCAAAAATATGTTTGGACCCGGATCCTACATGGTTTAATAAAGGCAGTTGTTGACTTATAAATTGTAAATGTGAAAGGAAATCTGCTGCCCGACCCTACCTATTTCCTATTTTGCATTTGGATCCAGGAATTCAAATGCAAAAATATGTTTGGACCCGGATACTACATGGTTTCAGAAATGCAGTTGTTGACTTATAAATTGTAAAGGTGAAAGAAAATCTGCTACCCGGCCCTACCTGGTTCCTATTTTGCATTTGGATCCAGGAATTAAAATGCAAAAATATGTTTTGACCCGGATCCTACATGGTTTCTGAAAGGCAGTTGTTGACTTATAAATTGTAAAGGTGAAAGAAAATCTGCTACCCGGCCCTACCTGGTTCCTATTTTGCATTTGGATCCAGGAATTAAAATGCAAAAATATGTTTGGACCCGGATCCTACATGGTTTCTGAAAGGCAGTTGTTGACTTATAAATTGTAAAGGTGAAAGGAAATCTGCTGCCCGACCCTACCTGATTCCTATTTGGCATTTGGACCAGGAATTAAAATACAAAAATATGTTTTGACCCGGATCCTACATGGTTTCAGAAATGCAGTTGTTGACTTATAAATTGTAAAGGTGAAAGGAAATCTGCTGCCCGACCCTACCTGATTCCTATTTGGCATTTGGATCCAGGAATTAAAATACAAAAATATGTTTGGACCCGGATCCTACATGGTTTCAGAAATGCAGTTGTTGACTTATAAATTGTAAATGTGAAAGAAAATCTGCTGCCCAACCCTACCTGGATCCTATTTTGCATTTGGATCCAGGAATTAAAATGCAAAAATATGTTTGGACCCGGATCCTACATGGTTTCAGAAATGCAGTTGTTGACTTATAAATTGTAAAAGTGAAAGAAAATCTGCTGCCCAACCCTACATGTATCCTATTTTGCATTTGGATCTAGGAATTAAAATGCAAAAATATGTTTGGACCCGGATCCTACATGGTTTCAGAAAGGCAGTTGTTGACTTATAAATTGTAAAGGTGAAAAAAAATCTGCTGCACGACCCTACCTGATTCCTATTTGGCATTTGGATCCAGGAATTCAAATGCAAAAATATGTTTGGACCCGGATCCTACATGGTTTCTGAAAGGCAGTTGTTGACTTATAAATTGTAAAGGTGAAAGAAAATCTGCTACCCGGCCCTACCTCGTTCCTTTTTGCATTAGGATCCAGGAATTACAATGCAAAAATATGTTTGGACCCGGATCCTACATGGTTTTTGAAAGGCAGTTGTTGACTTATAAATTGTAAAGGTGAAAGAAAATCTGCTACCCGGCCCTACCTGGTTCCTTTTTGCATTTGGATCCAGGAATTACAATGCAAAAATATGTTTGGACCCGGATCCTACATGGTTTCAGAAATGCAGTTGTTGACTTATAAATTGTAAAGGTGAAAGGAAATCTGCTACCCGGCCCTACCTGGTTCCTATTTTGCATTTGGATCCAGGAATTAAAATGCAAAAATATGTTTGGACCCGGATCCTACATGGTTTCAGAAATGCAGTTGTTGACTTATAAATTGTAAAGGTGAAAGGAAATCTGCTGCCCGACCCTACCTGATTCCTATTTGGCATTTGGATCCAGGAATTAAAATACAAAAATATGTTTTGACCCGGATCCTACATGGTTTCTGAAATGCAGTTGTTGACTTATAAATTGTAAAAGTGAAAGAAAATCTGCTACCATGCCCTACCTGGTTCCTATTTTGCATTTGGATCCAGGAATTAAAATGCAAAAATATGTTTGGACCCGGATCCTACATGGTTTCAGAAAGGCAGTTGTTGACTTATAAATTGTAAAGGTGAAAGAAAATCTGCTACCCGGCCCTACCTGGTTCCTATTTTGCATTTGGATCCAGGAATTAAAATACAAAAATATGTTTGGACCCGGATCCTACATGGTTTCTGAAAGGCAGTTGTCGACTTGAAAATTGTAAAGGTGAAAGTAAATCTGCTACCCGGCCCTAACTGGTTCCTTTTTGCATTTGGATCCAGGAATTACAATGCAAAAATATGTTTGGACCCGGATCCTACATGGTTTAATAAAGGCAGTTGTCGACTTGAAAATTGTAAAGGTGAAAGTAAATCTGCTACCCGGCCCTAACTGGTTCCTTTTTGCATTTGGATCCAGGAATTACAATGCAAAAATATGTTTGGACCCGGATCCTACATGGTTTAATAAAGGCAGTTGTTGACTTATAAATTGTAAATGTGAAAGGAAATCTGCTGCCCGACCCTACCTATTTCCTATTTTGCATTTGGATCCAGGAATTCAAATGCAAAAATATGTTTGGACCCGTAAACTACATGGTTTCAGAAATGCAGTTGTTGACTTATAAATTGTAAAGGTGAAAGAAAATCTGCTACCCGGCCCTACCTGGTTCCTATTTTGCATTTGGATCCAGGAATTAAAATACAAAAATATGTTTTTACCCGGATCCTACATGGTTTCTAAAAGGCAGTTGTCGACTTGCAAATTGTAAAGGTGAAAGTAAATATGCTACCCGGCCCTAACTGGTTCCTTTTTTCATTTGGATCCAGGAATTACAATGCAAAAATCTTTTTGGACCCGGATCCTAAATGGTTTCAGAAATGCAGTTGTTGACTTATAAATTGTAAATGTGAAAGGAAATCTGCTGCCCGACCCTACCTATTTCCTATTTTGCATTTGGATCCAGGAATTCAAATGCAAAAATATGTTTGGACCCGGATCCTACATGGTTTCTGAAAGGCAGTTGTTGACTTATAAATTGTAAAGGTGAAAGAAAATCTGCTACCCGGCCCTACCTGGTTCCTATTTTGCATTTGGATCCAGGAATTAAAATGCAAAAATATGTTTGGACCCGGATCCTACATGGTTTCAGAAATGCAGTTGTTGACTTATAAATTGTAAATGTGAAAGGAAATCTGCTGCCCGACCCTACCTGATTCCTATTTGGCATTTGGATCCAGGAATTACAATGCAAAAATATGTTTGGACCCGGATCCTACATGGTTTCTGAAAGGCAGTTGTTGACTTATAAATTGTAAGGGTGAAAAAAAATCTGCTGCACGACCCTACCTGATTCCAATTTGCATTTGGATCCAGGAATTAAAATGCAAAAATATGTTTGGACCCGGATCCTACATGGTTTCAGAAATGCAGTTGTTGACTTATAAATTGTAAAGGTGAAAGGAAATCTGCTGCCCGACCCTACCTGATTCCTATTTGGCATTTGGATCCAGGAATTAAAATACAAAAATATGTTTGGACCCGGATCCTACATGGTTTCTGAAAGGCAGTTGTTGACTTATAAATTGTAAAGGTGAAAGGAAATCTGCTGCCCGACCCTACCTGATTCCTATTTGGCATTTGGACCAGGAATTAAAATACAAAAATATGTTTGGACCCGGATCCTACATGGTTTCTGAAAGGCAGTTGAAAACTTGCAAATTGTAAAGGTGAAAGTAAATATGCTACCCGGCCCTAACTGGTTCCTTTTTGCATTTGGATCCAGGAATTACGATGTAAAAATATGTTTGGACCCGGATCCTACATGGTTTCAGAAATGCAGTTGTTGACTTATAAATTGTAAAGGTGAAAGAAAATCTGCTACCCGGCCCTACCTGGTTCCTATTTTGCATTTGGATCCAGGAATTAAAATGCAAAAATATGTTTTGACCCGGATCCTACATGGTTTCTGAAAGGCAGTTGTTGACTTATAAATTGTAAAGGTGAAAGAAAATCTGCTGCACGACCCTACCTGATTCCAATTTGCATTTGGATCCAGGAATTAAAATGCAAAAATATGTTTGGACCCGGATCCTACATGGATTCAGAAATGCAGTTGTTGACTTATAAATTGTAAAGGTGAAAGGAAATCTCCTGCCCGACCCTACCTGATTCCTATTTGGCACTTGGCTCCAGGAATTAAGATACAAAAATATGTTTTGACCCGGATCCTACATGGTTTCTGAAAGGCAGTTGTTGACTTATAAATTGTAAAGGTGAAAGAAAATCTGCTACCCGGCCCTACCTGGTTCCTATTTTGCATTTGGATCCAGGAATTAAAATGCAAAAATATGTTTGGACCCGGATCCTACATGGTTTCAGAAATGCAGTTGTTGACTTATAAATTGTAAAGGTGAAAGGAAATCTGCTGCCCGACCCTACCTGATTCCTATTTGGCATTTGGATCCAGGAATTAAAATACAAAAATATGTTTTGACCCGGATCCTACATGGTTTCTGAAATGCAGTTTTTGACTTATAAATTGTAAAGGTGAAAAAAAATCTGCTGCACGACCCTACCTGATTCCTATTTGGCATTTGGATCCAGGAATTCAAATGCAAAAATATGTTTGGACCCGGATCCTACATGGTTTCTGAAATGCAGTTGTTGACTTATAAATTGTAAAGGTGAAAGAAAATCTGCTGCCCGACCCTACCTGATTCCTATTTTGCATTTGGATCCAGGAATTAAAATGCAAAAATATGTTTGGACCCGGATCCTACATGGTTTCAGAAATGCAGTTGTTGACTTATAAATTGCAAAGGTGAAAAAAAATCTGCTGCACGACCCTACCTGATTCCTATTTGGCATTTGGATCCAGGAAATCAAATGCAAAAATATGTTTGGACCCGGATCCTACATAGTTTCTGAAAGGCAGTTATTGACTTATCAATTGTAAAGGTGAAAGAAAATCTGCTGCCCGAACCTACCTGGATCCTATTTTGCATTTGGATCCAGGAATTAAAATGCAAAAATATGTTTGGACCCGGATCCTACATGGTTTAATAAAGGCAGTTGTTGACTTATAAATTGTAAATGTGAAAGGAAATCTGCTGCCCGACCCTACCTATTTCCTATTTTGCATTTGGATCCAGGAATTCAAATGCAAAAATATGTTTGGACCCGGATACTACATGGTTTCAGAAATGCAGTTGTTGACTTATAAATTGTAAAGGTGAAAGAAAATCTGCTACCCGGCCCTACCTGGTTCCTATTTTGCATTTGGATCCAGGAATTAAAATGCAAAAATATGTTTGGACCCGGATCCTACATGGTTTCTGAAATGCAGTTGTTGACTTATAAATTGTAAAGGTGAAAGGAAATCTGCTACCCGGCCCTACCTGGTTCCTATTTTGCATTTGGATCCAGGAATTAAAATGCAAAAATATGTTTGGACCCGGATCCTACATGGTTTCAGAAATGCAGTTGTTGACTTATAAATTGTAAAGGTGAAAGGAAATCTGCTGCCCGACCCTACCTGATTCCTATTTGGCATTTGGACCAGGAATTAAAATACAAAAATATGTTTTGACCCGGATCCTACATGGTTTCAGAAATGCAGTTGTTGACTTATAAATTGTAAAGGTGAAAGGAAATCTGCTGCCCGACCCTACCTGATTCCTATTTGGCATTTGGATCCAGGAATTAAAATACAAAAATATGTTTGGACCCGGATCCTACATGGTTTCTGAAAGGCAGTTGTTGACTTATAAATTGTAAAAGTGAAAGAAAGTCTGCTGCCCAACCCTACCTGGATCCTATTTTGCATTTGGATCCAGGAATTAAAATGCAAAAATATGTTTGGACCCGGATCCTACATGGTTTCAGAAATGCAGTTGTTGACTTATAAATTGTAAAGGTGAAAGAAAATCTGCTGCCCCACCCTACCTGGATCCTATTTTGCATTTGGATCCAGGAATTAAAATGCACAAATATGTTTGGACCCGGATCCTACATGGTTTCTGAAAGGCAGTTGTTGAGTTATAAATTGTAAAGGTGAAAAAAAATCTGCTACCCGGCCCTACCTGGTTCCTATTTTGATCCAGGAATTGAAATGCAAAAATATGTTTGGACCCGGATCCTACATGGTTTAAGAAAGGCATTTGTTGACTTATAAATTGTATAGGTGAAAGTAAATATGCTACCCGGCCCTAACTGGTTCCTTTTTGCATTTGGATCCAGGAATTACGATGCAAAAATATGTTTGGACCCGGATCCTACATGGTTTCTGAAAGGCAGTTGTTGACTTATAAATTGTAAAGGTGAAAGAAAATCTGCTACCCGGCCCTAACTGGTTCCTTTTTGCATTTGGATCCAGGAATTACGATGTAAAAATATGTTTGGACCCGGATCCTACATGGTTTCAGAAATGCAGTTGTTGACTTATAAATTGTAAAGGTGAAAGAAAATCTGCTACCCGGCCCTACCTGGTTCCTATTTTGCATTTGGATCCAGGAATTAAAATGCAAAAATATGTTTGGACCCGGATCCTACATGGTTTCAGAAATGCAGTTGTTGACTTATAAATTGTAAAGGTGAAAGAAAATCTGCTGCACGACCCTACCTGGTTCCAATTTGCATTTGGATCCAGGAATTAAAATGCAAAAATATGTTTGGACCCGGATCCTACATGGTTTCAGAAATGCAGTTGTTGACTTATAAATTGTAAAGGTGAAAGGAAATCTGCTGCCCGACCCTACCTGATTCCTATTTGGCATTTGGACCAGGAATTAAAATACAAAAATATGTTTTGACCCGGATCCTACATGGTTTCTGAAAGGCAGTTGTTGACTTATAAATTGTAAAGGTGAAAGTAAATCTGCTGCCCGACCCTACCTGATTCCTATTTGGCATTTGGATCCAGGAATTAAAATGCAAAAATATGTTTGGACCCGGATCCTACATGGTTTCTGAAAGGCAGTTGAAAACTTGCAAATTGTAAAGGTGAAAGTAAATATGCTACCCGGCCCTAACTGGTTCCTTTTTGCATTTGGATCCAGGAATTACGATGTAAAAATATGTTTGGACCCGGATCCTACATGGTTTCAGAAATGCAGTTGTTGACTTATAAATTGTAAAGGTGAAAGAAAATCTGCTACCCGGCCCTACCTGGTTCCTATTTTGCATTTGGATCCAGGAATTAAAATGCAAAAATATGTTTGGACCCGGATCCTACATGGTTTCAGAAATGCAGTTGTTGACTTATAAATTGTAAAAGTGAAAGAAAATCTGCTACCCGGCCCTACCTAATTCCTATTTTGCATTTGGATCCAGGAATTAAAATGCAAAAATATGTTTGGACCCGGATCCTACATGGTTTCAGAAATGCAGTTGTTGACTTATAAATTGTAAAGGTGAAAGGAAATCTGCTGCCCGACCCTACCTGATTCCTATTTGGCATTTGGATCCAGGAATTAAAATACAAAAATATGTTTGGACCCGGATCCTACATGGTTTCTGAAAGGCAGTTGTTGACTTATAAATTGTAAAGGTGAAAGAAAATCTGCTACCCGGCCCTACCTGGTTCCTATTTTGCATTTGGATCCAGGAATTAAAATATAAAAATATGTTTGGACCCGAATCCTACATGGTTTCTGAAAGGCAGTTGTTGACTTATAAATTGTAAAGGTGAAAGGAAATCTGCTGCCCGACCCTACCTGATTCCTATTTGGCATTTGGATCCAGGAATTAAAATACAAAAATATGTTTGGACCCGGATCCTACATGGTTTCTGAAATGCAGTTGTTGACTTATAAATTGTAAAGGTGAAAGAAAATCTGCTGCCCGACCCTACCTATTTCCTATTTTGCATTTGGATCCAGGAATTCAAATGCAAAAATATGTTTGGACCCGGATCCTACATGGTTTCAGAAATGCAGTTGTTGACTTATAAATTGTAAAGGTGAAAGGAAATCTGCTGCCCGACCCTACCTGGTTCCTATTTTGCATTTGGATCCAGGAATTAAAATGCAAAAATATGTTTGGACCCGGATCCTACATGGTTTCAGAAATGCAGTTGTTGACTTATAAATTGTAAAGGTGAAAAAAAATCTGCTGCACGACCCTACCTGATTCCTATTTGGCATTTGGATCCAGGAATTCAAATGCAAAAATATGTTTGGACCCGGATCCTACATGGTTTCTGAAAGGCAGTTGTTGACTTATCAATTGTAAAGGTGAAAGGAAATCTGCTGCCCAACCCTACCTGGATCCTATTTTGCATTTGGATCCAGGAATTAAAATGCAAAAATATGTTTGGACCCGGATCCTACATGGTTTAAGAAAGGCAGTTGTTGACTTATAAATTGTAAATGTGAAAGGAAATCTGCTGCCCGACCCTACCTATTTCCTATTTTGCATTTGGATCCAGGAATTCAAATGCAAAAATATGTTTGGACCCGGATAATACATGGTTTCAGAAATGCAGTTGTTGACTTATAAATTGTAAAGGTGAAAGAAAATCTGCTACCCGGCCCTACCTGGTTCCTATTTTGCATTTGGATCCAGGAATTAAAATGCAAAAATATGTTTGGACCCGGATCCTACATGGTTTCAGAAATGCAGTTGTTGACTTATAAATTGTAAAGGTTAAAGGAAATCTGCTAGCCGGCGCTAGCTGGTTCCTATTTAGCATTTGGATCCACGAATTAAAATACAAAAATATGTTTAGAACAACATCCTACATGGTTTCTGAAATGCAGTTGTTGACTTATAAATTGTAAAGGTGAAAGGAAATCTGCTGCCCGACCCTACCTGATTCCTATTTGGCATTTGGACCAGGAATTAAAATACAAAAATATGTTTTGACCCGGATCCTACATGGTTTCAGAAATGCAGTTGTTGACTTATAAATTGTAAAGGTGAAAGGAAATCTGCTGCCCGACCCTACCTGATTCCTATTTGGCATTTGGATCCAGGAATTAAAATACAAAAATATGTTTGGACCCGGATCCTACATGGTTTCAGAAATGCAGTTGTTGACTTATAAATTGTAAAGGTGAAAGGAAATCTGCTGCCCAACCCTACCTGGTTCCTATTTTGCATTTGGATCCAGGAATTAAAATGCACAAATATGTTTGGACCCGGATCCTACATGGTTTCAGAAAGGCAGTTGTTGAGTTATAAATTGTAAAGGTGAAAGGAAATCTGCTGCCCGACCCTACCTGGTTCCTATTTTGCATTTGGATCCAGGAATTAAAATGCAAAAATATGTTTGGACCCGGATCCTACATGGTTTCAGAAATGCAGTTGTTGACTTATAAATTGTAAAGGTGAAAGGAAATCTGCTGCCCGACCCTACCTGATTCCTATTTGGCATTTGGATCCAGGAATTAAAATGCAAAAATATGTTTGGACCCGGATCCTACATGGTTTCTGAAAGGCAGTTGTTGACTTATAAATTGTAAAGGTGAAAGAAAATCTGCTACCCGGCCCTACCTGGTTCCTATTTTGCATTTGGATCCAGGAATTAAAATGCAAAAATATGTTTGGACCCGGATCCTACATGGTTTCTGAAAGGCAGTTGTTGACTTATAAATTGTAAAGGTGAAAGTAAATCTGCTACCCGGCCCTAACTGGTTCCTTTTTGCATTTGGATCCAGGAATTACAATGCAAAAATATGTTTGGACCCGGATCCTACATGGTTTCAGAAATGCAGTTGTTGACTTATAAATTGTAAAGGTGAAAGTAAATCTGCTACCCGGCCCTACCTGGTTCCTATTTTGCATTTGGATCCAGGAATTAAAATGCAAAAATATGTTTGGACCCGGATCCTACATGGTTTCAGAAATGCAGTTGTTGACTTATAAATTGTAAAGGTGAAAGGAAATCTGCTGCCCGACCCTACCTGATTCCTATTTGGCATTTGGATCCAGGAATTAAAATACAAAAATATGTTTTGACCCGGATCCTACATGGTTTCAGAAATGCAGTTGTTGACTTATAAATTGTAAAAGTGAAAGAAAATCTGCTGCCCGGCCCTACCTGATTCCTATTTGGCATTTGGATCCAGGAATTAAAATACAAAAATATGTTTTGACCCGGATCCTACATGGTTTCTGAAAGGCAGTTGTTGACTTATAAATTGTAAAGGTGAAAGAAAATCTGCTACCCGGCCCTACCTGGTTCCTATTTTTCATTTGGATCCAGGAATTAAAATGCACAAATATGTTTGGATCCAGATCCTACATGGTTTCTAAAAGGCAGTTGTCCACTTGCAAATTGTAAAGGTGAAAGTAAATATGCTACCCGGCCCTAACTGGTTCCTTTTTGCATTTGGATCCAGGAATTACAATGCAAAAATATGTTTGGACCCGGATCCTACATGGTTTAATAAAGGCAGTTGTTGACTTATAAATTGTAAAGGTGAAAGTAAATCTGCTACCCGGCCCTACCTGGTTCCTATTTGCATTTGGATCCAGGAATTCACAATGCAAAAATATGTTTGGACCCGGATCCTACATGGTTTAAGAAAGGCATTTGTTGACTTATAAATTGTAAATGTGAAAGGAAATCTGCTGCCCGACCCTACCTATTTCCTATTTTGCATTTGGATCCAGGAATTCAAATGCAAAAATATGTTTGGACCCGGATCCTACATGGTTTCTGAAAGGCAGTTGTTGACTTATAAATTGTAAAGGTGAAAGAAAATCTGCTACCCGGCCCTACCTGGTTCCTATTTTGCATTTGGATCCAGGAATTAAAATGCAAAAATATGTTTTGACCCGGATCCTACATGGTTTCTGAAAGGCAGTTGTTGACTTATAAATTGTAAAGGTGAAAGTAAATCTGCTACCCGGCCCTACCTGGTTCCTATTTTGCATTTGGATCCAGGAATTAAAATGCAAAAATATGTTTGGACCCGGATCCTACATGGTTTAAGAAAGGCATTTGTTGACTTATAAATTGTAAATGTGAAAGGAAATCTGCTGCCCGACCCTACCTATTTCCTATTTTGCATTTGGATCCAGGAATTAAAATGCAAAAATATGTTTGGACCCGGATCCTACATGGTTTCTGAAAGGCAGTTGTTGACTTATAAATTGTAAAGGTGAAAGAAAATCTGCTACCCGGCCCTACCTGGTTCCTATTTTGCATTTGGATCCAGGAATTAAAATGCAAAAATATGTTTGGACCCGGATCCTACATGGTTTCAGAAATGCAGTTGTTGACTTATAAATTGTAAAGGTGAAAGGAAATCTGCTGCCCGACCCTACCTGATTCCTATTTGGCATTTGGATCCAGGAATTAAAATGCAAAAATATGTTTGGACCCGGATCCTACATGGTTTCTGAAAGGCAGTTGTTGACTTATAAATTGTAAAGGTGAAAGAAAATCTGCTACCCGGCCCTACCTGGTTCCTATTTTGCATTTGGATCCAGGAATTAAAATGCAAAAATATGTTTGGACCCGGATCCTACATGGTTTCTGAAAGGCAGTTGTTGACTTATAAATTGTAAAGGTGAAAGGAAATCTGCTGCCCGACCCTACCTGATTCCTATTTGGCATTTGGATCCAGGAATTAAAATACATAAATATGTTTGGACCCGGATCCTACATGGTTTCTGAAAGGCAGTTGTCGACTTGCAAATTGTAAAGGTGAAAGTAAATCTGCTACCCGGCCCTAACTGGTTCCTTTTTGCATTTGGATCCAGGAATTACAATGCAAAAATATGTTTGGACCCGGATCCTACATGGTTTCTGAAAGGCAGTTGTTGACTTATAAATTGTAAAGGTGAAAGGAAATCTGCTGCCCGACCCTACCTGATTCCTATTTGGCATTTGGATCCAGGAATTAAAATGCAAAAATATGTTTGGACCCGGATCCTACATGGTTTCTGAAATGCAGTTGTTGACTTATAAATTGTAAAGGTGAAAGAAAATCTGCTACCCGGCCCTACCTGGTTCCTATTTTGCATTTGGATCCAGGAATTAAAATGCAAAAATATGTTTGGACCCGGATCCTACATGGTTTCTGAAATGCAGTTGTTGACTTATAAATTGTAAAGGTGAAAGGAAATCTGCTGCCCGACCCTACCTGATTCCTATTTGGCATTTGGATCCAGGAATTAAAATACAAAAATATGTTTGGACCCGGATCCTACATGGTTTCTGAAAGGCAGTTGTTGACTTATAAATTGTAAAGGTGAAAGAAAATCTGCTACCCGGCCCTACCTGGTTCCTATTTTGCATTTGGATCCAGGAATTAAAATGCAAAAATATGTTTGGACCCGGATCCTACATGGTTTCAGAAATGCAGTTGTTGACTTATAAATTGTAAAGGTGAAAGAAAATCTGCTACCCGGCCCTACCTGGTTCCTATTTTGCATTTGGATCCAGGAATTAAAATGCAAAAATATGTTTGGACCCGGATCCTACATGGTTTCAGAAATGCAGTTGTTGACTTATAAATTGTAAAGGTGAAAGGAAATCTGCTGCCCGACCCTACCTGATTCCTATTTGGCATTTGGATCCAGGAATTAAAATACAAAAATATGTTTTGACCCGGATCCTACATGGTTTCTGAAAGGCAGTTGTTGACTTATAAATTGTAAAGGTGAAAAAAAATCTGCTGCACGACCCTACCTGATTCCTATTTGGCATTTGGATCCAGGAATTCAAATGCAAAAATATGTTTGGACCCGGATCCTACATGGTTTCAGAAATGCAGTTGTTGACTTATAAATTGTAAAAGTGAAAGAAAATCTGCTGCCCAACCCTACATGTATCCTATTTTGCATTTGGATCTAGGAATTAAAATGCACAAATATGTTTGCACCCGGATCCTACATGGTTTATGAAAGGCAGTTGTAGACTTATAAATTGCAAAGGTGAAAAAAAATCTGCTGCACGACCCTACCTGATTCCTATTTGGCATTTGGATCCAGGAAATCAAATGCAAAAATATGTTTGGACCCGGATCCTACATAGTTTCTGAAAGGCAGTTATTGACTTATCAATTGTAAAGGTGAAAGAAAATCTGCTGCCCGAACCTACCTGGTTCCTATTTTGCATTTGGATCCAGGAATTAAAATGCAAAAATATGTTTGGACCCGGATCCTACATGGTTTAAGAAAGGCATTTGTTGACTTATAAATTGTAAATGTGAAAGGAAATCTGCTGCCCGACCCTACCTGGTTCCTATTTTGCATTTGGATCCAGGAATTAAAATGCAAAAATATGTTTGGACCCGGGTACTACATGGTTTCAGAAAGGCAGTTGTTGAGTTATAAATTGTAAAGGTGAAAGAAAATCTGCTACCCGGCCCTACCTGGTTCCTATTTTGCATTTGGATCCAGGGATTAAAATGCAAAAATATGTTTGGACCCGGATCCTACATGGTTTCTGAAAGGCAGTTGTTGACTTATAAATTGTAAAGGTGAAAGGAAATCTGCTACCCGGCCCTACCTGGTTCCTATTTTGCATTTGGATCCAGGAATTAAAATGCAAAAATATGTTTGGACCCGGATCCTACATGGTTTCAGAAATGCAGTTGTTGACTTATAAATTGTAAAGGTGAAAGGAAATCTGCTGCCCGACCCTACCTGATTCCTATTTGGCATTTGGATCCAGGAATTAAAATACAAAAATATGTTTTGACCCGGATCCTACATGGTTTCAGAAATGCAGTTGTTGACTTATAAATTGTAAAGGTGAAAGAAAATCTGCTGCCCGACCCTACCTGGTTCCTATTTTGCATTTGGATCCAGGAATTAAAATGCAAAAATATGTTTGGACCCGGATCCTACATGGTTTCAGAAATGCAGTTGTTGACTTATAAATTGTAAAGGTGAAAGAAAATCTGCTACCCGGCCCTACCTGGTTCCTATTTTGCATTTGGATCCAGGAATTAAAATGCAAAAATATGTTTGGACCCGGATCCTACATGGTTTCAGAAATGCAGTTGTTGACTTATAAATTGTAAAGGTGAAAGGAAATCTGCTGCCCGACCCTACCTGATTCCTATTTGGCATTTGGATCCAGGAATTAAAATACAAAAATATGTTTTGACCCGGATCCTACATGGTTTCATAAAGGCAGTTGTTGACTTATAAATTGTAAATGTGAAAGGAAATCTGCTGCCCGACCCTACCTGATTCCTATTTGGCATTTGGATCCAGGAATTAGAATGCAAAAATATGTTTGGACCCGGATCCTACATGGTTTCAGAAAGGCAGTTGTTGACTTATAAATTGTAAATGTGAAAGGAAATCTGCTGCCCGACCCTACCTATTTCCTATTTTGCATTTGGATCCAGGAATTCAAATGCAAAAATATGTTTGGACCCGGATCCTACATGGTTTCTGAAAGGCAGTTGTTGACTTATAAATTGTAAAGGTGAAAGTAAATCTGCTACCCGGCCCTAACTGGTTCCTTTTTGCATTTGGATCCAGGAATTACAATGCAAAAATATGTTTGGACCCGGATCCTACATGGTTTAATAAAGGCAGTTGTTGACTTATAAATTGTAAATGTGAAAGGAAATCTGCTGCCCGACCCTACCTATTTCCTATTTTGCATTTGGATCCAGGAATTCAAATGCAAAAATATGTTTGGACCCGGATCCTACATGGTTTCTGAAAGGCAGTTGTTGACTTATAAATTGTAAAGGTGAAAGAAAATCTGCTACCCGGCCCTACCTGGTTCCTATTTTGCATTTGGATCCAGGAATTAAAATGCAAAAATATGTTTGGACCCGGATCCTACATGGTTTCAGAAATGCAGTTGTTGACTTATAAATTGTAAATGTGAAAGGAAATCTCCTGCCCGACCCTACCTGATTCCTATTTGGCATTTGGATCCAGGAATTACAATGCAAAAATATGTTTGGACCCGGATCCTACATGGTTTCTGAAAGGCAGTTGTTGACTTATAAATTGTAAAGGTGAAAGAAAATCTGCTACCCGGCCCTACCTGGTTCCTATTTTGCATTTGGATCCAGGAATTAAAATGCAAAAATATGTTTGGACCCGGATCCTACATGGTTTCTGAAAGGCAGTTGTTGACTTATAAATTGTAAAGGTGAAAGGAAATCTGCTGCCAGACCCTACCTGATAACTATTTGGCATTTGCCTCCAGGAATTAAAATACAAAAATATGTTTGGACCCGGATCCTACATGGTTTCTGAAAGGCAGTTGTCGACTTGCAAATTGTAAAGGTGAAAGTAAATCTGCCACCCGGCCCTAACTGGTTCCTTTTTGCATTTGGATCCAGGAATTACAATGCAAAAATATGTTTGGACCCGGATCCTACATGGTTTCTGAAAGGCAGTTGTTGACTTATAAATTGTAAAAGTGAAAGAAAATCTGCTGCCCGGCCCTACCTGATTCCTATTTGGCATTTGGATCCAGGAATTAAAATACAAAAATATGTTTTGACCCGGATCCTACATGGTTTCTGAAAGGCAGTTGTTGACATATAAATTGTAAAGGTGAAAAAAAATCTGCTACCCGGCCCTACCTGGTTCCTATTTTGCATTTGGATCCAGGAATTAAAATGCAAAAATATGTTTGGACCCGGATCCTACATGGTTTCAGAAATGCAGTTGTTGACTTATAAATTGTAAAGGTGAAAGGAAATCTGCTGCCCGACCCTACCTGATTCCTATTTGGCATTTGGATCCAGGAATTCAAATGCAAAAATATGTTTGGACCCGGATCCTACATGGTTTCTGAAAGGCAGTTGTTGACTTATAAATTGTAAAGGTGAAAGAAAATCTGCTACCCGGCCCTACCTGGTTCCTATTTTGCATTTGGATCCAGGAATTAAAATACAAAAATATGTTTAGACCCGGATCCTACATGGTTTCTGAAATGCAGTTGTTGACTTATAAATTGTAAAGGTGAAAGAAAATCTGCTACCCGGCCCTACCTGGTTCCTATTTTGCATTTGGATCCAGGAATTAAAATATAAAAATATGTTTGGACCCGGATCCTACATGGTTTCAGAAATGCAGTTGTTGACTTATAAATTGTAAAGGTGAAAGGAAATCTGCTGCCCGACCCTACCTGATTCCTATTTGGCATTTGGATCCAGGAATTAAAATACAAAAATATGTTTTGACCCGGATCCTACATGGTTTCTTAAACGCAGTTTTTGACTTATAAATTGTAAAGGTGAAAAAAAATCTGCTGCACGACCCTACCTGATTCCTATTTGGCATTTGGATCCAGGAATTCAAATGCAAAAATATATTTGGACCCGGATCCTACATGGTTTCAGAAATGCAGTTGTTGACTTATAAATTGTAAAGGTGAAAGGAAATCTGCTGCCCGACCCTACCTGGTTCCTATTTTGCATTTGGATCCAGGAATTAAAATGCAAAAATATGTTTGGACCCGGATCCTACATGGTTTCAGAAATGCAGTTGTTGACTTATAAATTGCAAAGGTGAAAAAAAATCTGCTGCACGACCCTACCTGATTCCTATTTGGCATTTGGATCCAGGAAATCAAATGCAAAAATATGTTTGGACCCGGATCCTACATAGTTTCTGAAAGGCAGTTATTGACTTATCAATTGTAAAGGTGAAAGAAAATCTGCTGCCCGAACCTACCTGGTTCCTATTTTGCATTTGGATCCAGGAATTAAAATGCAAAAATATGTTTGGACCCGGATCCTACATGGTTTAAGAAAGGCAGTTGTTGACTTATAAATTGTAAATGTGAAAGGAAATCTGCTGCCCGACCCTACCTATTTCCTATTTTGCATTTGGATCCAGGAATTCAAATGCAAAAATATGTTTGGACCCGGATACTACATGGTTTCAGAAATGCAGTTGTTGACTTATAAATTGTAAAGGTGAAAGAAAATCTGCTACCCGGCCCTACCTGGTTCCTATTTTGCATTTGGATCCAGGAATTAAAATGCAAAAATATGTTTTGACCCGGATCCTACATGGTTTCTGAAATGCAGTTGTTGACTTATAAATTGTAAAAGTGAAAGAAAATCTGCTACCATGCCCTACCTAATCCCTATTTTGCATTTGGATCCAGGAATTAAAATATAAAAATATGTTTGGACCCGGATCCTACATGGTTTCAGAAATGCAGTTGTTGACTTATAAATTGTAAAGGTGAAAGGAAATCTGCTGCCCGACCCTACCTGATTCCTATTTGGCATTTGGATCCAGGAATTAAAATACAAAAATATGTTTTGACCCGGATCCTACATGGTTTCAGAAATGCAGTTGTTGACTTATAAATTGTAAAGGTGAAAGAAAATCTGCTACCCGGCCCTACCTGGTTCCTATTTTGCATTTGGATCCAGGAATTAAAATGCAAAAATATGTTTGGACCCGGATCCTACATGGTTTCTGAAAGGCAGTTGAAAACTTGCAAATTGTAAAGGTGAAAGTAAATATGCTGCCCGACCCTACCTGGTTCCTATTTTGCATTTGGATCCAGGAATTAAAATGCAAAAATATGTTTGGACCCGGATCCTACATGGTTTCAGAAATGCAGTTGTTGACTTATAAATTGTAAAGGTGAAAGGAAATCTGCTGCCCGACCCTACCTGATTCCTATTTGGCATTTGGATCCAGGAATTAAAATACAAAAATATGTTTTGACCCGGATCCTACATGGTTTCTGAAAGGCAGTTGTTGACTTATAAATTGTAAAGGTGAAAGAAAATCTGCTGCACGACCCTACCTGGTTCCTATTTGGCATTTGGATCCAGGAATTAAAATACATAAATATGTTTGGACCCGGATCCTACATGGTTTCTGAAAGGCAGTTGTTGACTTATAAATTGTAAAAGTGAAATAAAGTCTGCTGCCCAACCCTACCTGGATCCTATTTTGCATTTGGATCCAGGAATTAAAATGCACAAATATGTTTGGACCCGGATCCTACATGGTTTAATAAAGGCAGTTGTTGACTTATAAATTGTAAATGTGAAAGGAAATCTGCTGCCCGACCCTACCTATTTCCTATTTTGCATTTGGATCCAGGAATTAAAATGCAAAAATATGTTTGGACCCGGATCCTACATGGTTTCAGAAATGCAGTTGTTGACTTATAAATTGTAAAGGTGAAAGAAAATCTGCTACCCGGCCCTACCTGGTTCCTATTTTGCATTTGGATCCAGGAATTAAAATGCAAAAATATGTTTGGACCCGGATCCTACATGGTTTCTGAAAGGCAGTTGTTGACATATAAATTGTAAAGGTGAAAGAAAATCTGCTGCCCGACCCTACCTGGTTCCTATCTTGCATTTGGATCCAGGAATTAAAATGCAAAAATATGTTTGGACCCGGATCCTACATGGATTCAGAAATGCAGTTATTGACTTATAAATTGTAAAGGTGAAAGGAAATCTGCTACCCGGCCCTACCTGGTTCCTATTTTGCATTTGGATCCAGGAATTAAAATACATAAATATGTTTGGACCCGGATCCTACATGGTTTCTAAAAGGCAGTTGTCGACTTGAAAATTGTAAAGGTGAAAGTAAATTTGCTACCCGGCCCTAACTGGTTCCTTTTTGCATTTGGATCCAGGAATTACAATGCAAAAATATGTTTGGACCCGGATCCTACATGGTTTAAGAAAGGCAGTTATTGACTTATCAATTGTAAAGGTGAAAGAAAATCTGCTACCCGGCCCTACCTGGTTCCTATTTTGCATTTGGATCCAGGAATTAAAATGCAAAAATATGTTTGGACCCGGATCCTACATGGTTTAAGAAAGGCATTTGTTGACTTATAAATTGTAAATGTGAAAGGAAATCTGCTGCCCGACCCTACCTATTTCCTATTTTGCATTTGGATCCAGGAATTCAAATGCAAAAATATGTTTGGACCCGGATCCTACATGGTTTAAGAAAGGCAGTTGAAAACTTGAAAATTGTAAAGGTGAAAGTAAATATGCTACCCGGCCCTAACTGGTTCCTTTTTGCATTTGGATCCAGGAATTACAATGCAAAAATATGTTTGGACCCGGATCCTACATGGTTTAATAAAGGCAGTTGTTGACTTATAAATTGTAAATGTGAAAGGAAATCTGCTGCCCGACCCTACCTATTTCCTATTTTGCATTAGGATCCAGGAATTCAAATGCAAAAATATGTTTGGACCCGGATCCTACATGGTTTAAGAAATGCAGTTGTTGACTTATAAATTGTAAATGTGAAAGGAAATCTGCTGCCCGACCCTACCTGATTCCTATTTGGCATTTGGATCCAGGAATTAAAATACAAAAATATGTTTTGACCCGGATCCTACATGGTTTCTGGAATGCAGTTGTTGACATATAACTTGTAAAGGTGAAAGAAAATCTGCTGCCCGACCCTACCTGGTTCCTATTTTGCATTTGGATCCAGGAATTAAAATGCAAAAATATGTTTGGACCCGGATCCTACATGGTTTCAGAAATGCAGTTGTTGACTTATAAATTGTAAAGGTGAAAGAAAATCTGCTACCCGGCCCTACCTGGTTCCTATTTTGCATTTGGATCCAGAAATTAAAATGCAAAAATATGTTTGGACCCGGATCCTACATGGTTTCTGAAAGGCAGTTGTCGACTTGCAAATTGTAAAGGTGAAAGTAAATCTGCTACCCGGCCCTAACTGGTTCCTGTTTGGAAGAGGATCCAGGAATTACAATGCAAAAATATGTTTGGACCCGGATCCTACATGGTTTAAT
The DNA here is from genome assembly GCA_030998225.1 of Diplolepis rosae. Classification (NCBI taxonomy): domain Eukaryota; kingdom Metazoa; phylum Arthropoda; class Insecta; order Hymenoptera; family Diplolepididae; genus Diplolepis; species Diplolepis rosae. The sequence goes on along the minus strand of JAPYXD010000390.1, from coordinate 8,376 downwards.
AAAGGCAGTTGTCGACTTGAAAATTGTAAAGGTGAAAGTAAATCTGCTACCCGGCCCTAACTGGTTCCTTTTTGCATTTGGATCCAGGAATTACAATGCAAAAATATGTTTGGACCCCGATCCTACATGGTTTAATAAAGGCAGTTGTTGACTTATAAATTGTAAATGTGAAAGGAAATCTGCTGCCCGACCCTACCTGATTCCTATTTGGCATTTGGATCCAGGAATTAAAATACAAAAATATGTTTTGACCCGGATCCTACATGGTTTCTGAAAGGCAGTTGTTGACATATAAATTGTAAAGGTGAAAGAAAATCTGCTACCCGGCCCTACCTGGTTCCTATTTTGCATTTGGATCCAGGAATTAAAATACAAAAATATGTTTTGACCCGGATCCTACATGGTTTCTGAAATGCAGTTGTTGACTTATAAATTGTAAAGGTGAAAGAAAATCTGCTACCCGGCCCTACCTGGTTCCTATTTTGCATTTGGATCCAGGAATTAAAATACAAAAATATGTTTGGACCCGGATCCTACATGGTTTCTGAAAGGCAGTTGTTGACTTATAAATTGTAAAGGTGAAAGAAAATCTGCTACCCGGCCCTACCTGGTTCCTATTTTGCATTTGGATCCAGGAATTAAAATGCAAAAATATGTTTGGACCCGGATCCTACATGGTTTCTGAAATGCAGTTGTTGACTTATAAATTGTAAAGGTGAAAGAAAATCTGCTACCCGGCCCTACCTGGTTCCTATTTTGCATTTGGATCCAGGAATTAAAATATAAAAATATGTTTTGACCCGGATCCTACATGGTTTCTGAAATGCAGTTGTTGAATTATAAATTGTAAAGGTGAAAGGAAATCTGCTGCCCGACCCTACCTGATTCCTATTTGGCATTTGGATCCAGGAATTAAAATACAAAAATATGTTTGGACCCGGATCCTACATGGTTTCTGAAACGCAGTTTTTGACTTATAAATTGTAAAGGTGAAAAAAAATCTGCTGCACGACCCTACCTGATTCCTATTTGGCATTTGGATCCAGGAATTCAAATGCAAAAATATATTTGGACCCGGATCCTACATGGTTTCAGAAATGCAGTTGTTGCCTTATACATTGTAATGGTGAACTAACCTGTGCTACCCGGACCTACCTGGTTCCTATTTTGCATTTGGATCCAGGAATTAAAATGCAAAAATATGTTTGGACCCGGATCCTACATGGTTTCAGAAAGGCAGTTGTTGACTTATAAATTGCAAAGGTGAAAAAAAATCTGCTGCACGACCCTACCTGATTCCTATTTGGCATTTGGATCCAGGAAATCAAATGCAAAAATATGTTTGGACCCGGATCCTACATAGTTTCTGAAAGGCAGTTATTGACTTATCAATTGTAAAGGTGAAAGAAAATCTGCTGCCCGAACCTACCTGGTTCCTATTTTGCATTTGGATCCAGGAATTAAAATGCAAAAATATGTTTGGACCCGGATACTACATGGTTTAATAAAGGCAGTTGTTGACTTATAAATTGTAAATGTGAAAGGAAATCTGCTGCCCGACCCTACCTATTTCCTATTTTGCATTTGGATCCAGGAATTCAAATGCAAAAATATGTTTGGACCCGGATACTACATGGTTTCAGAAATGCAGTTGTTGACTTATAAATTGTAAAGGTGAAAGAAAATCTGCTACCCGGCCCTACCTGGTTCCTATTTTGCATTTGGATCCAGGAATTAAAATGCAAAAATATGTTTTGACCCGGATCCTACATGGTTTCTGAAAGGCAGTTGTTGACTTATAAATTGTAAAGGTGAAAAAAAATCTGCTACCCGGCCCTACCTGGGTCCTATTTTAAAGTTGGATCCAGGAATTAAAATGCACAAATATGTTTCGACCCGGATCCTACATGGTTTCTGAAATGCAGTTGTTGACTTATAAATTGTAAAAGTGAAAGTAAATCTGCTGCCCGACCCTACCTGATTCCTATTTGGCATTTGGATCCAGGAATTAAAATACAAAAATATGTTTTGACCCGGATCCTACATGGTTTCAGAAATGCAGTTGTTGACTTATAAATTGTAAAGGTGAAAGAAAATCTGCTACCCGGCCCTACCTGGTTCCTATTTTGCATTTGGATCCAGGAATTAAAATGCAAAAATATGTTTGGACCCGGATCCTACATGGTTTCAGAAATGCAGTTGTTGACTTATAAATTGTAAAAGTGAAAGAAAGTCTGCTGCCCAACCCTACATGTATCCTATTTTGCATTTGGATCCAGGAATTAAAATGCAAAAATATGTTTGGACCCGGATCCTACATGGTTTCTGAAAGGCAGTTGTTGACTTATAAATTGGAAAGGTGAAAGGAAATCTGCTGCCCGACCCTACCTGATTCCTATTTGGCATTTGGATCCAGGAATTAAAATACAAAAATATGTTTTGACCCGGATCCTACATGGTTTCTGAAAGGCAGTTGTTGACTTATAAATTGTAAAGGTGAAAGTAAATCTGCTGCCCGACCCTACCTGATTCCTATTTGGCATTTGGATCCAGGAATTAAAATACAAAAATATGTTTGGACCCGGATCCTAAATGGTTTCAGAAAGGCAGTTGTTGACTTATAAATTGTAAATGTGAAAGGAAATCTGCTGCCCGACCCTACCTGATTCCTATTTGGCATTTGGATCCAGGAATTAAAATGCAAAAATATGTTTGGACCCGGATCCTACATGGTTTCTGAAAGGCAGTTGTTGACTTATAAATTGTAAAGGTGAAAGTAAATCTGCTACCCGGCCCTAACTGGTTCCTTTTTGCATTTGGATCCAGGAATTACGATGTAAAAATATGTTTGGACCCGGATCCTACATGGTTTCAGAAATGCAGTTGTTGACTTATAAATTGTAAAGGTGAAAGGAAATCTGCTGCCCGACCCTACCTGATTCCTATTTGGCATTTGGATCCAGGAATTCAAATGCAAAAATATGTTTGGACCCGGATCCTACATGGTTTCTGAAAGGCAGTTGTTGACTTATAAATTGTAAAGGTGAAAGAAAATCTGCTACCCGGCCCTACCTGGTTCCTATTTTGCATTTGGATCCAGGAATTAAAATGCAAAAATATGTTTGGACCCGGATCCTACATGGTTTCAGAAATGCAGTTGTTGACTTATAAATTGTAAATGTGAAAGGAAATCTGCTGCCCGACCCTACCTGATTCCTATTTTGCATTTGGATCCAGGAATTCAAATGCAAAAATATGTTTGGACCCGGATCCTACATGGTTTCTGAAAGGCAGTTGTTGACTTATAAATTGTAAAGGTGAAAGAAAATCTGCTACCCGGCCCTACCTGGTTCCTATTTTGCATTTGGATCCAGGAATTAAAATGCAAAAATATGTTTGGACCCGGATCCTACATGGTTTCTGAAAGGCAGTTGTTGACTTATAAATTGTAAAGGTGAAAGGAAATCTGCTGCCCGACCCTACCTGATTCCTATTTGGCATTTGGATCCAGGAATTAAAATACAAAAATATGTTTGGACCCGGATCCTACATGGTTTCTGAAAGGCAGTTGTCGACTTGCAAATTGTAAAGGTGAAAGTAAATCTGCTACCCGGCCCTAACTGGTTCCTTTTTGCATTTGGATCCAGGAATTACAATGCAAAAATATGTTTGGACCCGGATCCTACATGGTTTCTGAAAGGCAGTTGTTGACTTATAAATTGTAAAGGTGAAAGAAAATCTGCTGCCCGTCCCTACCTGGTTCCTATTTTGCATTTGGATCCAGGAATTAAAATGCAAAAATATGTTTGGACCCGGATCCTACATGGTTTCTGAAATGCAGTTGTTGACTTATAAATTGTAAAGGTGAAAGTAAATCTGCTACCCGGCCCTACCTGGTTCCTATTTTGCATTTGGATCCAGGAATTAAAATGCAAAAATATGTTTGGACCCGGATCCTACATGGTTTCAGAAATGCAGTTGTTGACTTATAAATTGTAAAGGTGAAAGGAAATCTGCTGCCCGACCCTACCTGATTCCTATTTGGCATTTGGATCCAGGAATTAAAATACAAAAATATGTTTGGACCCGGATCCTACATGGTTTCTGAAAGGCAGTTGTTGACTTATAAATTGTAAAGGTGAAAGAAAATCTGCTACCCGGCCCTACCTGGTTCCTATTTTGCATTTGGATCCAGGAATTAAAATATAAAAATATGTTTGGACCCGAATCCTACATGGTTTCTGATATGCAGTTGTTGACTTATAAATTGTAAAGGTGAAAGAAAATCTGCTACCCGGCCCTACCTGGTTCCTATTTTGCATTTGGATCCAGGAATTAAAATGCAAAAATATGTTTTGACCCGGATCCTACATGGTTTCTGAAATGCAGTTGTTGACTTATAAATTGTAAAGGTGAAAGGAAATCTGCTGCCCGACCCTACCTGATTCCTATTTGGCATTTGGATCCAGGAATTAAAATACAAAAATATGTTTGGACCCGGATCCTACATGGTTTCTGAAAGGCAGTTGTTGACTTATAAATTGTAAAGGTGAAATAAAGTCTGCTGCCCAACCCTACCTATTTCCTATTTTGCATTTGGATCCAGGAATTCAAATGCAAAAATATGTTTGGACCCGGATCCTACATGGTTTCAGAAATGCAGTTGTTGACTTATAAATTGTAAAGGTGAAAGAAAATCTGCTGCCCGACCCTACCTGGTTCCTATTTTGCATTTGGATCCAGGAATTAAAATGCAAAAATATGTTTGGACCCGGATCCTACATGGTTTCAGAAAGGCAGTTGTTGACTTATAAATTGTAAAGGTGAAAAAAAATCTGCTGCACGACCCTACCTGATTCCTATTTGGCATTTGGATCCAGGAACTAAAATGCAAAAATATGTTTGGACCCAAATCCTACATGGTTTCTGAAAGGCAGTTATTGACTTATAAATTGTAAAGGTGAAAGAAAATCTGCTGACCGACCCTACCTGGTTCCTATTTTGCATTTGGATCCAGGAATTAAAATGCAAAAATATGTTTGGACCCGGATCCTACATGGTTTAAGAAAGGCAGTTGTTGACTTATAAATTGTAAATGTGAAAGGAAATCTGCTGCCCGACCCTACCTATTTCCTATTTTGCATTTGGATCCAGGAATTCAAATGCAAAAATATGTTTGGACCCGGATACTACATGGTTTCAGAAATGCAGTTGTTGACTTATAAATTGTAAAGGTGAAAGAAAATCTGCTACCCGGCCCTACCTGGTTCCTATTTTGCATTTGGATCCAGGAATTAAAATGCAAAAATATGTTTGGACCCGGATCCTACATGGTTTCTGAAAGGCAGTTGTTGACTTATAAATTGTAAAGGTGAAAGGAAATCTGCTACCCGGCCCTACCTGGTTCCTATTTTGCATTTGGACCAGGAATTAAAATACAAAAATATGTTTTGACCCGGATCCTACATGGTTTCAGAAATGCAGTTGTTGACTTATAAATTGTAAAGGTGAAAGGAAATCTGCTGCCCGACCCTACCTGATTCCTATTTGGCATTTGGATCCAGGAATTAAAATACAAAAATATGTTTTGACCCGGATCCTACATGGTTTCAGAAATGCAGTTGTTGACTTATAAATTGTAAAGGTGAAAGAAAATCTGCTGACCGACCCTACCTGATTCCTATTTTGCATTTGGATCCAGGAATTAAAATGCAAAAATATGTTTGGACCCGGATCCTACATGGTTTCAGAAAGGCAGTTGTTGACTTATAAATTGTAAAAGTGAAAGGAAATCTGCTGCCCGACCCTACCTGGTTCCTATTTTGCATTTGGATCCAGGAATTAAAATGCAAAAATATGTTTGGACCCGGATCCTACATGGTTTCTGAAAGGCAGTTGTTGACTTATAAATTGTAAAGGTGAAAGAAAATCTGCTACCCGGCCCTACCTGGTTCCTATTTGGCATTTGGATCCAGGAATTAAAATACAAAAATATGTTTTGACCCGGATCCTACATGGTTTCAGAAAGGCAGTTGTTGACTTATAAATTGTAAAGGTGAAAAAAAATCTGCTGCACGACCCTACCTGATTCCTATTTGGCATTTGGATCCAGGAATTCAAATGCAAAAATATGTTTGGACCCGGATCCTACATGGTTTCTGAAAGGCAGTTATTGACTTATAAATTGTAAAGGTGAAAGAAAATCTGCTGACCGACCCTACCTGGTTCCTATTTTGCATTTGGATCCAGGAATTAAAATGCAAAAATATGTTTGGACCCGGATCCTACATGGTTTCAGAAATGCAGTTGTTGACTTATAAATTGTAAAGGTGAAAGGAAATCTGCTGCCCGACCCTACCTGATTCCTATTTTGCATTTGGATCCAGGAATTAAAATGCAAAAATATGTTTGGACCCGGATCCTACATGGTTTCAGAAATGCAGTTGTTGACTTATAAATTGTAAAGGTGAAAGAAAATCTGCTACCCGGCCCTACCTGGTTCCTATTTTGCATTTGGATCCAGGAATTAAAATGCAAAAATATGTTTGGACCCGGATCCTACATGGTTTCTGAAAGGCAGTTGCTGACTTATAAATTGTTAAAGTGAAATAAAGTCTGCTGCCCAACCCTACCTGGATCCTATTTTGCATTTGGATCCAGGAATTAAAATGCAAAAATATGTTTGGACCCGGATCCTACATGGTTTCAGAAATGCAGTTGTTGACTTATAAATTGTAAAGGTGAAAGAAAATCTGCTACCCGGCCCTACCTGGTTCCTATTTTGCATTTGGATCCAGGAATTAAAATACATAAATATGTTTGGACCCGGATCCTACATGGTTTCTGAAAGGCAGTTGTCGACTGGCAAATTGTAAAGGTGAAAGTAAATCTGCTACCCGGCCCTAACTGGTTCCTTTTTGCATTTGGATCCAGGAATTACAATGCAAAAATATGTTTGGACCCGGATCCTACATGGTTTAATAAAGGCAGTTATTGACTTATCAATTGTAAAGGTGAAAGAAAATCTGCTGCCCGAACCTACCTGGTTCCTATTTTTCATTTGGATCCAGGAATTAAAATGCAAAAATATGTTTGGACCCGGATCCTACATGGTTTAAGAAATGCAGTTGTTGACTTATAAATTGTAAATGTGAAAGGAAATCTGCTGCCCGACCCTACCTCTTTACTATTTTGCATTTGGATCCAGGAATTCAAATGCAAAAATATGTTTGGACCCGGATCCTACATGGTTTAAGAAAGGCAGTTGTTGACTTGAAAATTGTAAATGTGAAAGTAAATCTGCTACCCGGCCCTACCTGGTTCCTATTTTGCATTTGGATCCAGGAATTAAAATGCAAAAATATGTTTGGACCCGGATCCTACATGGTTTAATAAAGGCAGTTGTTGACTTATAAATTGTAAATGTGAAAGGAAATCTGCTGCCCGACCCTACCTATTTCCTATTTTGCATTTGGATCCAGGAATTCAAATGCAAAAATATGTTTGGACCCGGATCCTACATGGTTTATTAAAGGCAGTTGTTGACTTATAAATTGTAAAGGTGAAAGGAAATCTGCTGCCCGACCCTACCTGATTCCTATTTGGCATTTGGATCCAGGCATTAAAATACAAAAATTTGTTTGGACCCGGATCCTACATGGTTTCTGAAATGCAGTTGTTGACTTATAAATTGTAAAGGTGAAAGAAAATCTGCTACCCGGCCCTACCTGGTTCCTATTTTGCATTTGGATCCAGGAATTAAAATGAAAAAAATATGTTTGGACCCGGGTACTACATGGTTTCAGAAAGGCAGTTGTTGAGTTATAAATTGTAAAGGTGAAAGAAAATCTGCTATCCGGCCCTACCTGGTTCCTATTTTGCATTTGGATCCAGGAATTAAAATGCAAAAATATGTTTGCACCCGGATCCTACATGGTTTCTGAAATGCAGATGAAAACTTGAAAATTGTAAAGGTGAAAGTAAATATGCTACCCGGCCCTACCTATTTCCTATTTTGCATTTGGATCCAGGAATTACAATGCAAAAATATGTTTGGACCCGGATCCTACATGGTTTAAGAAAGGCAGTTGTCGACTTGAAAATTGTAAAGGTGAAAGAAAATCTGCTACCCGGCCCTAACTGGTTCCTTTTTGCATTTGGATCCAGGAATTACAATGCAAAAATATGTTTGGACCCGGATCCTACATGGTTTAATAAAGGCAGTTGTTGACTTATAAATTGTAAATGTGAAAGGAAATCTGCTGCCCGACCCTACCTATTTCCTATTTTGCATTTGGATCCAGGAATTCAAATGCAAAAATATGTTTGGTACCCGTATCCTACATGGTTTCTGAAAGGCAGTTGTTGACATATAAA